>OX402530.1:22797728-23397728 GCA_948098885.1 Drepanosiphum platanoidis
CGCGCGCGCGCGCTCGAGAGACCCGCCGACCGATTTTCTTCCACGCCGCGCGTTCAAATCTTTTTCTGTTTTTTATCTACAGTCCTCTCTCTCTCTCTCTGTGCGCGCGTGTATCTCCTCCGCGACTGCGGATCCCCCGCGGCCCGCCGCGCACGAGCGCGCGCGTGGTGGCGGCGCGGCGGCGGTGTGCGCTCACGCGCGCTTCGCGACCGTGAGCCCCGCCGCACAACCGAGCCCACATGTCGACGGGCCGGAGGTGGCACGATCCGGGGGCGCCCGTTCCTTTCCGCAAAACGTTTTTTTCCTATCGTTTTGACGCGCGCACGCGTTTCAGAAAGAAATTAAAAGAAAAAAACCGTACAAATCGTTTATATTTTATAATATAATATGAACGATAAATTCTTTCGTTTTTATATAATCGTAGTGTATTATACCTCCATAAAAATGTTTCTTTTCTTTTCTTCCTCAGTGTGTGTGTGTGTGTTTTTTTCCCACCTAATTGGCGTTTACTCGTGTGATGACGACGATGATCAAATCACTGCTCGTTAATGATTCAGTTGACGTTTCATAGGAAGCACATCGTACGAATTCGTAGCGAATGATTTCTCTCGATATTTTAGATTCCGAGTGTTACTGTCAGAATTTGGTCCTATGTTTTCTCGACTTTAGGTTTGCGATTTCTGTTCACCGTTTTATTTACCGTGTACGTATTTCCCTGCGCCTAATTTCGAAGACTGCGACGGAGTAGAGGAAGGGGCGGAATCGTTTTTCGATATTTATTTATTTTTAATTAAAATTTTCGTTTTTTTTGTTTTATAGTTATCTTCGATTCCCCGGGAACATGCGTGCTGCAATTTCGCACCCTGCGCGTCCCGCACGCGCGCGCGCGCGTCTTTGTCGCCGCCCCGCTTCGATACTAATTATCTTTTTCATTGTGGCGCGTTTCGCAATAACTTTCATTTCAGATTCTCGATCGGTTATTAATTTGAAAATATCCTATACATATACATCCGAACAATATAAGCGTATAACACATGTGCGAGATTATATAACACAATCGAATTATCACGACGTCGAGCAGATTTTTCGCCGTGTCCCTAGTTCCCTACTGCACGAGAACTATATATGAATGTAATAATAATAATAATAATATGTATTCGCCATGGTGTATCTAACGAATACGCGTTCTTACATTCATAACACGTGCTATCCATATGCTGTGCGCGTTATTATTATCGTTGTATTATTAACAAGATTCCGGCGGAAAATGTATAATATTATAGTAATAAATTTTAGTGCGTACCGACACTATTTTAAATGATTTTGCATCGTCGATCGCAGGACCGGAAGGAACATTCGACCTTTCGAGATAATCTCGACGGGCCGGCCGGTGTTGGGCCGACTCACTCGTTTCAAAGTCGCATTACTATACGAGGCATTTACGAGACATGCCAATCATATGCCAATTGTTATTGGTTGACAATATTAATGCCACGATTTTAATAAAGATCGTGAAAATTGAACAGCCATCGTGCTCACCGTCGTCGTTTAACATTCGAATTTAATTTCATTCGAATTCGCGTGCGCAAACGTTTTACACTTTCGGTTTTTAAATGCGTATTGAATTATTTGGCTTTTATCGTTTACTGTTATCTTAACAATACGCGATAAACGAATAATCAAAAGGGCGTAGAGAAGTCCGACTGAAGATGCCGGGCTGTGGCCAAACAAAGAAGACTATAATGTTTTAGTAAAACTATATTAAAATTGAACATGTACGTGTATAAAGTTATATTACAATATTGTTAAACTTGATCAATAAATAATTTGACGGTTTCATAGGATGAGCTGGGGTTTTCGCACGCAATATCTTTCTTGTACATAATAGAATTATCTAAATGTGAATAATCCCAACTGTGGCCGATGTCTGTTCATTTCGAATTTCGCGTTGATATGCCCACGTAAAAGTATTTTATACTTTTACAGTTTTACATAATAAGTACATTTATATAATAAAAAAATTATTAATCATTGTAGCTCTCCGCGCTATCGACGATAACTAAAATCATAATACGTTAAATAATTATTTATATTGATATATAAACATACTAGTTATCGATGTACTTTATGATATATTCGATACAACTGTATCGGGTAAATTATTCGGTCGTCGAATGCATCCAATCCCATCAGGTTCGTTACTTGAACAATTTCGTGAGACTTACGAATAATAATTAAGGAAGGATTTTTTGTTTCTTTTTTTTTTTCAATAATTTCAGACGTACGCGACTATTGTATATTTTTACGCGGCGGTTCCAGACGTCGATTTATTTACAGTGCGCACACTACGAATCGCCGCCCAAGTGGATGTTCAAAAGTCTTCGAAATGAATTACGACTTGCGCAATATTATGTCAATGAAATAAATTACGCGCGTGTAGAAAATTGACGTGTAATACTGGTAAGTAAATAGATTTAATATTGTCCGACGAATCGATACAATTATTACACGATAATATACCCAAAGGTATTTATCGTAATTATACCGCGATCGACGATCGAATCTAGAATCGAGTAAATACCTACTAGTGGTTAGGTATGTAAAATATTATTATTTTTCGTTTATCGTCGGTTGAACGCTTATATAATCGTCTATATATTATTATCACCGGTTATATATTATACCGTCGAGTTACATACGATATAACCAATACACATTATAGTATACGTCGTGTCGGTTACCTACCTATTTTTTATTTTTTTTTTACTTTTATTATTTATTTATTATCTATATGTAGCTTCTCACGTCAATAATTAACGTGTAAAAAGTAAAGACGGCCCTTATCGTAGACCGATTATGATTCTTGACGACAAATAATTTCGGTCGCCGATCGTTTGTTCTAGCGATATGACGGCGACATATAAATATTTTTAATTTTCGAGCTTTTTTTGTTTAGCTCAGAATATCAACGCATGTCCAAAAAAAACGTATAATATATATTATATACATTATACGTTTTTTATATATATATGTATTGTGTGTTACGCATGGGTTTTTTCATAAAACATAAGAAACGAAATAGACGAAACAATAATTAGTTATTTTACTCGTTTACACGAGTACCATTATCCTATGTGATTGTTGTGTTTCGAAACGTTTTGCGTTTTTTAATTTTTTTTTTTTTAAGTTTATTCGTTTATCTAATTTGTTTTTTATGAAAAAAAAAAAAACGCAACACTCGTATTTTACCAGCGAATTATATTTTATCTATAGCCGATACGATTGATACAATAATACTAAACATAATATTTATTCTGGGCGTAGAGTTTTTTTTTTTTTTTTTTGTTTCCAATTCGAAAAACCAAAAATCGAGATCGTTTTAAAACTGGCGAGCTTGGAAGAAAATAATACATATTCATAATTTTCGATTCGAAAACGAAAGTGCTTTTACTATTTTAAGTTTTTCGTCATACAGGTAGTATATTATAGCGCGGGACAAGGCCAAGGACATGCCGAATCGTTTTAGCTCCAAGGTAGGGTAGATGACACAATGTATACTTTTTTTTTTCGATACAAACTTTCTATATTGTTGTTTTATTTGTTTTACGATAAAAATCGTTTATTGTTTACCGTTTTCGTGTCGGTTCTTTACACGTTTATTTACGTTTTAGTCGATTTATAGAAAATAAAAAAATAAATAAATTATAATTATTGAAATAATCTAAAACTGTAATCAAACGAATGTCTAAACGTTTTTTTAAATTTCGTGCTCTTTAACGACGCACGTTCAACGTCGAGAATATCATTAAATAATATTTATACAAATACTAATAGTCCGACAAAATATAACGCAGTATCATTATTATAATATTTTTTATTATTGAATTAATTATTCGTTTTTTTACGTCATAGTATACCTTTTAATGTATTTATGAACAACGATAAATTGTATCATAACCGTAGGCGCCTTTTCGATAATAATGTCTAATAGTTGTTAGGCTAGATAAAACATTGATATATCTGTAATAAACGTTCGTAATTATGACAGATATTATGATTTAAAATGATTTATTTAAACAGTACACGTTCGACTGTTGAAAACCATTCTGCCCAATACGACCGAAACACCGTTTAAGAGCGAAAAATAATATTATTATAGTTTTAAGATGATAAAAAATCGATGTTAATAGCGTGTACACTTACCTACGTGTGATTTAATAACTACTTTATACATAATACGTTTTATAATAAACATTTAAATTACAATTTCTGTAAACGTATGTAAGTGTGCGAAACACGTTTTGTTACTACTTATAAGATCCACGACTGGCCGGTGTTCGTAATGCATGTGTTCGTTTAAACTGGTTGTTTAAAGATTGACCTATATATTATAATAAACATTAAACAATATCCGGAAGTATCAGTGTATAGATTTTTTCCCCAATGTTTTCGGCGGTTTCGATTTATAATTAAGTGTAATATCACTCACATATAGTGAGGTGAAAATGATAAATATTTTGTTTGTTTAATGATTTCAATTTAATATTAATTCATCGACTGAATATATTTTACAGTACATCTTAAATTATATGGTAAAAAAGTATATTACTTCTCTTGCCGCAAATACCTATTGATTTCATTTAAGAAAAACTAATTATTGTATTAATGATACTATTAATGATTAGAGATTAAGTAATGAACGCGTCTAGAGATTCGAGTCCGACTAAGACTTGGAAAATAAACTCATTTCGTATAAAAAAACCCGTTCAAAAACTAAAATTAAAGACGCAAATGTGTAAACGATGGTGGGACGACGTTTTGAATTTTCATTTGCTTTTTTTATTTTACGTTTTTGATTTTTTCATAGAACGACGAAAGTAGAAAAACAAAATGATTTGAAAGAAGGCGACGTCATTATATTTTCCTCAAAAACATCGACACTAATCCGGAAATGCCAACGTCAACACGATATCGGTTTTGTTCAATTCTTGCCTATTAGTCATTAATGAACAACACGTATTTAATTTAAAACCGTCCAGAAAAGTCGACGGAATTTAAAACTTCCATCATAAACGTTTAAAACATATTATACTTATTCTACTTTAACTTCAATTACGTCTCATACGTGCTTATAAATGGTTTTCATGCGTAATCGAAACCGTAAAACCATATCCCACTGAAAATATGCGTAACATAATTTTGCGTTTTTTGCGAGTGATTTTTTTTTCTTTTTTTTTTAAAATATTCTTTGAATTAATTATATAGCGTTACATATGCGGATATTCGTGCCCTCCTAGAAAGGTATGCATAAGATTAAAATCCTGAACGTGTGCCAGATAGATTTTGAACACGACAGATAAACAAGTAACATTTGTATAGGTACCTAGATCTCATAGCTGTTTCGATCAAATTTATTTGTACCGAATTATTTTGATCGATTATTTTATCCGTATTGATTTTTTTTTTTTTTTTTTAGTATCATTTCAACCGAAGAATCGAGATGTCCAAAACGCAATATATTGTTTTCAGTCTGTTTACGGATGATTTGTAAATCTGACTGCATAAAAAATAATTGCTGCCGGTATACATTACAGTCGCATTCGGCGGCGATCGGTTATTTTCTTTTTCCTTTTAGTTTTTGTCTGACGCCCATTAACGTGTTTTGTTTAAAGTAAAATTATTCGACTCGTAAACGTGCGCTGTTTGAAGTCCTGTGTGCGGTCGTCCTTGAACAACACTTTCACTCGTTCGGTCCGGGCCTGGCAGCCCATAAAAATGGCCGGGGTGACGTAACTTTATTTGTACCGTTGGACCTGGTAGTCATGATTTTCACTTTCTATTAGCCTACTGACCGACTTGCTCCTTTCTCGGTTACGACTCGTTTGGTCGCACAGAAAAGGAGAGAGAAAAGTGAGTTAGAAAGAGAGTGAGCGAGAACGAGAGTGAGAGCGAGCGAGAGAAGTGTAGAGAGGGAGAGAGAGAGAGAGAGAGAGGAATAAAACCGAATGTTATTAACTGAACAATCCAATTCGACGTTGGGAATAACTCTCTGCCGCAGGAATTCTAATAGGTTATGTAGGCGATATTAAAGTGGAAAAAAAAAATCGCCGACATCAAAAATGTCACATTCAAATCAATATAATATCAGTGTATAGTCACAGTATTTATATTATTTTTTTTTTTATAAAACGATTTGAATATTTCTTTTTTTTTTCCCCGGCAAAACAACGATCAATTAAAAGTTTCGTTGAAATATTCGGCAATATCGGCATCGGAGCCGTTAGATTTTGAGTTTCACATTTTTACATACGGTAAAATTCACACTCGATTACAAGCATGTGTTTGGTAAGTGATCAACGATAATAAGACAAGTATGAGATTTCGTGAGAGTGAAATATATACACATATATATATATAACACACTAACCCTCGGGCGTGTCATTCTTTTAATGGCGCCCTAAACGATATTCGCCACAATGTTATTTCGTACTTCCTGAATTCCAAAAAAATTGTTAGAAATGTTTTCTTTTTTTTTTTACTTCTCGTTTCAAACGAACGTTTTTTTTTTTTTTCTGTAATAACGTTCGTCTCGATTGATTATCCATATAATCATAGATTCTTATCGACGTGTTGTGTTTCTTTCATTACGTTCGTAGTGACGAACCGAAACGAAATAATCGATACGTCTAAAATAACGTCAACAATAAATAACTATCCATGTCGATAATATGTTATATTTTATTCTCCTTTCTGCGGGCCGGATGGTTTAAGACGGGCGCGTATTAAATACGAATTCGTAAAAAAAAAAATGTATAATTATAGATGTTATAAACGTAGAATCGAAAAGTTATCGCTCGCCAATAACACGTGCAAAAGACAGATAAATGAAAACATTTTTAATGGTTACGCGTGCTGGTATGTGTGAAAAATAATAATTATCATTCGATTTCCCATCGAAAATACCAATTCAATAATCGATTCGTCATTAAACTATACAGACAGACATTTCCAAAAAATTAACGAGCACTCGCCGTGTCTGTACAGAACGCCTGAAAACCGTCGAGAGGTCAAAAATACTATTATGCCAAATCGACCTGAATAATAATTTATCGATCTTTAATGAGCATCATCATTTTCACGTTACATTGGGATTTTTTTTATTTTTTTAACCGTTTAATTATATTTACAGAGCAAAGTAAAAAAAAAATAAATAAAAAATCGCGGACTTACATTCGAGAAACAACGATGTAGCACACGATCAAAATATTACGCTCATTCGGGTCAGTGCACTCGGTAATAAATTATGGTTTTAAATGTTTTAATTCAAATCGTTATAATATTAATTGTTATCATTAATGATCTCAGGTACGGAATTATGCGTACGGAATTCAAACGAAATCGCAGTCTTATGTACAGTGAGTGAATTCGTTTTCGTAACATTAATAATTTTTCTTCGATTTACAGCAGTCTTTTCAGCTGTTTGCCATCACAAACGTCGTGCTCACGTACTCGTTCTGAGTCGTTTCCAACATTTTTTCATCAAATTCGATATGATATTCGTCGGGAAATCGAACATAGTAGGCAGGTATACGTTAAAATTATGATTAGACTATTTCTAATATACCTGAAACTCAATCGGAATGCATTTTATTTCGAACACAGGAAATCAAATCGAATATTATTATAATAAATCACCTTTTTTTCTTTTTTTTTTTTATATATCTCTTCGTGGATTATGATTTATTTATTATAAATTACGCTAATAAACTCTAAATACTTGTAAACGTTGTATCTAATGAGACCTTTGAATGAAGAGTTTATTGTTAGTTTTTCAACTAGGATCCTCATTAAAAATAATAAAAATAACTAATATAACGATTTAATTTATTACTCAGCACGTTGGCACATATTATTTATTATAGTGATAACAATTATTATTGAGTCCTGTTGGTTAATATATAAATTAAAAATAATATTTTAATACCAGATTCATCATTGATTAAATATTATCGGCATACATACACTACACACCTACCTAAAATTATTAATTTATATAATTTACAAATTTTGTTCGTTTACCAACTGATGAATACGTACTTTTGTTATTGTTACCTATTATTTAACACTAAACACGATAACTATTTTTTTTCCTTTTTTTTTTTTTCTTTACTTGTTCCGTATAAATTGACCCACTTTTGTATTTAATTGGCAAACGTAAACTAGTAATCACACAGTATATAATATTATGTATAAATATATATTAATTTTTTTATCACAAAATCATCGAGTCTCAGCTATTGGATAATATTTGTTTTTAATACACGATAATAGATACAAGAAAAATATTCATTATTGAATTATGTATGATCCTTTGTTATAAGAAGTACGAACGAGGCTTGTCCACGACAACAAAGAATACTTATATAAAATGCAGTCGATAGAAACCAACACGTTTTTAAAGAATACCATTTTTTTTTTTTTTTTTGTTTTACATTTATCTATTATTCTCGCGTAATAGTTACCGAGTTAATGTGAATTATATGTATAACCGAGAATGAATATTATTGGACGCAGCACGAGCGTACACGCGCGCGCATACAACTATAAATTTGACGTGGTTAATGTGTTTTAATGTATTCTTAAATTCGCCAATTATTTCTTTTGCCATTAATTATTTAGAAAAATAAAAAAAAAAATAAAAAAATATGATACTTAACATTCTATTTCATAAATCGAACTCATTTATTATAAATAGGATATCTCTATAAAAATGTTGATGACGTCAACATACTTACATCATATTTAAGACTTAAGGAGAGTAATTATTTTATATTTCATTCGGGTGTGATTACAGATTAGACGTATTCAATATTCACTTATGAACACATGATGATATGTAACGAAATCAATTTCGATACGATATAATGATTTATGACGATTCATCGTAAAATAAGTACCACAAAAATAATGTTTGTAAAAGTGCTATTTTGAACACTCCGATAATTCTCGATAATTACGAGTAAAATATGTTCGCACGCGGTTAACCATATCGTTTTTCAAGTCTCCGGAACTACTCGGAACACGCAAAAGTGCGCGTTTTAATGAAAAGAAAGATGTATTTTCGTAAAAGTTCAACAATGCGCGGCGCGCGCGGTGACTTTGTTTCATGTCATGTCTCACACAATAAGTGACTTGGGAGGAAACGAACTTGAACTTATCCCCACGTGGCTCCGAACCTTATACCTGTTAACACAATACACCCTCTTGTTTTCCATTTGACCTTGTAATTCGTTTAAGGGTTTCGGGTGTTCGGGACATTTCTTTGCTTCCACACTATTGAATTTTTTATTGTGGATTTTTTTTTGTTTAATTTTTTTATTTCCTTCACAAAAGCGACCATTGTTTGGCACGTACTATTCACTTCCCCATCCCTACTTTGAAAGTGTTACAAAATCTCCAGAAACAGCTGCGCGAATGACTCACGAGCTACTACTGCAAGTATTATTGTTGTTGTTGTTTTTTTTTTTTCACTTTTTTTTTTCTTTTGCGTTATACACATCTCGTATATGTACGTGTATATTTGCCGTGTGTGGTATACATGTACATATTGTTTTTTATTATTATTATTATTCTTGGCGTATAATTATGTAGACGGAACGAGAGAGAAAACGTCTTGTAAAAAATGACGAAAGGGTGAATCCCCCCGAGGTTCGCGGGATGAATATTGGCGTGTGCTGAATAAAAGCCGAGTGTTGCTCAACTCGGTGAATTTATTTGTACGGATGATTATCAAATTTTCATACGCGGCCCCCGGTGTTTCGAAAGACCTTTGTACCTGCCGCGGTGTATGGGCGGCGGCGAGAGAGGCAAGTGCAGACGACCGGCACCCTTTTTTTCTCTTTTTTTTACGCAACCCTTTATTATGAGACTTTTGCAAAGGTTTTACTCTCACGGTACGCGAACAAAAGAGAGGCACCGCACTGACCCCTGCCATTGGTCGCATAAAGGCTTTTTACACACAGGTATTTCAAGCTTATCTCACGCTATGTTGTCCAGATTCCGGGGCCGCAGTTTAAATCGAAATCGTATTCTCTCTGCGTACTGAGACCGTACAGTATTACGTACGTATTATGTGCTACCGGGGGAATCATTGTCCCCATGTACGCGCTATATACATATATATATATACTACAGGCCATAGGTATATATATATAGTATCACTGAGGAACATCGTGCCCGCATATTTATTGTGTTTACCACGAGAAAGTGCGACAAACACATATTTTCTAGAAATTATTATTCTCCACCAGATGATGACCACGACTAATTGTTAATTTTATTTTTTTATTATCGGATATTTTTTATTTTATTTATTTTTTTTTTTTTGACGCGAAAAGAACGCTGCTACGATTAAATTGTCGGAAGTTCACATAAACGCCGTTTACATTTCGACAATTATAATTAACGATTTTGCATGGATGTCTATATACACACTGATATACATTATATATTATGTATAGGTACGTATAGGCGTGTGTGTGTGTATTTTATTTTTTTCAGTATCGGTATAGCGTATAGTTGTACCGTTTTACATAGTTTCGGTAAATACGAGCCACACGCCGCATTGTATTATCGCGCCGCCTTAACCCGCGCGTTATGTATGAGTGCATTATTGCCACGTAACGAGTAATCGCGTTTTTCGATACATTTCAAATTTGATCTGTCCGCGCGCGTTTAAGGAAACTTTTTAATACACAGTAGTTAGAGATTATGCCAACCGTATTATCCTTTTTTTTACATACTTATAAATGTCGTTTGTCGAAGGAATAAGCGATATACTCGCTCTGTAGTATATAACACTCGACGTAAAATATGTTTAAAACTTTATGACGAGGAACACGTATTATGGTCTAGGATTTTTTTTTTTTTTTTTGTTCACCGGTTTTCATATTCGACGTCGTCGGTACATTATAATTTTAAATGTAGGTACATTATTTATGGGCGATTTCTTACAAATATTCACAATAATACGTTTTGTATAATATCCAAACGTTTTAATGCATTTTAGATTGATGGCGGAACGCTGTTCGTTTTACATAACGGCGTGGATTTCTTGTTTTGGAGTAATATTATTATTTTTTTTTCGGCCGACATTATTCAGAGCAGATTACGTAGACGAATACAGTGTCCTACTAAAAGACTGCGAGTTAAACTTCGGACGTTGTAGTCCGTACGATTTGTACTTTTGAAAACTAGGAACACTTCCGAATTCCCCAGTCGTATTTGAGAAAACATTACTAGCAAACGAAGCAAACCGGAGAAAAACGTGTTAACAAAGCTCTGGTTTCCGCTAGATCTTAACTATTTGTTGACTAGCTTGTTAAAAGCGTTTTCCAAAATCGATAACAATTTCCACGTATAAATCAAGAATGACACGACGAACATCGAAATTCGTGTTCGCTTTGATTCGAGCCCCTAAAAATCACCCAATAACACGTAATAACACATGTTGTATTTATACTATTGATGTTTTAATTGTCACACGTCGTTTTCGATATTTCAAAAGTTTCATAAGTATTTATGTACGTTTTAAATTAGAAACTCGATACGTGTCCATTTAGTTGGTAACATTAAAATCGTATTAAATATTATTATAACTTACATTTTAAACGCAGGTATTTACGTTGCACCAAAGTCCACGCGTACACACATTGTAAATCGAATCAATAATTAATTCGTTTAATATGATTTATTTAATGGACATATAATTATTACCGTTCTAGTATAATACGCGAGTATTATGTACTCGCAGTTTATTATTATAAATAATATTATATTTTTTTTTACAATTTTCCTCGTTTTGAAAATAAATTCATTAAATTCATATACCTTGCGTTCCTATGTCGAACACGTATTTATGTCGAAATATTCATTTATTATTCACAAGAACTATTATAATAGTAATAACTACATTTAAATAAAAATCAGAAAATAATCATTTTTACTTTAAAGATGAAAAAATAATAAAAATATACCTTCGTCGAGTCCTTCAACATTTTTCAAAATGAAAACAAAATTAATCGTCACAATACCAATAGATTATATATTTATGTATATATGTAAACACATACATACACACACACACACATATATATATACGAGTATGCCTTTATATACGTTTAGTATTTTATGAATAAAATCGAATTAATATACTTATATATGTAGAAGTGGCCGATGGATTTGATGAAAAATACTCGAACACGTCGTCGTATACTACAAGTCGTACCGTACCTACAATAATAATATTATAATATTATTATGATGGTATCGTCGTCGTCGTATCGGTATTATAAAGGCGTAATGTAATAATATTATTTTCGTTCACGTCCGCGTATTATCAGCCAATCAGACAACGAATGAGGTTAGGGAAAGTGGGCAGTGGGTGATCATGTAATAGCCAAACCTGAAAATATCCGTGTAGCGTGTATATCATATTGTTTGTTGATAGTAAAAAAAAAAAAATAATAATAATAAATCGTGATTTTGCGGTTACACGCTATGTAAGCCGCTGTTAAATAATATTAATTTTTTGATGTGTGATGTACCTACCTAGGTGTGTACGTACGCGCACGCGCGCGCGCGCCGCACACACATCATAATGATATATATTTTAGTCGAGCCGACCAAATGAAATCAATAAAAGCGATATCTGAACGTGACATAAATATCGCAGCGAACGGTGAACCAAATACATCTACTCGAACGAGATTATATGTATATAATATAGGTAATACCCGTTAATGTAGTCATAGAAAAAAAAAAAAAAAAAAAAAAAAAAACACACCAGACTACATTTATTATGTAGCTGTCTCGACGTAGTTTAGAAAACGTAATTTAGATTCGTCAACGAAGTGCATCGCGCACTATTTATTACCAACGAGTAGGAGTTAGGTTAGTACGACGATAATATTATTAAACTCTTCAAACTTCGAGGTGTTAAATAAAAAAGAAAAAAAGGTGTTATTTTTCAACAGTTTCGGGAACGTTCGGAGCACAATATTCGTTTTCGGTTATATCATTCGTATACGTTATGCACGTGTATATATGTAGGTAGGTGCCTACTGTACTAAATAGGTTGACGGCCATTAAGAGTAGGATATTACAGCCGCGTTTTTATATTCAGATTGCGTAAGATTTTTCAGTGTTATTATTGTGCGCCCTCGTGAGAATAAAACTCGTGTTCGACTATCTCGCGTTAAATAAATTATTACCTACCTGCGGTGGAAGGATGTATCGTCGGACGGCTGCAAAATAAAAAAAAAAAATGACGTTTTTATAATAATAATTCTGCGACTAGGTTTCGGCTCAAATCGGCCGATAAACCTCGGCGCCGCAGCGACCGACCTTAAGATTCGGGTAAAGTTCTATCGACTTAAACTCCTTTAGTCAAATCCCGTTTATCGTGCGAATAATTTCATAATTCGATTTTTCTCTGCGATTCGTTAAAACACCACTGACCTACATTCTTTTCATTTTTCTTTTTTTTTTCGTTCAGCTTTACGGACGTCGAGCTCTCTGTCATCGTAATATTTCATTCAAACGTTTGAAGTTTAAAATTTCGTTTTGATTTCGCTGCTTCGATTCGATAATCGATGTATTTTCAAAATCAAATCCAACAATATTGTTAATTATGTCGTACAGTACGTTAAAATAATAACTGTATTTTCAGCGTTTTTTTGCATATTACATTTTATTTTCACCAATAATAATAACAACTGTACTTATAGGGACAGTTAGCTTGGGTACATTTTATTTATCAAAACGTCTACACGGTAGCCATTTAAAAAGTAAGCAATTTATTTCTAAATATTTATGTGTGTGGATACAATAAATTCATGAATTTTTTTTATAATTTTCAGAACATACGTATAGGCATATGAAATACATTTTAATCGGTCGTTTAGTTTCACGTCTATTTCGTTTAGCAATCATAATAATTAATTTATAAACCCACAGCTCATTGTGTGTTACAAAAAAACCGGCGAATTTTCGGTAGGTACAACACAATCGTAAAATGTGTATTGCTTTCTCGACGAAAATTTAATTTGCTTGTAAAGCCGTTAAATTATTATTATTCGAACTCGGTACCTGTCTATACAATTATTATTTATAAAACAAAATAACCGTTTAACCAAGTCTGCTGTAATTAAAATGTAAACAAATTACTGTCTGCTGAATACAAAGACTGGGCATTAGTCTCGTTCCGTTCGCTGTGTAGTATACGACATAGGCAGTGTCCCTCATTGTTATTATCTGTTATGTAAATGTACACAAATTCAAGCTATTCAATTGACTAAAAATATTTGTGTCATTTTTCAAACATTATGCTTAAAACCGTGCACGGATAAAGAACTCTTTGATCTAGTACCTATAAAACTGTAAATCATCAGAATAATACTTACCGCGATAAATTCAAAAATAAAAATAAAACCCGCAACTTAAAATCTTAACTATTTATTCACAAAACAAATTCAAATGCAAACTCGAATGTCGATCGTACGATTTGAATCGAGTTCGACCGTTAACACAATAAGTTAAGTCGATCTTTTTTTCACGCATACGTTTGTCGGCCATTCATGGTTGTCGATAGTAATGTACAAAGTATGGAGACTTTATTCATTTGTGAATATTTACAATACGAAACACTATTATTAATTTCCAATTCAAATTGCAAGTACTCGTATAATAAATTGAAGCCATTCCAGCATAAATTGACTGCTTTTTTTTTCTTACTGCCTTAAGAATTACTGCAAAAATTATTTGTTTTTAAAATAACATTAGTAAGTGCGTATTATTATAGTTTACTATTCAATGAATACGTATAATGACAGTAATTTTAAATGCAGTTCTTTCGTCAGCTCTTTCGAGACATTTTTAGATCACTTTTATTCAATTAAATATTTTATTGAACGAGTATTTTACTAAAAGACAAAATGTAAAGCTTAATCTTCCTTTTTGTCTATCTATTTGTCTGCTTAGACCTTTTCAACAATACGAATACGACCACGCCTTTTCTGAGTACGGTTTTTAATTGTTTTTTTTTTTTAATTCCTTGCGAAATCCTGAAGGATTATTGTTCATTTTCATGAAAAATAAATGATTTTAGGCAGTAAAATATTGTTATTGTATTTTTGATTATTAATAATTTTTACTCTTCCAATTTAAATCGCAGTCACAAAAATTGATAATAATACCAAACCATTAGGTCGAATTTCAAACCGTCCTTGGTTCTGGAGTAGATGCAAATACGAATTCGTCGATTCAATATCTCGAAAATGTGTGTGTTGTCACACGTCAAGTGCTTATAGATTTTAAAATAAAATATGACAATTTGAAACACGCACAGAACAATCGCCATTAAAAACCACTGCGAGAGACGAAATTAAATATAAGTTATTTACATTTCACTCTAAAGTTTACTGTTCAAACTTGTTAAAAATCGTCGTGTTATCGGCTTTCGGCGCACTATTTGTCAACAAAGATAATGTAAAATAATTCCATTGATGACATAAACCCATCGTGCCGGGGTCTTAATAATTTTCACCGAACACACACACACACAAAAACACATTATTAACTATTACGAGTACATATTTTATCGACGCATAGGTACGGCGGCGTAGAGGTATATAGTTTCTAGTTTCTACCCATAACTAGTCCTGTTGAACTTATCGCGTTTATTCGATCTATTGTTCGTTAAAATTTTCCATTAACATGACTCGAACGCGTCGCCTAATAATCATTTCGTAGATCGTTATTATTATTACCTACCTGTTACGCGCGCGCGCGCTCGCGCTCGTATGATAATCGAGTATTATAGATTTTTTTTTTTTTTTAACATCAATTTGTGTATATATTTTTAATTTCTATTTTCCCATATTATTATAATGGTGCGCGGCGTAAAAACCTTTTATCCTAATAAAAGTCCATCTGTAATATGTATGGAAAAAAATAAAAAAAAAACATGTGGTCGACCTTCGAAAACATACGAGTTCTAGGATTCCAGAAGTCGAAAAATCGCCGCGGTCCGCTTGCACATAAGCCGTATATATATATATATATATATATATATATATATATATATATACATATACACGTACATAGTTGGTCCCCCTTGTAAATGGATGAACTGTAGAGATTCTAGCGCGCGTTATATTTTACTTTTATTTTCACCGTCTGTGTGTATAATACGTATATACGAGTATATACGCGTGTTTGTATAGATATATTTTAAGGATTTAGATAAATGGCGGCCACCGCGCCTGTTTACCCGTGTACCTACCTACCTATCTACCTACCTGTTGGGCTCGGGTTGACGTCCTCCAACACACGTGGCCCCCGGGGTCGGCCTGCGGACGCACGTGTGCTCGCTGGACACGTGGACGCGTGCGCGCAAGAGGGATAATAATTGATGGTCCAATGGAAAACCTGTGTCATTGTCAACATTATATATGCATATATAATATATATATATATACGAAATTACATTTACTCGCTATAATATTGTTACGTATATTTCGAATAGTTTGATAATTACGAATCGATTTATGGTGCGTGTAACAACGATAAAAGCTTTGTCCTTAGAGCAACTCACACATCACGTTACAGTTACGACAATAATCTATTATTATATTTTTATTCCGTTTGTGCCGTGCGTCCGTGATAACCGATGTCGAATTTAAATATTTTACATTCTACGAACTCGAAGTAAAATGACCGAGTCGATGCACGAATGTCGTATGACAACGCGATGTGTAGAGTCTTTGAATATAAGTAATTGTGTATATTTTTAATTCTTAAAGTTTTTCGCACTTACCTGGGTTGACCGTTTTATTCTAAATGAAATCAACGCGTTATTAAATGTCTTTTAGACGGCATCCATTCTTCTAGAGCAGTTAAATTTCAAATCCAAAGGATAATTTGATCAAATATACCGCGTCCTAAAATAAAACGTATCCCGAAAACCCATCGGTTAAGTTAGTGACGACTTCCAATCGGCGGTTTTTATAATGTCGAATAATATTTTACCTAATCAATTCAGCATTCTAATTATCTGTTTAACGACGCGTCATTAGTTATTACAAAAGTCAAAGGTATTTTTATTTAACTTCAACCACGAATCGATATAAAAAAAAAAACACTTCCAGTAGAATACATAATATAGTATTGATAAACAATGTATCACGATATTCTAGTAAAAATAAAATATCAACGATCGTTTAGTTCAAGGGACTCTGTTACTAATTACTATACTTAATTATTTTATCTGATAAGGAATTTAAGCAATATGTAAACTTTTCACCAACTCGCGGGGATTAAAACTATATACAATGAATTACCAAACGTATCGGTCGTGTATGATAATACGTCAATTCGTTTTTATTAATTTTTTTTTTTTTTTCGAATTTTTATTTGGTTTTAGATAAAATGAATTTAGTCATCGACTTAACGTTAATCGAAAACACGGAAAACCCGCTGATAAATCATTTTCAAATGAATCTCAACCGTATAGGAAATTTGCATTTTATTTTGATTTATAGATTTATAATTGCATTTTTTCAGTGTGTACGTTTGAAAACGTTTATGGTGTATACCAAGCACGTGACATCGCGCAAATGATTGGATACTTGAAAAAACTCTCCGTTTTCGTTTCAGATGTTGATGGTTGCGTAACGGGTTATGGATTTTACAATAGGTAATTAGAGTAAGTGATGTTTTATTTTATGATTGCTTATAAAGTTACAAATTAAAAATAATACTATAATTATATAGTATTACAATAGCCAGAAATACATTATTACTATTAATTTAATAGTACAATATTAATTGTTTGATTAATTATAATATTTATCTACACTTGTTTTTAATTAATCAACAATCAGATTGTAATTTTTTTAATTATTTGTTTTGAAACTATCAAATTCGAAGATAAACAATTGTTTATCTTCAATTGTTGTACTTGCAATTTTTACGATTTTTAAGGTACCTACTATTAGTTCGTATAGCAATGCATAGACAAAAAATCTCTGTTACATTGCATTCGACTCCGTGACTAATATAATCAATTCTTATATACCTATATTTTTATTGTAGTTATATAATTTATAACAATAACAGATTATTAAATGTCCATACTTCTAATAAATATTATTGTTTAATAATAATAAAAAAATAAATTTATATATATATATAAGTTGCGCGTAACGTTATACACAATAATTGATAAATAATAAGTTATGAAACATGTCGTTGTTTTTATAATTTTATTGTTATTATTGTATATAAAAATATATATATATATATATATTATATACTATTTGTTTTAATTAGTATTTAGTGTTATCATATTATTATGAGTTTCACTAAGGACTTTAAAAATGTTCTTATTAAATACTGCATTGATCTATTATTTAAGAAAATAGAATCACATCGTGTACAACAACAGCAACTCATCACGTTTATTTATGTCTCACAGAATCGTAACAATGAACTCTAGATCGACGTTTCAGTAGGTACGATCAATTCAATGTTTAATATAATAACGATCGAGTTAAATTTTAGGATATTCTATGTTTTTCCTTAGACCGGAACGCAGGAATGTCAAGTGTTGATGTTTTAAAACTGTGGAAAACTTTACGTTTTTACCGAAAAAATTAAGTATTTTTACATTATCGAATGCATTTTTTTCGTTTTAGAAAAAAAATAAAAATATATTAACAACACGCTTATACTTCAGTTAATATCGAGTACAATGTGAAAACGGTCTGCCGTATTCTTAGCTCAATACAAACCGTATTTTATAAATAATAATAATCGGCGGGGTTAGTTATCACTGTATAATGTGTATTATTTTATAGTATAAAGTTTATACATAATATTTTATTGGATATACGCAATTGTTACTTTGTGAGACTCTGTTTCGATACTTTTTACAGAATTCAAACCATCAAAGACGACGGTTTTCCTTAACAATAAATAATCGTACCTATACATAGCTATTAATATGTCAGGTTGTAAAAACAGGAGGAATAATATTATAATAAGCGTCTGTTAACTTCTTCGCGACGTTCAAGAGTTAAAATTTAAACGTCCAATATACGAAATCGTTTACTGAGTGTTCAATGTGTACCATACTACCATCTACACACATATGTGTGTAGAATTTTTTAAATTTATAATACATTATTACGTGTTGCGATATTATAAATAGAACTTTGTTTAGATAAATGTCATACTCGCTAGTAATTTAACACTCCGTACATGATAATATAAATATACACGCAGGCTTGATTTGCAATGGCGAGAGGACAAGAAGATAGACATCAGCTCCTTTCGGGAGTTTTAAAAATGGAAGAAAAAAAAACGTTTATAAACGTTATCTACTTTGAAAAGGAAGATATTTTATTCGGATATATACATATGTCCTCTATTCCCCATAAATCTACTGCGATTAGACCTACCTACTCTCGAGCTAAGTCGAACGCAGACATGCAGTACGTTGTATTTTTTTTTCTTTTTAAATTTAATATTTTAATGATTAAATAAGCTGCAACATAAATTACCTGCCATTTATAATGTTCTCGAATAAATAGAAAACCAGTTGTGATATTAAGAAGAAGAAGAAAAAATCTAGTCGGGAATATTTGTTGTTGTTTTGCGTCCGCGTTACGCTGCCGCAGTACGAAACTGACGGCCATACGACGAAATCACAAGCACGCGATCATACCTGCATATTATTTTCATTAACCCGCGCGGTTACGCGTGCAGGTGTGAAAAAAAAAACGGGGTAAATGGTCGGCGGAGTTGGGTTTAGACTCGAGTGGGCCAAGCCCTCCTAAATGGAAAATTAGCCCTTCTTAAATTCACACCGCGCGTATTGTATTGGGACGCGTATATTATAATAATTATGTTATTCATCGTCGTGTAATTTATGAGAAAAAAGAACACGGGGCCGGGTCTCGAGTTCCTCCGATTAACCTTTGACCGCGCGTGTGGTTTCTAGAACCGTACGAACACGCGCGTGGGGTTAAGTCTTATACTGCATTACAAAACAAAAACGTTTAACACACACACACACAGAGAGAGAGAGAATTTTTATTCTTTATATTAGAGAAAAAAAAAACAACGCATTCTTCGTACGCGTATCGTAAGCAAGGCGACATCAAAACGAGAGTGAAAAATCTGAAATTCAAATACGAGTAAAATATTATATTACCTACGTCCGGGGCGATTATTCACTCCGTGCGCGCGATAGAAGATTACATTTGTCGAGTTATACGTTTATGAACTCGAATACTCGACGAACGACGTATACGAAACATATTATTACGGTATAAAACAACAATGCATCTGATTGTGAACTATTTATCGTTTTTGTTTGTATATTTAATTTCATAGAAAATCGTTTGTCGAATGACGTTGACAAATGACGATCGACGTTCAATGTATGCGCGTCCCGTGAAAATTCTTAAAAACATGTAACAACGAAGTGGCCGTTGACCGATGATATGTTGAGCTGGCTTTATTCGATTGATTTTCGAAAACATTTTGATCGATATCATGTTGATCGTAATTATTATTTAGTAGTAAAAACCGAAAGTAATCCATCGCATACAGTATACATAAACGTATAAATAGCAATTTGAATACTTTTATTTGACTAATGTCGATAATACTTTCACTTATAAGTAGCCCGGTGGTCCGGTCATAATCGTTTAATATTTCAGTAATTATATTCGATCGTTATTCCGTGTTCTTCTTTAACACTTTTCTCGACTTCGATGCGATAAAATCGCTCGTAACTAATCGCCGTAATGGCTATATAGTAGTGTTTGGTATTTATGCGTATTTATTTTTTCGATAAAACGGCGTCAATTACATTCGAGCAATAAACGCACGCAATTGAAAGAGACTTTGTACATACGTCGTTCGCGTGCCCTTATATTTTCGCTTAGTCTGACGAATACAGTAAATATTTACCGACATTGATTTATTATGAATTTTAATTTAGTATCGGGTATAACGCAAGCTGTTACGGTGGTACACGACGTTTTCGATATTTTCAAACAGCATGAACAGGCATACGACCACGCGAGAACGAACGATAAACGTTTGAAAAAAATGGCAGAGGTCAAAGGTGAATTCGACGGGGAGTTTGGGTTGATAAACAAACCACAGGCTTTGCGTACTTCGGCAGCGCACTCGGAGAAGTCTCGTGACATCTGAAATCACCGTGCACAGTAGAATAACGCGTGCACCGCGTTCGAGACGTGTAAATTATTCCATATCTTAACCTCGAATTGTAAAACGGGTGAATTTACGAGCATTTCCTATACGTACACACGCTGCGTTTGGAACGTTTCCACAATATTCCCATGAAACAATACTCTCGCAGAACGAGGTAGATACGCGGACAACGTTTGATTTACACGCAACACCAGAGGCGTGTTTACGCGCGGGCGTTTTTTTTTTTTTTTTTAAAGGCGCGCTCCTACTGCAGAAAGTTTTGACGGATGGCTAATTTTTAAAAACGCTCGTGGAAATCTACTACGAGATTAGTTCCGAAATTGGTTTTTTTTGTCTTCTTCAAATACAACGAGACATTAACCCGACGACGTCAAAAACGAAATTATGTTGAAAATAAAATTAAGAAAAAATAAACCAAAGTTCGATCCGCACCGGCCGCATAATCATTTCCGGACGTAGTCTCGACTTTAAGACTTTACATTCTACGATCAATTTAATGACAAGTTTATAGAAAAGTGTCTCTTCTTTACAAAACCACCGCGTACGATTCGTACAATTAGGTAGAAATAAGTCTTATAAGAGTCGTGTTATTATTTAAGGGTGACGATTTTTTTGTACAGGTCTACGAGCGGAAAAACTCTCGTTCTCGGCCGGCGCAACCCACACAATTTGTGGCCGCAACGAACGCGCAGCTCTCGTGACGCCAATTTTTCGCGTTTCAATAATCTTGCGTAACTCCTATGTGCGTATAAAATTTAATCACGGACTTCATATTATAGTATGCGATATTGTATTTTAACACGGGCGGCGACTTGTTCTTTTTTAAGAATTCGTTTGTTATTCGTTCTGAACGGCGGACAACGTCGAGGAAACAAATTGTCCACGTCGTCGCGGACACCGTTCGAAACTACGTATTTCGTTGACGAAACGACAGTGATTTTACAATATTCACCTGTCCAACGGCATCCTGTACACGTACAGAACGTATATTATATGTATGTATGTGTGCGGCGAGCGTTTCGTTTCGATGTGTACAATTACAGTTCCGTGTCCTACGAGGATAATTATTTACGTAATTAAGGAAATCGATTTAACGAAGTGGCGCGATCAAGTTGTCACAGCTATATAAAGGGGCCACTATCCCTCAATTAGATCAATTAAAGACAATATTCGCTACCAGAAATCCTATGCAAGATCAGTTCGAACCAGGTCGATAATGTGAGGACAGACAAATAAAAAAATTGATATTATTTTATTCAGAGGTAGACGAGAAAGTAGACACTCGATGAAGCCTCGCAGATTTTCGACACTCTGAATTGTTTACGTCCTAATGCGACCATTGGACCTCCCTTATAGTCCCTCCCCCCCTAAGATTGGTGATCCTGCAAAGGTTCCACTACGCGTAAAAACCGTAAGTCCTCGCGGAACACCTCGCAGCTATATTTACACAATATAAACGCGTCATACGACATTATTATAATAATACAATATCAACGTGCCTGCGAATAAAGCGCGACGGTAATAATAATAATAATAATATAGGTAATGGTGATGATGATATAATGCCGCGATGTAAATGACGCGAATGATAATAATAGTAATGATAAGCGCGTACTAGTAACAAGTAATAATCGACCGTGACAATGTACCTACGAAAGAGAAAAAAAAAAAAAATCACGGTGCTAAGACCGTCGTCGTCGTCCGTCTGCAAAATAACCTGGGCCCGCGTGCATCCTCCGAGGAGGAGGTCGGTAACGGTCCTATAGCGTTATATAACTGCGACCGGGCCAGTGCGACCAACGTAACCGCGGTAGCCGGAGCGACGTCATTAAAATGAAATAATGATAATGATGATAATTTACAAGTGCGCGAGCGTGCGGGGCGAGTCGTACGCGAGCGTGTACGCGCTTCTCGCGGCGGCTGGCGGCGGCGGCGGCGTGTCGTTCACGCACGATCACACGGTCTGAGCGGCGACGGGAATGTGGGTCACGCTCGACGAAAGTGAAATCTAGGTTAGCCGCGTGCGTGCAAGACGAAAGACTCGCTTTCACTTTTGTTTTGCGCCGGGGCGCCCGCTCCGCTCGCGTATTTATCATAAAACACGCGTACGCGACGGGCGAGAGCTGCGCGTGTACTACGCCTACGAGTCCGGGTGGTTCCGAACGGACCACGTCGTCCGGCGGGCCTCGCGCGAGTCTTAGCGCGGCTCGCCGGTGTCGTCGGCTGGAGGGACGCGCGAGCGTACGTTTTGGCAATTTTTGTTTTTTCCGTCTAGAAAGGTCGATTTTCAGCGGCTCGTTACGTAATCGTGACGTTATCGGCGACAGAATTCGAATTCAGAGCAGCGGACGACGGCTCGTGGGCGCGACTAGACCTACATTGAAAGTTCTAAAGTAAAAATTCGAACGCGAAACGCGCGTCGTTCGAATTTCACGAGTATAAATCAAAGTTTGAATGTTTTCGGGGGCGCCAAGGTCTCCCTAGAACCTCCCTGGGGTGGTTCGCCTATATGGCGCGCGTCAGTTGGGCGGACTCGTGACTTATAATCTCGTCGACATGCACTCAAAATGTGTTATGACGTATAACACCCGAAGTCCGCGATCCCGCGCGTTCGTCGATAGAATAATTTTCATCTCAATACTTGCCGGCGTTCGTGGTTTTTTTAACGCGTACATAGTTATTGGTTGGTACGCGCGTTATTGTATTTATTTGAAAAAAGTCACGAAATTCCTATTTTGTCCGGTGTAGTTGGACATTGTCTACATTATCAACTGCAAATATCATCATCATACACCGACTGTAGGTATAACATAGTGCAGTGGTGCGCAACTTTTTTTGATCCACGACCCCCCAAAATAATTTATTTTTTAATACGACCCTCCGAGGCTTCCTACCAACATTATGTAAGTGTGTAATATAAATTTACTTAATAGTCTTAATGTATACACACATTTTATTCATATACATTAAATCGTTAATTTTAGAGCAATTTTAATATTTCTTTAATTTAATTAATGAAAAACATGAAAAAAAAAATACAAAATTAGAGTTTACAAAATCTAAAACTAAAAAATGTATCATTATAATGATAATCAAAAATTTTAATATTTTTAAAATTATAAAAATACTATTTAATTATTTTAATGAGAGACCTGAGCTTGCATTGTAGACATGATTGATTCTGTGTTTGGTTTGATATTTGACACTGCCACTCTTAAATCAGCTTCAACATTTAATCTGGAGCGATATTTGTTTTTAATTATCGTTAGTGTTGAAAATGCTGTTTCGCATAAATAAGTTGATGCAAAAGGAAGTAAAATTGATATGGCTTGTTTTGATAATTCTGGATATTCAGATTTGATGGAAATTGTACTTTGTATAAAACTATAAAATAATATACAATATACATAGTACAAAACTTTTTCATTTGGTGATTACTGGCGACCCCCTAATAAAATTTCACGACCCCCTTAGGGGTCGCGACCCCCAGGTTGCGCACCACTGACATAGTGCGTCCGAGATACGTGTTATTATATCGCCTATAATCGAATTCAGAAATAACGGTTAAATGTAGTAATTATATCATTCGATAAGAAGCGCGGATCGCTATCCTTTAAACGGGAAATGAGAAAAATCCTCGTGGTAATAGGAGACCTACTGTTCTACGGGACATTAGACCGGTGGATCAGTCCGCGACCATACATCGCGATTTAATCGAATATTATATAATACGTCGTATTTAAACGCGCACTATACGCTATCGATCGTGCGGCAAAGACGACGAAGAAAAACGAATCCGATCTATTGGTCGGCCTCGACCAAGTTTCGACCCATCCCGCGTGACGACGCTGAAAAAATGTTCACCTGTAGCCGAAGTGACGGGTAAATATACATACACAAGAGTATATAGTCGTGGTGCGAGCCGTAAATATCATCGATAAGATCGGGATGATCTACGACGGTTTAGAACTTCAATCGTATCGAATGCATCGACATTTTAGTTTTTATTTTTTCGGAACAAGAGAGACTCGAAGCAACGGGGGCGTCGGAGATTCGGTTAAAGTTTTAGAGTTCTGAGGTCCTTAGTTCCCTATTCACGCCGACGTGTAGGGACCAGCGGAATCGTATTCGAGGCGGTCGCCGGAGAGACTTTAACAAACCGTAATAATATTCGCCGTTTGCGTCGAAGGTTTTTTTTCCAATCCGATCTGATATTTTCGATTTCATTCGGCCGGGACTCATATATTATACGTTGAACGACGTACGCATTCGCTGGATTTCATTGCTATAAACACGCGTTGATGTATTATATTATATGCGGTATCAGTGTGCCGCCGCGGGCACTACGAATGGAAAATTTGTCCCGCGCTCCGTACGCGGACAAACGACGCGACGAGGTAATAACGACGTTATCCGACACCTAAAACGTCAACGAACAAAAATTATTGGTATTACTGTCGATAATAGCTATATTATGCGTTTTATGAATTCAACAGTCGAGACGAGTAAGAAAACCGAACAACAAGGAGGTGCGGAGACCTATTTCATTGACCCTTGCGAGTTTGTCGAGCTGTCAGAGTATCACATAATATATAGGTATATAAATACATATATATACACATATATATTGTACAGATAATCCTGCAGGCAGTGTTGGTGCGCCATAAACAATATTCAAGTCTATAACCGTGCCCACGACTCGTCACAAATCCTACGATTATCCATCACACGATATTTCCAAATAGGCGAACCGAAAAATATTTGCCGACACCTCTCTGCGACATAAATGCATAATGGAATAAAGTCACTCTCCATTGCAAACGTATTGAAACGTATATACGATAGTAATAATAATTGTAATATTGGAGTAAGTATCTCATGAACAGAAAACCGCACTCGCTCGCGTATTTTATTATACTGAACAATTCTCTCCGGACATCCGTCTGCGGCGAATATATATAGCGAATGGTTTTATCGATTGTGACCCACCTCTAGTTTATTCAATGATTGTTTTACATTTAGCTAATAAACGCGTCAGTGTCACACTGTCACTTGTGAAATTTAAATTTCTATTGGCTTCGTGTTGGTTACATTATATAATAGTAGTTTTATCTAAGTGTATGACACGGCCGAAAAGCCGTTCGGAGTCGCGTTCGGTTTTTTTCGAGACCCATCACCATACCACCCAAAGAATGAGTGTTTTTTGAAGAGTTAACTAAAGCAATGGCTCCATATAGGAACAGTTTGAGGACAGAAATCTGTAACGCGTACACGTGCGATTTTTACATTTATTTTTTATTTTCTTTCGAGTAATTCTATTAATATTTTGTTTTATTCTCTGTTCTTATGATATTAGTGTATTGTGAGAAAAACGAAACGGACGACTCACACGAACTGGAAAGACGATCAAAGAGTGCCAATAATACTTTGCCCTCGCGGAAAGAAAACAAATATTTATCTAGAATAGGGTGGCCATTCTTGTCGCGGGAAATCCGCGGAACGTTACCGGTTTTCGGACTCGAGAACCACGCGGTGTCTCGAGAAATCCAACTCCTCCGGGGACTTGGGGTCGCCACCGGATTTAAACAACACATTTTCCTAACAACCGGAATTCAACGTCGTGAATACAATGAACAATAAATTCGTAAGTTCGTATTTCAGTGGGATCATCGATCCGCGCGTTATTTTTTAAATCGATATGATAAACAATAAGTAGATAACACCAAGTGATTACGCGATGGGCGATTTTTTTTTCTCACATCATCTAAGGATTATAATTTATAAGTAAACACGGTTTCCGATGATATATGATTACAATAGAGTATATTTTCTCGCATCGAGTCGACGCGTAGAAACACGGTGGGCCGTTCCAGATCGTGTTTTAGTGTACCGGATTTCTCAAAATTCAAACAGGCCCAAGGCAGCCCCTAGAGCAACGAGATCTAAAACGCGTCACTCGGGGTTGGAGTGCCACTATTGTACCGCATTACGTGTCTACATATTTTATATGTATATGCTATACGCGTATCGCGCGTTACATGTACGTTTATCTGTTATAACGAATTCCGAACGGGAAACCGTCCAAACCGCCTAATGCGCGTGGAACAAACCGCCGCGGTCCGGCATGTACCGCAGTATATATATATATATACTCTATACAGGTATATAATATTATACGTGCCGTATACATGTGTATACATAATGTGTTATTATCGTACGGTCGTTTGCGGGTATCTGCCACGGTGGGTATATAATAATATTCTCTCGCCGTTCTCGGGGCCCCGGTGCGCGAATTATCGTTATTATACGTGTTGGTCACGGTACGGCGAATCTCGCACACGCGCGTGTATATTATGATGTCGTAATACTCGGAGCCACTGGAGCAGAGCGACGGCGGCAAGCGCGTTCCAATATTTTGTTATTCCGCCAATTACCGGTGGACCGAATAATAAATGCTAAGTACACGCTCGTGTATACATATATACGTGTATATATATACTTTTTACGCGTACATATATATCGCGTAGTCTTCCAGCCCGTGTCTCGTGGCCTGGAAAACAAAAAATCCGTGAAAATCCGTAATAGAAGACATAACTATATGTATGTACATTATAATATATAGGTACATTATGTGCATTTTATACTATATAGTGTTACGCGCGGGATGTTTGCCGTCGAATGATCGCCGTATACTCGGGCGTTACGACGACGTGCAGTCAGCGCCCGAACTAGGTTTCGCGAGGCCCTCGTGCATGTCGGATAAACCCCAAAAATACCAAAACTTTTCGCGAAACCGTATTTCTTACGACTCGTCCCGACGACAATATTTTAGCGAATGATTATCGAACACGTGTGTTCGTTACGAACTGTTTTTAATTTTTTTCTCGTAATAATACGTATAAGTAATGTTACGGTTACACGTCGTCGTCGTCGTCGTCGTAAATAGTGAATATATTTTATTTGCGAATGATGGTCATATTGACGTTATAATCGTACAAAATAAATATCAACTCGATAGAAATAAAAACTACTCAATGTTCATTTTTCAACTTTTTTTAGTCGTTCGGTATCGGTTTTGCCGTGAGTCACGTTTTCGCACTCGTTTTTTCCAACACATCCAAAGTACCTAATCGAGATCGCTACTTATGCTTTTAATATATATTTTATGCACAACGCCGCCGTTCTGTAGACAGTATATGAGTATTATAAAAAAAAAAAGGACAGCCGTGATACTTTCCCCCGTATTTGTAGATCGTAAAACCCGATGCCTTTTTCAAATGCTTCCATGAAAGCCCCCCGACGGCGCGCGATTATCAATTTCGAAACAAAATGGACACGACGCGATGACGCGAGGACGCTTGAAAATCGCTCCAGAAACCGATAGTAATAATTCGTCGTGTCGCGCGAGCACTTTGCATGTGACTAATTTATTTCGTCAACGGATCATATTATAACAGTCATTTTCTTCAGATACGCACACGAAAAGACGGAGAATTGATATCCGTTCGCATGATAAGTATAATATACCTTATACATTTTATACGAGGTTTATTTTTTTCTTTTTACGTAGGCACGGTCTATAGGCGTACGAGTCGATTGCCTACATCACATTTTTAGAAGTAGGAGAAACTATAGTGTTTACGTAAGCAAAAAACATTTTATTTTTTTTTTCATTACTATTATATAATATTATTTAATTATTTATTCGTGGCACGGTATTGTTTTTTTTTTTTTTTTTTTTTTTTCGAGAAAAGAAAATAAGCGAATATCGGTCGGTCGCGAAAAGAACGAAAATAAAACGAGAAAAGTCTCGACCTTTATGAATATCCCGCCGGAACCCGCCGGTCGATCGGCTAGTCGATTATGCCCGGTCGGTAAAAGTATTGAATAACAGTAATTTTTATTGTACGCCTAGCAATAAAAACGCGTCGCCGTCTATTATCGAGACGAACACGTTCGCGCACACGCGAGTTTAGGTCGTGTCGGAATGGAAAAAGTACCGCTCCGTTCGCGTCCACGACTAATGCACATAAAAGTACACCGAAACGACTATAATGTGTTGTTGCACCGACGACGACGACGACGACGACGACGACGACGACGATGTACGTATATCGCCGGCATGCATCGTCCTAGTAATATTATTATGTACTAGTATATTACGATGTATGCATAGGTGTACAATAATATGCAAATCTTCAGTGATCTGGATCAGTCAAGTAGCGTCAGAATTTAAATAAGCCGAACAGTGTGGCAGCTGTTTGATTGTTCCGCGTAAAAAAGGGCAGTACACTGTTAAATCTCTTTATACGATTAATATATATATATATGTGTGTGTATTTCTCATTGTGATGCAGAAAGGGAATCGCGGGACTTCTCCGCGACTTTCCTTCTTCCGTCCGGCGCGGCCTGGCCAAGGGGGCACCGCCTCTTCCGACCCACCGTATCCTTGAGTCTTTTGTCACGCGCGCGCTCACACACACACACATACGCACACGCGCGCACACATACACCGGAAGGGTCCAGATGTTTCTCTCCTAAAAAGAGGCCCCAATGTTTGCCGTCAAACAAGAGCTGGGAAGTGTAGGTACCCATACAGAGCAGGTTTTTTCGCCGACACCGATAAACTTAATATTATATATATATATATTAGTAGTAAAATATTATAATATTATCTGCGTCGAAACGCTTTTGTTGCGTAACGAGAATTCGGATGGAAGAGAAAATTCGTTTCGAATGCTCGCTGAACTTTTGTCCATAATTATTATTATTCGAATTGAAAAAAACCTCGGCGATTTCATTTCTGAGCTCGCGGATATCGCTGTAAGTCGCGATTTGGCAATCATTTCAACGCGACGTCAAAGTAAAAACGATTCTATTTCGTTTCGTCCAAAGTTTTCGAGAGATCTTTTCTCGTTTTTTCGTTTTAAATGCGAAAAATCGATACGCTTTCGGGAATCGATGAATGCCACGTTTACAGCCGACAAACTTATATTGAAAAGTGCTTAGTATCCCGTAAAAAAAGAGGACATAATCTTCTGAATAATTAAAAAAAACTATGGTTTTGGCCGTTATTTGTTGACAGATAAATATTGTGTCAACGTGTGCGTCTTGTAACGTGCGGAGTAAAATAATATAAATTTAAACAAGTTTTTTTCGTTTTATATAATAATAATAAAAAAAATCCTATACTTTACAGCTCCCCGTTTGCGATACAGGAGTTTGGTTAAGTGTCAAATTTAAACCTGAATCGGGCTCTACACGAAAAACAAGCTTGGTTAACAATAATGCGGTATTCAAAAAAATATACAAAAATTACTCGTCGAGATTTTAGGTATGCTTAAATTCCATTTGCAATAAAATTACACATCTTAATAACTAAAAACTAGAAATTCTATTAAAAGAAATCTGTAACAACGCCAAAAGTTGTTAAAAATTGGCTATAATAATTTAAATTTAAAACATTTATAAAGATAATATTGTAAGACGAGATATTTTTCATTTTTCGGTTAAAATTTCGAACGACTCGGTCAAAAGGCTATATCCGAGGACGTTTATCTAAACAAATCTAGAGGTACGAGGTATTAAGGTACGACATCTTATAATAATAAATATAGTTTATATTGAATTTTAAATTAAAAAAAAAATAAAAATAGCTCCGACCAGCGAACGGATGGTTTAATTGATTGAATAATGCTGTAACATTATTATTTTAATACTTTCAATCATATTATATTTTCATCCAAATCAATACTACAATTATTATTATTTGTGTAATCAAATAGCCGAGCGATAATGAAATCCATAGGATGAAATATCTCTCTTTTGTCCTCTCCTTCTAAATAATAGCGTATAATGCACGGACAATGTTCATTAAGGGAGGGAACGGAAAGGAGACATATTACCTACCTCTGGTTTAGGATACTTACAACGAAGAATGTTATTACAAATTTAATTAAGTTACCGCGGAATATATTTATATGTAGTACAACGTTTCCACGGAGTTTTTTTTTATGAAATATTACAAACAAAATTCTAAAATATTTTCGTTACCGACGTCAAACCCGAATGCGATTTTTATTCGGCGATTTAAAATGCAAATATTATAATCCACCTTGAATAGATTGTCATCTATGATTTTGTACGATGCATTACGCATGTAGATGAGTTTACAGTTATAAACCAACCCGGGCGGAATGGTAATACAATTCGGGCGAATTGAGGTTCAATTACGTTTGACTAGTTGTTTTTTAAATAAATCATCATCTGACATTTTAATTCACAGAAAAAATTTTGTTTTTGAGTCGCTCATAAAAAAATATTTATTTATTTTTTATTCTATTCGTTTCGCGATAGCGACATTTTAGATATTACAACGGTGTCGTTTTTGATCCGAAAGCTTCTTGAAAATAAGTATTATAAAAAATCTTATTATTTAATAATTTTTATACATTGTGAAATAACGATCTATATACTAATTCACGTGGTAAAATCAAACCCATAATTAAAAGGTATTGCTATTAGTTTGATAAATATTAATGTAATTTCGAACCGATTCGGGCCATTAATAACGCACAGGCCACCGAGAGGATTTACCCCCGGCATCCTGGCGGGTCGTCCACCCCTGTAACCAACAGGTACGTGTATTTGTGTACGGACCGTTGTGATTGTTAGGATTTCAATAACATTATCGTTGAGTAAATAATATTATAAACATCAGAACGTCAACGTCTAAACGAATTCAGACCAAGGATCATATCCGGATAACTGGAGGAGGTTTTTCAAGTGCAAAGGCCGAGAAACGTCGTTTACGTAATTATCAGTTTTGATAGCAAATTATATAACAAACAAAAACGCATTGTTTTCGATTGCCAAGTGCTATCGATTTTCGTTTCGAAAACTTACTTTCGTTTTTCGAAAAGGGCCCGTACGCGTTATAAACGTGGATTAAACTGATAGCCGTGGCAATTTATGTTACCAGTTAAAACATTAATCACTGTACTCGCGATAATAATTGTAATACACCTTAAAACAATTATTGTTTACGCTCCGTTTGCGACTGTCGTTTTAGCTATCGATAACATTAATTTCTTCGAGATTTTTTTTCGACATGCTTCGTTTAAAAAAGCGTTTTAAACCGTTCACGTTTGTGTGATTCATTTTCATGTGACTTCGCATCCAATAGTTCCTAATTGTATAAACTGAATTTTCATAAAAATAGTCACAACTATCATGTTTGTGAAAACAGTATTTGATATTTAATTACAAATCATTCAACTTTAAACGTATACTATTTGTTTAGAAAATTCCCATAAATATATCGCTAGCACAAATGATCGATCGATAAAATTAAACGCTTTAGAATTAATATTCTCAACGAATTAAAATCGAATATAAAAATGAGTTGTAATAGAGTCGTTAACTTAAACGCCATTTGAAAACGTTGGCAGCTATTAACATCGATACATAAAATCATAGACAGCAGTCTATAATATAAACTAGTACTTTTTTCGTTTCGCCGAGAATCCAATAGGCGCACTACATGCAGGTACATATTTTATCGATGAGTCGTTTCTACGCACTCTATTTTCACATTTTTATTATGCCGAACGATAAAAATTGATTGTATTTATTTAAAATAAGCATAATTATATTATGTAATCAAGGTCATTTAATAATATTGATTTTATGAAGTAGTTGTTGTTTGAAATTCAAATGTTTGTTTTGCACGTAGATAATATTATCATATATGTATAAATCATATCAGATAAAATTTTAATAATTCAGCTTAGGCAAATCGTATTACAATAAGTCAGTCGATCAGTAGACTAATTTTGGTGCAACGATCCGATCGTATAGGTGCAGACGAAAAATAAGGAATGTATATCCGATACATATTATGCAGTTGAAATTATACTACATATATCGAACTAACCTAACAATAATAATGAATTATATTATTATCAAAACGATGTCGTAAATATCTAATATTTATTCGAATGCGCGCCTAAAGTGTTCTGCGTGCGTCTGATGAACCAGATATTGTGTTCCCTTCTTATTATTAAATTTATTAAATAAACATTGAGATTGACCTGAATACAGTTTTGTGTTCCCTGCACAAACTCGCACGCTGCTGGTGGGCACCGTGTTACGACTTATATACGAATGTTACGGATCACCGACCTCGATTAAAGCATTAGTTTTGATTATTTTGTTTATGATCGAATATGTCACATAGGAATACAATTGATAAATCGTTCTGATTTTGATATTAATAATGTTTATTCGTACGATTCGTGTCAGCTTTTTAATCACAACTTGCCGTGTAATTCGATTCGTACACCATAATATTATAGACTTGTCGGTTTAATGTATATTTACTATTATTATTTTAATTAGTCGGTTAGGTTGTTTGCAATTAACGTTTTAGAACTATGTAAACGCCATCGCGATCGAGTCGATAATCCGATTTGAAAAATTCCAGCATCGTACTCAAAAGTTCATGTCGTAGTACCGAATTGGAATGAGCGACGAGTTTTGAACTGTGTTGTTAGTGTATTTTCTTTGAATATATACGTAAGTATATAAGTGCCGCCCCGAAAATCAACTGTTCACTCTCGATTCTCATTGTTTCCATTAACCGAAGGTCTATAATTATTGCTTATAATTCTAGATGAGATGACCGTTTCCCCTCTCTCGTTTTCTAATCGTAACAGCATTACCGGCAGGTACCCGTTCTTAATGTATAGCATTAAGAAAACAATCAAGTGATTTATTTTCACGTGCTTCACTAATTTCGTGTGTTACGTATGACGAAAGAGAGTAAATTTTACATTTTTTTCACATTATTACTGTAGATATTCAAAAAAAAAAAAAAAAACATCTAAATTATTCGTGATGAACCGATAGCACAGACATATTATAACTTATACGGCGTCGCTTAGAATTTCATCAATATTAAGATAAATTAAATATACAGTTTATACCCATCGTAATTATTCATAGATTTTAAAACTTTTTATTACGAAGTATTATGTATACATATTACTCGATAATATATATATATTTTATATTTAAATAAGAATTGGAAAATTTATAGTAAAATAAAATATAAATGTATGCGTATAAATGCACGAGTATATTATTATATTAAAATCTATAGTACACATATAAAACTGATTGAAAATCGATTTCTCTACGATAAAATACACAATTGTGTAGGTGTTTCTGTATACTTACATCACACGATTGAAATGATTTTTCCACACGAGGATGTGTTTCAGATCCCACACAAAAGTTCCGAGAACCGAATGCATCGTCCCTCGCGGAGCAAGTGAAAAAAAATAATATGTTCACGATGACGTTAAGGTATGCGCTATTTTCCCTATACGCGTACCCGGCGACGTCGATTGCACACGTCAAACGCGACATGTGTCTTGTCCGCTAATAATATTACTACTTGGATTTCATACAATTAAACACGTTGGTTTGAAATTCTGCGCAACAAGTCTTCGTCGGTGGCTATAGTGATAAACACTCGAATAGAATTACTTCGCATAATACAGATATTATTGTCATAAAAGAACATTTATATATTATATACATATACACAGTCACCGAAGGGTAGGTACTCTTTATGTTACACGAAGAGTGCGATTGGGCAACACGTAGTAATCTCGACGTTTTCATTGAGCGAAATCAGACACCCGGTATATCGATATATTATAATGTATTATATATTATTATGTATGTGGGTAGGTGCTCGTACAGAAATCACCGATTCGCGTGTCGCGTGTATCGTTATATAATTTGTTCGCTTATTTACACTGTTTAAACGCATTAGAAAAAAACCAGATTGATAATATAATTAAAAAATATTCAATCGAACGAGCACGGCGGCAGTAGTAGTCGTTTCTGCTTTATAATTTTTACCAGGCTTTTATTATCGACTCTCGACTCTCGACGTCGGCGGCTCGTAACGGCATTTCGATCGGCGCGTTAAAAAAAAACCCCAAACGAATCAATAATTCCTTTAGATATTGTATATTAATTATTGATCACGACCGTAATCGCGCCGCAATCGCAATGTGTTCTGAAAAAATAAACGGCCGTCATTCCCTTTTAATAATAAATGTATTCGTGACTTTGTTTTTTGGATATCGTTTACGGACCAGCCCGTTTTCGTTTATTTACCGGATTCCGTTTTGTCCGGCTGATTTTCCCGACTGTGTAGAGATCACGGTCTTCGAAATTCAATAACAGCGCTTAGGGGGATGTGCGCGGACATGCGGTGTATACCTACTCACGTGCCAATTAGCTGATTATTAACGCGTGTACGGTGCAAAAAATAATCGACAGTACGCGCGCAATATAAATATATATTAGTATACGTCATGTAACGAGCGTTCGAACGCGTTCGCAGTTCCGTGCAAAGGACAAACGCAAACGCAAATAATTATTTTCAAACGGTGTTTTCGTCGTGCGCGCGTTCGATATTTGCACTACAATAAGTAGGGTCATTCGCAGGTCGGTGCAGATTGTACGAGTGCGTTAGTCATTAACGGTTTTATAAACGGCTCGATCGAAAAAAAAAAAAAAAAAAACGCGATCAAATAGATATTTTTAGAAAATTGACGAGCTTGCCGTTCGTCAATGTTGTCCGATGTTATTTTTTCTTCGGGCCACGAAATAGTGGTTTAAGAACATTTACTATAACCATTTAGTTTTCAAGTTTTAGAATTTGTTTTCTCGTACGATAATGTTGACATAACGTTTGTTTTTGTTTTGTTTTTTTTTTTTCGCAGAGCGATTAAACTGTTTTCCCTCTTCCTTGGACACCTCTGCCACTACGGTTGATCAATGATACAAATACCTAAACGTGAAAACAATTGCGAAAACATTACTGTTTGCAACACAATTATTTAGTATCCGTCTGTACATGTGTGCATGAATATAATAAATAATAATAATATATAATAGACGTATGTCTTACGATTGAAATTGTAATAATAATAGAAAAACTGTAATTCGTTTCTACCAATGTTAGACGCCGAGTGCACCGAGAAACGTATTAGTTTTTCTATGATTTGTATTTATTTTTTTTAACTTTGAATTAAGCTAGAAATACGAGTATGTTGATTTTACTGCGAAGTGCATAGTTTTTTTCTTTTTTACTAATATCGCGTATTTTTCTTGAAAAATTGGTACGATTTTTTACTTTACGAACGATTTCCAGTAGATAATGTATCTATAGACAATCAATACAATATATGTATCAATAAACAATATAGTTAATATTTTTAGTAAATTATGTTTTTTTGCTTTTTCATGATTTCCTTATGGTTTGTTAAACAATCGAGAAAAACTTACAAACTGTTTTAAAAAATGGTGAAATTTACGAGATACTGAGTTTCCATAGTGGATTTTTTTTCCGTTTCTACTCAAAAATTATCAGTTGTAGAGACTTAAATCTTTCATCGAATACTTATATTGCGATTTTTTTTTTGAAGATGATATATCTTTCGAACGATTTTGTTTTACTGTTTATAGATATTCGATTTTTCTTATTATTTTTATTTTTATTTTTTTCGTGTAATATCGATAAAATAATTTTTGTTCAAGAAAAATATCTTGAAAATATAATACAAAGTTTTCGTGAATTGTTCTTATTATTGCTATAGTATAAAAATCCGTGGTCACAATTTTTGTCACTGAAAACTCATAAAACTTTCAGTTCAATATTTTTTTAAAAATTTGCTCTTTAGTCAATAAACGTATTTCAACGAATTAGAAATAAGAAAAGGACTCATCCACCCGACCTCCTTCGTTCAGAATAATTTTTTCTAAAGAAATTTCTATAAAAATAGAAAGACAAAATTTACTAGAAAGGTTTTTTGAACTCTGTTGTTATTTTAAATTTACGACAAATTGAATAACTAGGAACTCGATTTACGAATTAATTATTATATTACGCAACAAGAAGGTTAACGTGTCCCCAACCCAATAGTAGTTTTCGAATCGAGTTTATTCGACAAAAACCCGATCTCTGCTGACCTCATTTATTTATAGTTTATCAAATAGTCAATCTCTATCAATGGCCAATGCATTATCGTTTGTCAAAACGCGACATTGAGTAGGGTCAATAATCTGAATACACTTCACATCGTGTATCATGTGATTACAATTATTATTTTAATAAAACTGTATTGCAGTTTGTACACCGAATCGTGTTTTTATTATAAATTAACTTTCACCTACCTGTGGGTTTCAAGAAAAATAAAATATGTCGAACGCCAAGAAGTATAATAACGAATGTTAAAACAGAATGTTAATTGAAACAAATAATTAAATATTGAGACGAGGTAGTTAATCGATTTTTAAATATCAGAATATTGTCAACACATTTCGTTTACCTCCGTAATCTCTATTCAAATTAATGTAAATAAAAGCAAATATTTATACTACGGGAGTTCGCTAACCTATTGTCAGTGTTATTTGTTACCAAATTTAAAAATTTTTGAACAATCAAAATATGACGGGTAAAAAAAAAAAAAAACGAGCGCATACTTCGATTACAATAATTATAAGTACAAATATGTGAGTTCTATCGAGTCGTAATAATTTCTATGAAAATAGCTTATACATTTGAATTTTAAACGTATCTATCTCGCGTGTGTACTTGACCAACGATATGTCGTCATTTTAATTTTTTAATTGTTTTATGCTCTGAAATGGTTGGCAAAAAAAAAAAAAAAAAAAAATCACATGAAAATAGCGTGTGGATAATTAAACTCGGATAAGTATATTATGTACAGAAAACAGAGCGATTGTATATATACTATTCTCACCTATTACACGGGTGCTTGGTGGTCGATGAGGTGGATCTCTGCGAGTCAGCACGTAGAGAAATATATACATAACACACTCGCTCGCTCGTACACAACGTTCTCTGGACAATGTGGGCGCACGGTCTCGCCCGGGACGACACGACAGTAATCAGTGTCTCGTTGATTTTTATTTCTAATTATAATCAACGAAACTCACCCGTAGTCTTTAAATGTATAAACCTCCGCAAATTCAGTGGTGGGTCGGTGCTCTACCTTTAGAGAGACTCGTCTGTGTACCATAGACATTTTCGGTGTTTCGTTTTTATCTAGATAAATCAACTAGATAAAAATTATTTTGTTTATCTTTAATGTCATCTAGACGAATAGAAAATTATTTATCTGTGCCATTACGTTAGGTGAATAACTAAGCCGTCTAGATAGAAACGTACCTAATGTGAATATTGTATTTACTATTGTGTAAATTTGTATATATTTTCAAAAAAAAAACCTCCTTTTCGACTTATGGAATAGTAAACGCGCACAGTAAAAATTACATATCAGCATTGGTTTTGGTATGATGGGAAATTAGAAATTCAAGTACTCGAATGAAAACCAAAAAAAATTGTTCAATCCGCGTACACGCCTGACTGGCACGATTATTGTAATTTCATGTATGACAGTAAAAAACTTTTCTTTTTTTTTCATCTTGATAAATGTAGCTAATTATTCATCTTCGTCTAGTTAGTTCAACAGTACTATTCATTTTTTATTTCTGTCTAGATGATTTCACTGTCAATAATCTTTTATCTCTATCTAGATGATTTAATAGTTATCTTTATACAACACCGCGTTTGCTAGCGACTCGCTTCATTTATTCCATGTTATTATATCGACATAATTTATTTTCCATACGAACAAAAGTCAAATGAGCGATAAAACTTATGGTTATAGTTGAGAGAACGTCATAACTCGACAAGTTATTGTTTCTAATAAATATATATATATATATACATATTTACTTTCAGAGTAAAAATCATATTGTAAAACTTTTTTAAGATAGCTAACAATTATTACACCCATATTACCTAATTATAAATCGATGAGCGATTGAAATCCCCGTTTAAAAGAAACTTTCTGACAAAATATATAGCCACGAGTTACTTGACAAAATAGCTTATCGTCTCAGTCAATACCTCCTAAGCCACGTTACTATATATTATGTACGTTGGTTATAACTCTTATATCATAATAACTAGTAAAAAAAAACAATCGTTTCAATTTTTTGAAAATTAAAACGTTTATAAGATAACTCTGGGTGATTAGATTTATGTTTTACTCCTTTAACCACATATTATTATATTATACTTGACATTTTCCACTGCAAGTAATATAGCATAATATCTTCTCGTGCTGTCATATTTTCAAGATGACGAATCGTGTGTGAAAAGGTACATATTCTGTAAAAATACACGCACACTCACACACACACACGTGTAAACGTTTTTCAAAATTGGAATCTCTTATTATTTCTGAGAAGTGAATAATCTGCTGTAAAAAACTATAAATTGCACTAACACTACTGTTAGTTTCATCAGTTTTCCTCGAATTCCCTCCACAGTCGTCTGAGATTATAGAAGTGTGTAGGATTGGTAATGTAATTCAAACAAGGTTGCATTGTTTTGAAATTTTATAATTATGACCAAAAACAGCGAAGCTGCCAACAATAGCTTTTTTTCTTTTTTTTACCTATGCCTACTACTCGTTAAGTTTCAACCGTCGATATCAATATTTTTATTATATAAGAATACTATAGGTAGGACACAACTTGCTTTTGTTTTTGCTAGAGTAGAATTATTTTGATATTTACCTATTCGAATATGTTTATTTGAGCAGACAAGTGCATAAATTGACATTCATTTCGATAAGGAATTTACAATGTACATAGCAGTAAATAAATTATTTATGAGTAGCGGTGTTTTGGACATTAAATAATATTTCTCTCTTCGATTACATCGGATCTAACTTATAAGTACTTTTTTCTTTTTTTTTGTTATGTCATACCGACTGAGACACCGTTTGAGTTATAATTCTTTAATTATAATTATAAGCAAAACGCATTAGACACTTATTTATGAGCTTTAAAATATATATATATATATATATGCATATATTTTAATTTGCTTTTGGATAATTCATTTGTAAATGCCAAATGGTTTCAAGGCTAATAATAATTTTGGCACATATCTACAAATTCACTGTGGTATCTTACTTTAAATTAAGTTTATGGTTTTTACTGATCAAAATATTGTAATGTTCATGGACATTATGCACAAATATATTATGTCATCATTCATACCGAATTCTATAATACTTTTGATGAAGAATTCGTTATGCTCAAACGTTTTATTTACTATGTAGTTGTTTGCATGACGTTAGGGTTTTGTTTGGTATATATTTAATACCATAAACCGCGTTCTGGATTGATGGTCAAATGAAAAAAACAAAAATAAAAAAATGTGTTAAAATAAACGTGCATATTTTGTATTGGATAATTTTTCAGTAGACAATATTTCCCTTCGATTTATAAATAAAAAATCACACTTGGAGCAAATTTTACTTGGTTTACAACGTTTTATCGTAGTTTTTTTTTAACAATTTTAACAATTTTAACATTCAAAACATCACGTGTATACATTTTAACACATTTTTTTTTCTACTTGACAGGTGGTGTGACAGAAACGCATAGAATCAACCTTGAACAAACTGCACCTGGATGATTGCACGAATACCAATACACTAGGTACTTGAACATAATATACATAACAAATAATAGATATTAATTTACTTACTGCGACAGGTATAGCATTAGCCGATGCATGTGATCTCAGGGTTAATTTAATAAAATATCCGAATACTTAAAAATGTCGTACCTAGGTACGATAATATAAGTTCGTTGATAAAATTTCCGATACGTATGTGCGCGTTTCGTGAAATTCCAAATCGAAACATGATTTTAAAACAGTGTAATTCGAATTCAAGGATATTAAATATAAATTCAATTCGGATTTACGATTTTCTAGAACAACGCGGGTGGGTTTTGTACGTGAAAATAATGTTTGGTTTTGAGGGAAAACTTTTGTGGCGGTTATTCGTTGAAATAGATCGATTAAAATATCTCCAAACGTATATTGTCGTGTACAGTGTACGTATACCTCCTAATGCATACGTTATTCAATTGAAGTAGCGCCGCGTCAGTGTTTTTATATTGTTCAATCGTACGATTGTTCAAATTGCTCAGGCACTTACATAACTTCCACCGTCATCTCAATACTTGGAAAATATTAAGACGCTCTTTTGTGCGGATCGTTTTTATCCTTTTTTTTTTCGTACGGAAACATACGAAATTATTTTTAGATGGAATTTTCGCACACATTTTTTATCGCACGTAGTAAATTCGGATTTCTATCGTAGATCGAACGAAAGGGGAATCAAATACCACGCCTGCGCGTAAACGTTTCTTATAGAATAACCTATATATTTTATATTTATAACCTACGTCAGAATATGATATATTATTTATTTTATTGCCGACAAATAATCACCATTGCGATACATCAAACGATCCACTTCCGTTTCAATTTTACCAGACCCGAGTGGTATTTAGCTTCTCTCTTTTTTTTTTTCATTTCATTTACCAAAGTCCGACCGTCATCAGAGTTGCCAAAAGAGAATAATTAAATCAGTACACTAGACATTATTTTCGATTCGATTATCTCATTTGCATCGAAACACAGCGGACTGCTGTCACTGTTCGATCAAATAATGTATTTTTAAAATATTCCTAACACTAGCTATTGTGTTGGTACATAGATTCGATATTAAAAAGCATAGCTGAATAATTTATATCGCAGATAAAGAACCAATGTTTTTCGGTGTGTAGTACTGTGTAGACGTGTTTTATTTTCGGTTTTCCGATATGACATCGTGAAATTCGAAAAGTGACCCCTTTTAGAGTACCTTCCTGGTCTCGTTTAAATTAGCTCAGGGTTAGCTTTGCGTAAAATTTAAAAGTTATAAAACACGAATATGTTTATTATTACATCGAAAAAGATAATGTGTATGTTTGATAAAATTCAAAAAAATTTTTTTCAAGTTTTTCCTTAATCATTAGTCAATAACTACTCGTATGTGTTATCAATGGATCAACCTTTATATCCGATGTCAATTTTATATTCTCTTCTTTTTTTATCAAATCTAATTATTGTACAAAAAAATTGTATAGATTGTAGATGTATTTTTTCTAAATAAAAATAAAAAAAAAGTTTTTCCTCAGATTTTCTTTGATGTCGTAATACCTAGTGAAAAATCGATAGATTTTAACGTAGGTACTCATACCGCTCAACCATTGGTGTCCAATGTCCGATTGAAAAAATCACCACACGTAAGTAATCGGTAAAGGTTTAATTATTCGAAAAAGTATTCACAGAAAAACAAAACATTAGTGCAAAACCTATAATTACGTTCCTCGGTTTCTCACATCTATTAGAATGTAGAACTCTGTCGTTCTAAAACCAAATAGCCCGAGTATCTACTACTCTGTTACGTTACACTCAAGATGATACGTTTAACGTAATGTATTTAATAGTATGCGGTTGAGTATTTGTTCACGAGCGAAAATTATAATATAACAATGTCTACTCAAATGGCTTTATAATATTGATGTTTTTAAATTTGCCAATCTAACACTATACCGTTGTAATGCGGATAACACAAATGTAACAAACAATCCATAACAGTTGATAAAACTTCATAAAAGTAACCATGATAAAATAGTAGCAATCAATCAAGATAAGAAGCTGCTTTTTTCAATAAAAATTGTTTTTTTTTTTTTTTTTTTAACATGAATATTTTAAAAACAACATTAATAAATGTGTACCCATTATAATTTAATTGTACACGTTTCATTAATCTTTTAATGTATTAAAAATCGTTTTCGAAAGTAAATTATTGTTACTTTCAAATTTAATATTGACTACTATGATCGGTGTCTTGTATTTTGTTTAGATGGTTTACTTTGTTAAGTGAACAATGGAATAAAACAATAACGATCGACGATCGATCACTTATTTATGCCACTACGACTTGATACTTCATCAGATCTTTCGTAAGTCTTATATTGTATGAAAATGAAAATGTAAATAGGTAGAGGCACATTGAAACAATAATACTCGTATTGATAATTAAATGCATTTCCATAATGCGTGTAATGTATTTCATTTAAATACTCGTTCAGGTTTCAATGTAGCTAAATAATCGAATTTCTGTGACAATTTTAACTGTCTACTAAAAATAGTAAAACCCTATAAGAATATTGGTCGTTCACTGGTTATTGTGATGTTCTATATACCAACAGAAAAATATTTTCTACTTTAATAGCGACAATATTTGCTTAGAAAGATTTTGAGATATTTTTCTAAACACAACCTTGAAAACATTTTGCATCTTAATTTATGTATACTTAATGAATTAATTATTTCAATCGACATTAATTTATGACGGAGGAGGATATGATATTAAATTGTTAAACATAAACTACATTTTGTACTATATTCACAAGCACATAATCCATACATGTATTTTAATAAGAATCCACTTGAATAAATTATTTATGCACTTTTTATCGTTTATTAGATGCATATAAATTGCAATATTTGATATTTATATTGGAGTTATTCAAACTCCAGACAGTGATAGTTCTCGTATTAATTAGTCTAAGATAATTAAAATTAAATTAAGATTTAAATGACCTACTAAACTCACTCGATGTAATGTCACAATGATTCACGAATGGAAACTCACATTAAACCCATCCAACAGCGCAGCAAAAACATTAACTCTAAGGAGATCCGCAAACTCAAACTAATTGAACATCAATAACCAAAAAATAATAAATCGGAATAATAAAGACCCGTCGATTTAATATTTAAAAGCTCGTCTTGATAAAAAACTAATTAAAAAAATCCACATAAATAGTAAAAAAATCTAAATTCAAAAACAAAAATTGAAAATCTATTATATATTCTTTAGAAAACCATAATTATTAACTCTCCGGATTAAATGTTCAATACCAAACTCAGCACGTCGATAATCATAACTCTCCTGACTAGAGTATGGGCCACCGCATTTCATTCTATAATAAACAAATTGAATATATACCAAAATAAACTCCTTAAAAATCACTTAAAAAAACCCTTGATGCATACGTAACAAGCAACTCCACAACAATCCTGGAACACCGCGGTACTTGGCCGTTTGGGTCAAAGAACAATTCGAGAAATTCCATACAAAGCTAAACTCAACAGAAGGAACTATACACTAGAAAATTAAAAAAAATAAAATAACAGACTGAAACCACGCCTTTCACAAGACGTCCTGTTTTCTTTGTCGTCAGACTTTGAAACACTTAATTTCACACATTTGTATACATTTTGACTTAATATTATATTATATACCTAAACACAATACATTTAATATTATAAATCAAAACGTTTAACATGACGTGCTGAAAAAAATAAGTTAATAAATATAAAAAAAAAAGAAGTTATTATTTAGAATATTAAGTGGTAACTATTTTACGTTTTAAAGTGAAAGTACATACTGGTCTAAACAACGTTTTAAAAATAAATATATTATTTAAAACTCGCCATGGTAAATGCTCATAAAAATATTTTAAATATTCATAAAATTATTCAGAATGCTTCAGATGAATAATTATGTATTTCTAAATGTTTATATTTTAATAATATGATTGAATAAATAACAGTGAATTTTGAATAGTATTTTTTATAAAATAAATGTTATATAGAACGTTTTGTCATAATAATCACTAATTCAAAAACAATTATACTTGAGACTTTGCTTGGATATTTAAGTAGAACTTTTTTTTAAATGTAATATCGGTCATTGTAGTTTGGACCTTAAAACGAGTAAGTACTGAAAATTGCATTCGTATCATATTATATCAAACAAATGTACGATACATATAATTATCATAACGTACATAATCACGTCTATCCTACTGTGATATTTTCACGTTTACTACTTGTACATAGATGAACTGAGAATAATTATTGTTAAACACGCATGTAGCTCAAAACACAACCACGAATCAGAAAAACGATTTAATAATGGTACCAATTATTTTTTACTTTCAATTTTCAATTTCGTACTAAAAAATATGTTCCGTAGTACCGTTAAACAGTTTGTACTTATTCATATGTCAAAAATATGTAGATCTTTATTCATTGTAGAGATGTAGTGTACTTAAAGTGTGTACTTGTGTTGTATGGTAACGTACAAATACATAATATGAATATACGTACAATACAATGTTTCTATTATAAATTACCTACCTGTTTGTTTTTATAATCATTTAATTAATTAATAAAAAACAAAGACATATTTTCATAAAGACCTTGTTATATATTTTGTATGTTGAATAATGTTTCTTTGTTCGTCCGCTCTCATTTTCCATAAAACAAATATTTTTAATGTTTTACAAAATATTTAAAATATCATAAGATACCTTAGGTATACGTTATTTACGGGGGGAAAACAAAATGCTGTTAAATTAACATTTTCATTCAAAAAATTATTTTTTCATTACATACTTTATACTTATAATCTATATTTTATAGGATAAATAATAAACTACAAGAGTGGAAAAATCATTCTTATGATTTATTGTAATTCATTTAACATTATTTTGAAAAAAAAATGATTAGTTCCAATAATTGTTCCAAAACATCCAATAAGTTGGGTTTATTTTTAAAATTTAATTGAAATCATAACTTTAACTAATCGATTTTTTTTTTTACACGTTTGATTAACTTTTGTATGTTTTGTATTTATATCGAATTTAATTCGTATTAGAATATTTTTCGGTTTGAAAATCAACTGGGAAAATGAAATCTAAAACTTTGAAGTTTTAATTCAATATTAATCAAATAGCAATGTGTGTGTGTGTGTGTGTGTGTGTGTGTGTGTGTGTGTGTGTGTGTGTGTGTGTATAGTATTACACCTATACATTTCAATCAGATTTGAATAAAAGGAAAACAAAAGGGGGCCAGAGGCATATTAATAGGGAACCAAAAGCGCTGTTGTTCCGGATAAAATGTCGAGGGGGGTTAAAACCGACATGGAAGTATAATTTTTATATTTTATAGTTTTATTGTTGTCCTCGGATTAGTATTATTTTAATAATATAAACAACGTGTATTTTTTCTTTTTCTTTTTTAATTACGAGTGGGAAACTTAATTGCATTGACTCTTTTATAGTATGCCTAATTCATAATGTGCCTCTGAAAAAACGAAGTGTTCATTTCATAGTAAGTACAATCAATTTTTAAATTGTACACAATGTACAATTGTACACGCAGGTATACAATTGTAACGTTATGATTGCGGTTGTAATCGATGGATTACTATCGACGGTATGTTTATTTTCTCTTTTTTTCACCAATTCGTATAAGACACGAGTATGCGCATTACATCCATGCGTACGATGAATGATATTTTTATACAGTTAGTTGATAAGGGACTGCAGATAAAATTTCAATATCATTTCGTTCCTGTCGTCTTCCCGAACGTCAAAAGTCTCTATTTCGAGAAAAAGAAAGAAAAAAATTTTTTTACATATACATCTAATTTTCGTGTATTATTCAAACGTGTAGAATAATTATAATAATATGATTCCCAGTGAGTAAAAACGAATGGAAAAAAAAGTGAAAAAAAAAAACGAATTCTATTCAGCCGTCAACGCGTCGAAAACGATAAAATCGTACGTATATATACATTTCCCTACTCGCTTTCATTTCCAAAATTCCACTATAAAATTCAAGGTCACCCGGTACGAACACGTTCTGTGTCATCGTTACAACGCTCGTATAATAATAATAATATACGCGCTCGCGGCGTCCTTTTGACGTAAGCACACACCGCCACCACCACCACCGCGCGCGCGCGCGCACACACACACTGTACAACTATAATAATACTGCACAATGCACTTCTAGCATCATCGTCTCTCGATTCGTGCGTTCTCGATTACATTGTTCTAACGTGCCGCCGCCGAATAATAACGTAACTGCGAATAAAAAGACAACGGTAGGCAGGCAGGCAGGTAAACAACAGAAGGGGGTGGGGAGAAAAGAAAAAAAAAACAGGAGAGGACGGGAAAAAATAAAAAATAAAACGACTAACCCCGCTACAAGACTCCGGGCCTCCTGTAGTAATAGTAATGGTAATAATAATATTATGTCGTCGTCGTCGTCGCCGCTGAAACTCGACCGAAAGAGAGCTTTGTGTCATTGTGTAGGCGAATTTTCGCGTGCGCGCGTGCGCGCGTCCGGTGCAGCATGCATTTCTGCACCGGCAGTTTCTGGACGGCGGCGGAGGCGGGTAAGTGCCGCTGCGTGCGAATATAATATATTATTACGCGTTATCCACTGGCATTGTGCATATTGCGCGCGGGCGTGTGTGCAGTGTGCACTTCATGACACACTGCACATGACGCGCACACTGCATCGCATTCGCGCGCGCGCGCGCGTTTAAAATTTAATAAAATTTTCTAAGATATTATTATAACCATACGATTCGTCTCAAAGGTGCCTTTGGAAGGGGGGCTTAGCTCCCCCTGTTGCGAGTTTAGCCCCCTCCTAGATTTTCACGTGATGGAAAACAATTTCGATCGCATATTTTTGTACTCATAATTTCTTTTACCGTTCCGCACAAATGCTAATCGATATTTTTATATACGATGCATTCCACTTGTGCGCGCCCTCTCGATTTTAGAATTTTATTCTGCAGTGTCACAACTGATCTACTGTAAAAGTATAATAAAAAACCTTTTAGGTAGTGATTATTAATTCGTACTTTTGAGAATATACCGAGACATAACGTGTCGCCAAATGTAGAGAGTAGCAAATTTTTTCAACGCTAGCACGAAAAAATATTGGTACTTCAAAAAGTTCTTAGACCCCCCCCCTCAAAATTTTAGACCTAGTTCCGACCGACCGTTTGAATCTCTGGATTTCGAAACTCGACTCCGTGACTCGAGAAGATTCCAATCAAAGTTATTGTATCGTCAAAGCGCAATAGGGTAGGATTCTATTTTCGCAATACAAATCCTTCTTTGACTTGTGACGCTACATTTTCACAGTTTTTCGTACCTGTAAACGATAAATAAACAAAACGAAATATCATGCGTTTTGTATAGTATATCATACAAGGCGATCAAATGGTTTTGTCGGTGGGGGAATATAAAGACAAATTGTCAACATACACTTTGATCGTTAAAACATAATCTAAGAACATCACAAGATCGGTTTAAAATATAAACTAAACAAATTTATTTGATATTGGGATTAAATTATTAAATAAATTTCATACCCTACGTGCACGATCGTCGCATCTAAATCGTTGAGACAACAATAATTAATATAAATAAATAATTAAAATAACGACATACAATAATTATAGTTCAAAAATTCCAAAAAATCTAGAAAGGTGTAGTTTACAATTATTAATGAAAGTATCTTTTATATCTTACGAATTGTTAATTTAATACCTATTTTATTAAATAATGAATTTATAATAATAATAATTTATTTCAACTAAGTATCAATTACAGTGTAAAAGAATTACCTAAGTACGTATAAATTAAAGTCGCTAGCTCGTTATGTAAGCAAATACTCGATTGTGGATGAACCGAGTTCTTAATGATTACTATATTAAAAAAATAAAAAAATACTTCTAGAGGAATATCATAATAAATTAAACTGTTTAAAGATATTTATTTCCAACACGCATAACTATATAATTATCACGATCATTAAAATCAACAAATAGAAATAAATTAATATAGGTACTAGTATAAATATTTTATCTAAGCACAGAGCTCATGTAATATGAGCACGAAATGTATACCTCTAATCCATGGTGTTTTTTTTTTAAAACATGTTTACAACAATAATTTCGGACACGAAAACATCCTTTCTGGCGAATATTTTCAATATTCCAAGTATTCCTAAATATCCTTCCCGTTCGACCGTCCCCGTGCGAATATGTACATAAATATTAAATTGTCAGTATCGGTGAAAGGTTTTGCGAGGCTGCTCTGTGCAAATTTACCGTGCGAATTCCTCGAAATACAGTCAATTTGTGTTCACGATTTTTTCAACTCCTCGTAAGTTCTGAAAAATATAGGAACGCATAGGTATATTTATGTTTATTAGTGGTTGAGATTTTCAATATACGAATCGTCGACGCACAGATTTTCACCTTTGAATATTCGTAAATAACGCGAGAACGTTTGTTTTGTACACGCGTTGTTCGTAAAACAGTACGAATTCCACCAAAGTTTAGAAAAATATGACTAAACATCTCATCTGTCGCGAGGCCTCGTCGTCGTTCAAATTCACCCGGGCAGCTGAACCTCTTCCGCCGGGCGCTGTAAAAAATCCGCGTACCTATTACATTTATCTCTATATTTTATATACATAACAATAAAACGTATATACATACATACGTATTATGTATGCGCGCGCGTGGCGTACACGGTCGTTTTATATATATTATGATATGCATCCAGCGCGCGGTCGGTCCAGCATCTGCTGCAACGGCCAAGGCCGTCCACCTCCGGTATCTCGGGCGCACCCTTCCGCCCGCCCGCGTCCGTTTCTTTGTTTCCGGCAACACGACGACGTACGAATCTATGCGCCGCGGCGGCGGCGAGCGCGTGCGTGCGCGGGCTATAACATTATTATAATAATAATAATTATTATTATTATTATTATTACGTACGGTACGGTAGCGCAGCATTGTTGTTTTTATTAATGCGTTCGTGTGAAAAGAAAAGAAATAAAAAAATAATAAAAAAAAAAAAACCGAACGCGATAATAATATTCGTGTCCCGTTTTTTTTTTTTTTTTTCGTCTTTTCTCTCTCCCTCACACGCACACACACGCTCTCGCTCATTCTCCTTGAGTGCGCGTATCTCTCTCCTCTCCGTCTCCGAGTACGTACGAACATGTATGTCGTGTTGTTCGCGGTGCACGGCTCGGCGGATGGACACCTCCGACGACGACGACGACGGACGCATCGAGGCGGAGCGATTTATGCAAAATCGATTCGGCCGGCTAACCCAATGAGCGAACGTATTTGGAACAATGACACCTCGCTGTCGTCCGTCCGATCCGTACGCGATTTATAATTATTATTATTTTTCGTTATTGTAATATTATTATTATGGCATACCGCTGCTCTACGGGAGACACGTACGCGTTATTAGGTAGAGGTGTATACATAATAACATAATATCATAACACATTACACGCACGCACGTACAGGTATTATTTTACGCGGGAAACGTAGCATGAGGTTTTACCGGTTTCCCGACAGTACGACTTTTATCGGTTTTATTCATATTTTCATTTCGTCGGCTCTTATTATTATTATTATTATAAAATATCCATTTCAATACCTACGCGTGTACCGGCGGACTTTGATGCCATAAACAAAATCCATCTGTGACCTGAAAACATTACAAATGCCCTTAAAATTGTTTGAAAATTATTTATTGTTATTTTTCGTGATCAATAATTATTATACAATAATTATTATTGATATATAATTCGTTATTTCCAACGTTCAATTTTACGGTCGAAAAGATTTAGGAAAAATGATTATGCAAAAATGCAAAAAAAAAACCAAACAGAACGAATATTATTTTTTTTAGATTCATAATAATATGTTATAGTAACACGTTTTTAATTAGAAAAGTGTCGTCCAACATGCAAAAGCCCACTTCAAAGTCCGGGCTCTATAACAGTTATTCATACCTACTATCGGAGCGCTGAAATTAAACCAAAACGTTTATCTCTAAAAGGGCTTAAATACGAAGAATAACTTTCCTTTGGAATTGTTTGTAATAATTTTATCCCAGGCCGACCTCCTCCATAATTCCATACGTTTCATACACTTCCTGATAGTTTTTTTTTACATTCGAACCAACGCGCGTTCTGCGTTTGCACGCCAATACTCGCGTGCAGTGATTTTATCATCTCGCGGCGTGCGTATTAAATACGAGTACACAACGATAAAACGTACAATAAATTCGTCCGACTAAGAATATAAACAATTAAGACGTTTTATCGCACTACCCGCGAGCGTCTAATATTTATTGTTCTCTTACGGCTCGGTGCTTATTTTATTTTCAATCTTTTCAGCGTGCGCGTATCGTGGAAATTGATAAATTAAAAATTATAAAAAAAATAAATAGTTTCCTCGCCGTGACGCAGTGAACGTATACGGAGATTATACGCGTACGGACCGCAGTATTTATTTATAATATTATAACGATATTCGCTGCACATAATATAGGTGCAGCGTTGGAATATTTTAAGTCCGTTAAAAACCACGAGATAGAATTCACAAACTTCCCAAAAGCATTTATATAGCGGTTTTGTTTTGCATGCACACGTCGTCGTTTATGTATAGCACGCCCTGCGATTTGCCTATTCGACGTCACTTTCGTTTCGTTTTAACGCGTACGATGTCGCGAATCAGAATACAATAAATAATGTATTATTATTATTATGTTATAACACTCGTAAAACGAACAATTATTTCGAACGCAGAAACATACGTTGGTTATTTTTTCGCTTCGCAAATTCAATTATATAATCATATAGTGATCCGCATTTAAAAAATAATTTATTATATTTCCACTTACGTACGTTATTAACCTAACCGGGGGGGGGGGGGGGGGATTTTACATATTATTATAATATACGTACGTATAACTTTAGAAAACAACTAGTTATCTTGACATTGGTCAACCCGTCATTTTAACTGAGACTCGAAAGTGTTTTCTCGGTTGATTTTTTCATAAGATCTTTATTTTTTTGGGGGAGGGGGCTTATAATAATCTAACTACTGTCATAAATCAACCGCTCGTAATACCGACCACGTCTTAGGCTTCTTTTTAATCATTTTGACGTCGAAAACACAATATTTATAGATCGTAGATCATTAAGTACGCCGTACACTCGTACACGCACCTAAACAATAATTATTCCGATAACGAACTTAGCGCCTAGATCATTACTAGTATTATATTGCAAAGGTCTTGGTCACTCATCAAGGTTAAATAAATTGTGAATTCCATCACAATGGCAACACGTCGAAAACGATTAACAAGTGAATATATAATACGTATTTTGGCGGTGTAACTTTATACTTTAAAGATCTGATTCGAAATAATCATAACGAAAACCCAAGAGCTTCGCGTTCGGTGGCGATAATAATTAGTGCGTTCCTACGAGCAAATGGGAAAATTTCGAAAATTCACGGAATGTCATAAACATCACAGGTCAATATGAGATTATAATGTTATGACGATCGTCATAAATGGATCTAAAGTCGACCCAGTGCCCCGATAGTAAAAACTATTGGCAACGTAGCATTATGCACTTGGCAGTTTATAAAAGTTGGCAAAGATTGTCGTTCGCAAGGAAGGCCAAGGTCAGCAGAGCGCAGCGATAATAATAGTCAAAGTGCACCATACAAATTTAAAAGAGAAAAACCTACGATCATACAGAGTGTGCGTGAATTAATCACACCGAGTGTACAGTATAGCATTACAATCCGACGATAATGATGCCAAGCTATTTTATAGTTGGAAATAAATAAATATTCGCAAGTACGTAGGTATACCAGCGATTTTCGTTTGCATTGTGGACGAATGTCTTAATCGTCTATTGACGGACCCGCGTGTTTCGTTGGGCGAAAAGCAACGGGACAATAATCATTGGTGAAATATCAACCCTAAGAAATGCAATTATTACTCGTACCGAACTAATCGTGTATATTATCACAAAGTCTTTATTTTGATTTATAATTACTATTTATTTACATAAGTTGAATCACGGATGCAGTTGGCAATTATCCTATTGGCACTGTATCGAATTATATTTATAACGTAAAAAAAACACTATTCAAAATAGATATTATATTGAACAGATCACCTATGATTTTTTTTTCTTTTTATAATAATAATTATAATTATTCATCTCATTAACAATTATAATTTAGGAGGTAGGTACTTTTTCAAAGTTATGTATTAGAAAAAATATGTATCTGTTTTCCCATCGTTTTCTAATCTTTGTAGGCATATCGGTAAGATTTGTTGTGTAACGATAAATTAAAATCGTAAATAACGTTATACATTTTTACAATATATACGTACATATATATAGGATTCGATCGTACACGTATATATACGTGCAGAGATCTCTATGTTGCCCGTATAAAAAAAAAAAAAAAAACATGTACGCGTATTCATTAAAATATCACAAATGACAATCAATTATATTTCCTCTGGTGCACAGAGGGCCCCTCCTGCTCCTTCCACCGCATTTACACTCGATTGTATTATGCATTTTTGTCCTTGACCAAGAACGATTTTTATCAATACGCGCGCACGCACATACAGAGCGCACCGCGCATATTCTGTTTCATACGATTTCCTGTGTACTCACGCCCCCTCCCCACGCCCGGGTTTACCGGCGGCGGCGGCACACTACGCGGAATGGATCAGCGAACAAGCGGGAAGGGCCTCCGCGATAATTGCCTCGCAATGCATTTTCAACTGCATTCACTTCCTGGTGCAAATTGACCTTGGTTAGTGCATGTTGCGCGCGCTTCGAGGCGGCGGCACGGCGGCGGCGGCGGCGGCGGAGGGGGTGGAGAATCTTAAATTTTTATCCGGCCGACAATATAATGTTTTTTTTTTGCACAACGCTATAATCAGCAGCGGCTAAAGTATTATTGGAACACTGCGGCCGCAGTATATTACAATTTACAGGTGTAGATAATATTATATTATATTGTATTCACGTGTATTCGTAACACAATAAATATTATATTGCGAATGGACAGATTAGATAATACATCGGGCAAAAAAAATACAATGGACACGCATATTGTGTGTATATATATATATGTATATACACGAGTATATAATATATATATCATACTTTGTTTTTTTCTTCTTATAAAACGATACGATCGCGTTCGGAGTTAACGGCGCGATCAGGAGAGAAGCGTTTGGTGGTTGAGGCCCCTCCCGAAATTCGAGATTCGTTTTCACTAATCGGATACGCGACTTCGTCTATTCAGTATAATATACTGTGTATGAATCTGCTGAATGTCATGCTTAGGTAGTCATTTGAAAACGAGGATTTATTATGAATGACATAAATGATAATAACAACACAACAACAACGCGGTATAGGTGTATACATAAAACAGCAGCTACTCAAAAAAGAATTATTGAATGGCTACTTTAAACGCACATAATACCGGTATCCATGTTAAATCGTATACTGCAGCGCTCGATGATATATGCTGTATACTCGTATTTTCGCATAAATTATTAAAACGTTTATTATAATACACGTTCGATACGAAGATTTAATCTTCGGCTGTAAAACGTTATTTCATATCGAGGTCTATGAGTAGAGAACATTTGAATATTTAACATAAACCTTCGATATTTCCCAACGTGCCCCGTCGTCCAGAACCCAGGTCAGAGAGACGGGGGAATTGAATTCGACGTTTACAGAGATTTCACTCGGAAATCTCGAACCGTCCCGTCGGAATTCTTTTCGAAATCCACAACCTCCGCCGAAATATTATACTCGTAAATACGCGTACGCGACGCGTGGTAAACATCGTATAGTCTCATAGCGATTCGGCAGCGCGTCGATCAAAAGTTTTGCCAAGTCGGAAATTAAAAAAAGGGACACGCGCATGTCGGCGGCGGCCGGCGATTCATAACAAACGGTTATTTGTTCGTTCATCGGCAAACACGTGATCAATAGCGATCAGCTGTTCCTGATTAGTCAGGACTAGGTCAAGGTGACCTTGATATTGGATATGTGCGTGTTTGTATACGTTTGTGTGTAATACGTTATATATATATGTGTGTGTGTGTGTGTGTGTGTGTGTGTGCGTGTGTGCGTGTACCTATAATTCAACTGTACCGATGCATATATTATTATTATGACTATTATTATGCAGTGCAGTCCGCCAGTAATTGCGACATATTATATTATTGTTGTGCATTTATTTATTATTAATTAATCGATATCTTATACCGTCTCACACGACGACGAATGGAAACGATATAGGCGTGCAAAGATAAATAGTTTGCGAGTAGAGAAAAAAAAAAAAGTACAACTGCACGCGTATACTTCTTATATCGGCTGTCTTCACTCTTCGTATCGACACCTCGCGTGGGCACCTTTATTATACGGGTACGACGCCAATAAGAGAACAACAAAAGTAAACATTCGATTTCCGATCTAATTATTAATGATAATTTGGAACCGATCTTACCGCGAGCGAGAAATCACGATCCCGTTTTAAAGTAATTTATTATTATATATTAAAATTAGCTGTGCGTTTTCAATCGTTTCAAACGACGAATAGATAAAATGCAATATTGCATGTAGGTAGGTGTGTTTATATATAGCCGCATTACGGATATCGATCCGTGTGTTTGAGATAAATCCATATTATTCTAGTGCAAAATGCAAACGTGCTATCATATTTGCCTATAAATTTAATTGCACGCGTATGTAAACATTTGTATTTATATGTATATATATATATATATATATATAAACATATTTTATTTGAATAGTTTCTGTTGTTTTCATGGTATACATGTGGTCTAGTATAAAAACTACTGAACCCTGTAGGTGCGTAGGCATGTCTCTAAATCATTATCAAGGCGACTTTACACTGTTTGTTTAAATAATTAATAGTACTGATGAGGAGTAAACACTATATAGTTATGAGACTATAATGTATAAATATATATATATATATATTACGTACACCTATTACTTACCTAGTTTAAATTACGATTTCAATTTTTTTATGCGTGTATACATTTTTTATACGATAATTTTCCTCGTAATATATTCCATTTAAATACTATTATATAAATAATATCATAGATACCTATGCATAATATCGCTAATATATGCATTTTTCATTGCATATATTATAGTAGGCATAATGGCTTACAAATAGGTGGATAATTTATAGATTTGATTTGAGTCGTGTCGTTATATAAAAAATATACAACCCAACAAAAGTGTATTCACAAATACAACTACTAATTTTCCCATAATTTACAATCGTAAACATAAAGATTTAAGCTGATTTTATCGATAAAATCATAAACTGATTACGTATGCCAAACAAAAATGTGCAGTAGCCGCGTGCTTAATGTCTTGGTGCACTTGCGAATTCGTATACACGTAAATTAATTAGTTTACATTTTACGCGGAGTATACATTTCGAAGTCGCTTTGCACTAAGTAAAGTGGATACTAATTAAACGTCATACGAGATAAAACTCACAATTTTATGGGCGAGTAAACGATTATTTTCTTACGTTACGTGAATTTTAATTTTGATACAGTGCCAATAAAATTACACCTATATTGAACATGAGATTGAAAATTAATTTTTCAAAATATTATCTTTTCCTTCCATCGATAAGTTAGCACAAACAGTATACATTAAAATATAAGGCATAAATAATAATTATTAAAATGATTAAAATCCTTACCTATATCGTGAGTCCAGCCTGACAAGAAATAAATATTAATTATAAAACGTTCTGAAACGATTTTCATGTTTAATTCAAACGTTTAATAATAACCTATATTGTATACACTCGCAGACATTTTGTGTAATTTTAAAAACTATACATAATACTGAATTTTCATCATTACCTTAAACTGAATATTTGAGTATAACTTTGGAACACAGGTGTAATCATAAAGCAGTAAGATTGTCCAATATTTCCCTTGGTATTTATTTTCTTAAGTTCTCGTGAAATTATAAAATGTTAATAAAAAAAAATAGTATAATGATGAACAAAGCATAAAATATTATTATGTCTACTAAATTTGAATTAGTTTATAATATATTATATTCTTATTGAAAAATATCGTTTACCCTGAGACTACGCCACTGTTATAAAAAAAAAAAGGAATAACGAATATGTACGAGTACACTGAATTTCTTTTAAAAATAAATTGTGCTGTATTTTTATCGCATGTATATTAAAACACGTAAAATAGAAAAATTAAAAAGTATAAGTCAATAAAATTTTTATTTTCAATTATTATGGCCTGATAATGGTTTTCAAGATTTTTCAAAAGTTTTTCCAACTTCTATATTTATGTATAACGACGGAAAAATCATTATAAATGTTTACGAGCGTTCGAAAATTACATTTTGACGAGATTGGTTATTTCAACGATATTTCATTATACGTGATTTTAGTTTTATTATAAAAAGTTTATTCGACTTCTCGAACTTAGAAATCTCTAAGAATAATATTAACACATCTATTGAAAATACGAGAAATGTAGGCTGATCCGCCAGCTTTCTTTCGCTCGAAATCGGTTTTTTTGAAAGCAATTGTGTTTCAAATGCATATATATACGAGTATATATAGATATTTGTTTTTATTTAACACGTTTTTACTATTTTATATGATATAATTCCAAATGAAAGATTTTAACGATATACTCGTATATCGTATGCGTGCTTTTAACGGGGAAGAATTTTTAAAGCGTCCACTAATCAGAGGTGTCCGTCAAACAGACGTTTCACACCGTACGTGTTTATTTTATAATTACCGTCATTATTTCTCCTACGTTTATGTGCACTGCAACAATAAGAAATGCATTTAACAGTTTCGCATCTGAATAAATATTTAACCATAATTATCAATTTTGCATTAGTTTATCACTGTATCATCGTTCTTCTATTATATTGTTTTCATTAATATTGATACGTAGTAATAATTCTAATTGAAGTAGTATTAATTCAAAACGATAATAATATTACATTGTAGGTATACAGAGTTGTATTATTTTATTTATGTATAATAACACCGATATTATCTCAGGTTGTTGTAGTGCAAGGTCAAGTGCACTAGGTTATTGGAAATGTACGATCCGAAATACGCATGCATAACCACCCAAAGTATCAGATGTAATAGACATAGTTTATCTGTGCAATTAATTAATTTAATAAAATTAACACGCTTTACCTAAAACAAACGATTTATAATTTAATTACATTGATAAATTATTTATTATTGCCATGATATTATTTGTTTAATTTAAACGTGTGGTATAACGAAATATTAAGTATTGCAGCATTATTCCATATCAATTATACTTTTAATGGTTACATTTCCCGTATCGAATATCATGTTCACAGATTAATATCTAAATTACATAATTAATTTATTCTGTTTGTGTGTTAAGTGAAACGTGAGTGCAAAATCATTTGGCAAAAAGTGCATGACATTGTACCCCACGTGGGGTAGTTATAATATTATATGAATAACAGCAACAGACCCTAACAGAAATCATTTCAAGAGAGAATGTGTGTTATGCAAAAAAAAGTATAAATATTTTACTCCAACGTTAATTATTTATAATAAATAGAAAATAACTACGTCTGTTTTGCTGAATATTTATTTGTCCATAGCACAAAACTGAGTAATTAATAAACACGATTAACTTTATCCAAGAATCAACGCTCTTGAACAAAATATGATAATTCTAAGTGTATTTTATATTATGTTATTGAAAAGAAATAAAATGCGATTTCGACTTCAAACTGAACAAGAATGTAATCGATTTACCATTATTGGCAGATATGATAAAAAAAAAAACACGTACCTTGGGTACTACCCGAGAGATATTGGTCGAGGTAAAATTATTAATTTATATGCCTGATTTACTAGCGTGTGTTACGTACCAAGCTGATTTTAACTTATCCGAATTTTAATTATGATAATCTTAAATCCTAAAACTTACAAAGATTTATAGTTCACGTACCGAAATAATATGAATTAATTTGGTATCGACGTTAATTGTCCAACAGCACCGGTAAATTAAAAATGTCGTAAGAAAACCCGGTTTTTAAATAATAATAATAAAAAAAAAAAGTCCATACAAAATTAAATTATTATTATGTTTGTTCAGCTTGTATTCTCGCCATCAGGGCTGCTCGTTGTGCGTCGTTAACAACCCCGAGACACTTTTTCTTCTGTATCATTTTGCAATCTTTGAAATATCCCTCGTGTCTTGGAAGTCCATGGGATCCGTCCTTAAAAGTCATTAAACCTAAAACGTAAAAAACAAAAAACTTGTGATAGATGCTCCGATTTATTTTTTTCCGTTTAAACGATATATAGTTATAGATAATAGGTACTACAATTTACAATAATTTACCTATGGACTTAACCAATAACTACATTTATGATTATATGAATTATTATTTCATAAATATGCAATAAGCACGTATGTATAATATTGTGTCCACTCAAAATATCTAGGAAAAAAATATCCCAAGAAAAAATATACAGCTAAAGATAAAAACATCCAACCGTTATGAGTAAATGACGAGTGTTAGCAAAAACGAAAATGATAAATTAATAGTTTGGTAAATTGTTATTCGAAATCAGTCAAAATATACCTAGGTATTTATAGGTAAAAATAAAATACCAGAAGAACATAGACAACTTTCTACCGATCTATTATTATTTTTTAAGAACATTTTACATAATAACATAAAGTCCACATCCCCTGAGTATATAATATTGTCGTCGAAAATGTCTTCTTCAAACGTTTTAAATCTCAGATAAATTATTTCCTTTTGCGGGCATTTTTTCCTTGAATATTTTTTTCCTAAATATTTGTTCGGTGGAGATCTTTTCCTCGGATAATAAAAAAAAAAAAACAGATATTTAGTCCAAGTTTACCGAAGTTAATTATTCTATTGCAAGCGTACAGTTATTACCTAGTCCCCAAACATGACCACCTCTAAATTGACCTTCGAATTTCATGCCGTCAGCCCTCCAAAACATTCCGTAACCGTGAAACCATCCTTCCATAAATTCTCCTTCGTACCTGCATTATATTATTCCATATGCATTTTACTCGATATAATATTGTGTGCATTACGTGACATGATAAATCACTGATGAAATAATTTCAACGATTCGTATTCAAAAACGAATACGTAAAGTCGTTACAATATTGCTAGCGATTTAAAACATTCTAAAAGCAATATGATATACTATATCTTATTACCTAGCTCCGTCAGGAAACTGCAAAATTCCCAGGCCCGAGAAAAGTCCGTTGTTGAATCCTCCTTCGTAACGTGTGTTGTCCGTCAACTGGACGTGACCTAACCCGTGTTTTTGACCTCGGTCGTTCCAGTCTCCGATATATTTTGTACCGTCGTCGTACACGTAAGCTCCAAATTTCGCAACTCTCGCTACATTATAAATACAATTGGTAAATAATTATCAGCGAATACAATAAACACGATAACGCATACATATAGTTGTCCCGTGAGACAAACTCGTTGCGTCGTCGAATAATTTTTAAACACGCGTGGAATAACGTTTAACCATCAGAGTAAAACGTTATAAGACAACAAATACATTTTGCTCACTCGAAATAGAACGACCCGTAATAGTGATACCTATGCCAATCGGATTAAAATTATAAACGTCTATAATTTTCAAAGCGATACGATATTATTATTTTTGTTGATACAATTGAACCTATAACGACTTGATAACCCATTTTTGGTATTTTATTATTATAATAACTACTGTGCAGTTAGTGAACAATAACCTTACCTGGTTGCATTACGTTGTTGGTAAGGTACGTCGATGCCTGAACGAAATTCGTAAATCCAAGCGGATGATGCAGTACCTACGGGCAAACACGGGCAACGCGTTATTGAATGTTACAAAAGCAATGATAAAGAATGTTTAGTTCTTATGGGGTTTCGTGGTTAGTTATCGATTGACGTGCCTGTATAATTAAATTAAGCTCGTGCAATCCGTAGCGAAAACTTTGAACCAACGGTTTGACATTTTATTTCGTCTGGTAATTACGCGTAAGCGTAATATGTAATATGTATATGTATTATAGAGATGTTCGCAGTTACGTCTGAAAACATTTGCAATTTTTTTTTCCTTTTATCATATCGCAATACGAAATTTTATTTATAACAAATTGTCAATGTTTTATCTGGTGTCTGTAGATTACGGGGGAAAGTTTACTCAGTAACGGAAAATGAAAAAAATATATTTATAATCAGTTATTGAACATGTCAATACATAATAGAGAGCAAAAAAATCATATTTATTTAAAAACGAAATCGTCCCATGTTACGTACACGCTGTGTAAACGTTTAAAATAAAACGCAACACATAATAAACGTTAAAAATCGTAAATAATAAACAAATGTATTGTTGTGAATACGATTTATAATATATTGTAGACGAAACAATACATTTATTGCATTTCTTATTTTAATACATAATTATAAATATGAATATTTGTACTTGATATTACATAACAATATTTTAATAAGAATAAAAACGTATACACGTACGTTAAAATTATCTACGCGTGCGTTCGTCAGACCTAAACCACGTAAAGTGTAAAGTACTTATTTGCTTATTTTTAATCGAACGAAATGTGAATAATATGTAATAACTATCGATATTTCAGACGTTCAGAACGGAGCACAGCACGAAATGTATTTGCGTGTCGAAGATTAGCGTGGAAAGAAAAAATTCAATTATATATTTAAAGTACAATATATATAAACAACAATAAAATATATATTAAAGCGTATCTCCCCCTTAAATATAGTTTTATAAATGCCCTTGGCCGATGCCAAAAGTTGTTCTTAAAAATTTTCCTCTAACGTCCGGCACAAGGTCAACGTAATACGATTATTTATAACAAAATAATAAAGGCACCCTACGCGGCCTACGCATAAAGGATGTGTATTGAGGTGCGAGTATCGAAAAAATGTATTTTTTCGTCCCCCCGTCGTCGCAAAGTCATAATATGTCTATTGTAAATCGTACGAATATGTGTGATACTTTGCAAGTCGTCAAAGTGAATTTATAAAACGTGCAGTTTGCCTATTATTCATCATATTCACACGGAAACAAAAATAATAGAAAACATAAACGATTACGGGAATATATTATTTTTACGTTAACGATTTCCCGTCGCGATAATTAAAACATTATAATTTTCTTTCAAATAATACGAAAAATTATATCAGTAGGTAATGTACCCAGGCAATAAACCGTATATGTTCATACGCGTCGTTTCGGAAGAAATCGTGCTGTAATAATAAATTTCGCGTCGTAAAAAAATACTCCCGCATAAATGTTATTGTGAGCAGTCGTTGCTAATGAAAAAAAAAAAAAAGAAAAGAAAAACCATCTATCTACAGTCCTAGGACGACTAGAAATCACACCGGACCGGCTTAAGGGACCATAAACGCACGGGCGATTAAACGGTCTCGCCTGCCTAAACGATTTGAATATTATAATAATATTATAATCGTATAAAGCTTATTTATTTTCATTCGGTTTAAGGTTTCGATACGGTTCTCTTTACTAACAACAATCAGTGACGAATGGCGTAGCAGGTAAATGTTTATATAATGCGGTATATAGATAAATAATAATTTTCAAATCGATTATACGTATTATATCGATAATATAAATTTATAATTGAATATTATTTTTTAATCGATCGCAGCGCGTTATTTATTAAGGTTTCTAATATCATTTTACATAATCGCATGATTATAACCTGACCGGCGTTCGGGAAAAAAAAAAAAAAAAAAAAATCATATTCGAAACGGCCCCGTTCGGCCTTTCTGTACTAGACGCATTCGATCGTTCGTTAATCGCGACGAAACCCTTTGTGCGGCGCGAATCCTTTCCGCGGGGAACGGATCGTTTTTTTTCGATTTTTTTATTACCAAAATCTTAACCAACGCACGATCTAGCGGTTTATTTGTGTGTACAAAACGCGGTCCGCGAGTCGACCGTTAGGTTACGTCACGTACATATTTTTTACATATACAATAATATTCCTTCTATACGTTTCATTCGACAAAACGTTCAATCGTCGCATGCGAATAAAAAAAAAAAAAAAAAAAAATCGATTCTGAATGACAGCGTGCTGATGAATCAGCTTCTATTTCTATTCCGTATGGATTGTATTGTAATGTTATAAGCGATTTCTTTTGAGAATAACAACAAAATACCTAACTAATTTCGTTCGATTGAAATTCGTTTAAATACCCTGCAATTTCGTCAGCGTTTAATTTTCCAACGGTTATACGTTTTTCTTTTTTCTTTCCGATAAATTATTTTTTGTTAACTTAAAACAAACAAAAAAAACTGCTGCAGAATCGAGCGTGAATAGTTTAAATTGAAAATGTTGAAAACACTTTTTTACTTTTTTTACTACAAAAAAATTACCGAATTTCGCGATTTTGTCAAAATTTCAAATTTAAAACGATACAGCAAAAATTATGTTTGAGGATTTCCGATATTCTTGTAGACTTGTAGAAAAACGTTTGATGTACTTTGTATTATGTATATTTTTAAGGTTTCTTCGCACAATATTTGTGCTACCAGAAACTTCTAGTCAAAATCTTGTTACACGTACAAAAAAAATAAAAAATGAAAAAGAAAAACGTAGACAACGTGGTAAAATCAAAAATCAATAGTTCTTCCTTGTTTTACTCAGAATCTAGAATCATAATAATTTATTTTACGACGACTCGCGATTGCTATCGATTACTTCGTTCTCGTCGGTTTTTGTACGTGTTACCTTTTGAAAATCTCGAACAATTTATTCCGTTTTGACTCGAAAATAAAATTTGCATATCGTTGTAAGTTGCCATTATACTATACAGACACGCGTCGTCATCATAACACCAATCATTATCTCAAACCACTGCTCCTCTTTACGTCCCAGTTGTTTAACAAATGAGCTTTGGAGACAAAATGACGATTAGTGCCGAACGTCAATGTGGACACAAATTTTCAAACCAAAATCCTGTATTTCGGCCGCGTTAGTTGTAATAAAATCGTTTAAATACTTTTAGTTCGCTTGGCATTATTAATATAACTGTTGTACAACACGTTCGCCATTGTCAAATTAACTACAGTGGTACCTACTTGGATAAGTCAAAGTTCAAGGGAAACGGAATTCACCTCGACTTACCAAGGTTTCGACATATAAAGAGGTTTTTTCATATTATTAAAATGTATTTTTATATTTTTAGGCGTATATCGTAAGACATTGTTACGTTTACAATGATATGATTTGAATTTTTCGAGATGAATACAAACACCGTCGAGAAGAATGGTTTCTAATTTTACTTCGTACGAGATTGTTGCCAATATAAACCAACTAAACTAGACTTGGTTCGATTTTAATAGACTATCCGAATCGATGTAATATTTTACAAAAACAGCATTACGGATCGGAATAACACGATGAATAATTTGGCGCAGCTCAAACTCAGCCTACGGGATAACTATTTTGAACACAATGCGTGAAAAGGATCCGATGAAAAAGTTCGAGTTATCTAATGATTTTTTTCATACGATATTGGCTTTGGCTTTTCAACGGAAAGCGAACGACTCTTTGTTCGATTAGTCGATAAGTTCGACTGTATAATATTATGTATTATACCTATGTCGAGCGCGCTTTTATTTAACCAAACGTAATAACATATCCCACATATGTAGAAAAAAACAAACAAATGCTCAGCCCGTATACAAAACGCTAACAAACGAACAAATAACGTATAGGTAAAGTAGTGTTATTACGGTGTTAAAACAATAGGCGCGCGCATTTTTTATTTCTTCGATTTTGTCCAGCCGGCATCATCGTTATGTGATGGATAGAATAAGAAGTGTTTATATTTTCAACTGTCGTACCTACCCGTATATGCTAATAATTCTTTTTTAATTCGTGTTTTTGACTTTTGTGTACTTGTCACTGTATACATATTATTATATACTTATGTACTATACGTCGACGTATACGAGTAGGTATAATATAATGTAACTGCAGTTTTTTTTATAAAAAAAAAATGGTATACAAACGAATATGACGTACAGACATCACGTAATACAATCAGCTGCTCGGACGTATATTTATGCATATATTTACGTACACCCACCCACTGCTGCAGTGGGTTGAAAGTATTGATGCCCCCATATTACAATATCCTCGATATCCAAACGATTATCTCGGTCGATATATTGCTCGTTCTCTTAAGTCCACGGTTAATTTCTCGCATTCATTCTCGATTTACGATACGATTTCCATAAATATACCGACGATACGCGTTATTATACAATACATAAATATTATTATTAGGACTATTCATGACTTTTGTTTGTTTTTTTTTCATAACGTTTTAAACGATGCTTCCCTATCTAAAAACGTGTTTTTATTGTTTTCAATAATATAAGAATCTAAATAACTATTACTTCTTTTAAACATTTTTCGACGTTCTCTGTAGCTTTAAGTCGTTTTTCACTATGCGAGAGAATTTTTTCACGATTATTATCGGACCTTCGAAGTCCTAGTCCTAATTATTATAGATCGGAGGAACGCGGACATTTTGTTTTTCGTTTATTTTAATTACTATTTAGCATAATATATTTCATATACACCGTCTAAAATACGCCGATAACAATATTACACTACAGCTCGCAGCAGAACTGCATTCTGTATACCTACAGCTGGCGAGAGTAGGCTTATAAACATTGAGTGGGCTAAGCCCCCTCGGCAATCAAAACATTCCTTTTCTCCTCATCTCCTCGCGTTATGGAATGACAATAATAGCGTGTAGCTTTAATTCGCGTCGCTAGTTGTTTCATTATTGGATCGGCATTTATACGTATATTATAGATACTCAAACTATATTAAGGTTGTAATAAATCATGGTAGTATGAGTGTGTGTGTGTGCGTGTACGTATTGTTTTCCTCGTATGTGCCAATCATTGAGTATCTATACTGTATTACTGTATGGGGAAAAAATATTTGATTTTCGAGAAACTAAATTTAATGCAGAAAAAGAATTACCTACCGCGGTGATGACACGACGACACCTATTTATCGCGGAAAAACTGGGTTAACGATCAATATGTATAATAATTAAGTATATTATTAAGTAACGACCCGAAGTCGTTACACAGATGAGGATGATGATGATGATGATGAGAATGATGATGATTCATCGAGCACACTCACTTCTCGTAAAACATTTTATGTACGTATACGTTATATTGCATTGTGATACGTCGAAATAATAAAAAAATAAAACCCCTTTTATATATAGATACCAAACAGTGGCTTAACCTACTTGCAGATCACACAATATTATTTTTAACGTATTATTGTCATGGATATCGGACAGGATGAGTAGATCGGAAAGAAATGTAAGCTCGGAAAAATTTTAAGTTCACCGCAATCTCTGAATACATTTTTTATTGTTTGACATATTAAGATTATTAACTTGTATAAATTACGATGTTTCCTTATCGAATTTTCTTATGTAAAATGTACGATTTTTGTTAATATAAATGCGAACAATTTTAAGTCCAAAGGCTCAGCTAAACCATAGTTTTTATCAGGTGCGCTGCATCTATACTTTGGTTTTGATCGTATAATTTCCTTGCTCCAAAAAGTTTTCGTCTCATTTTATCACAATTGTTTCTGATTCGAGTAATATTAGTTGAATATTTACTACCGAATTTTCCCGCAATTTTATATTACAATTGGGTACCTAGTGAATTAGAAAAAAAAAGAATCCGAGTGGCCGAACGGTATAAAACAATAAATAAATATAAATAAACAATAAATATGTAATCAGAAAATATCATTGTATGGAGTACATGTATACAAAAACAATAAATTTTAATAAAAAAAGTGATTTAATTAAGTAAGAAAAGTATTTAATTCACCTGGACTTTTATGTATAACTTTTTTTTGAATAGCACGTATGAAATTTTGCGAATTGTACGCCACAACTGCAGCTTCGACGCGTATTTTATAATTATTCCCCTGTGTATAATTGATCCGTTTTCCGCCGATGTGACTAATTCGACGCACTACCGCTGTAGTTAAAATAGCAGCACAAAGCGGTAGGAAAATACGAACATTATTACCAAAAACCTTGTCTCTGGAAAAAAGCTCCCATTTGGACTGCAGTAATCGTAGAAATCCCAAATTTTTTCAACGTAATTTTGATAATGTTATCTGTGTTTGCTTGTTGGTTTTAACGTGTACGACAACTTGATCAGATTTTATGAAACTTTTTTAAACTGTAAAAAATTAATATTTCAACAGTTAATAAAAACTAGAATTTTAAATGCTATTGCAAAAAAAACAACGTACAAACACGGGTAATATTATCAAAATTACGTTGACAAAATTTGGGATTTCTACGATTACTGTAGTCCAAATGAGAGCTTATTTCCTGAGACATATTTTTAAATTGCAAAAATGTATGTGTATCGTCCTCTTAAGATTATTAACTTGTATAAATTACGATGTTTCCTTATCGACTTTTCTTATGTGAAATGTTCAATTTTTGTTTATATAAATGCGAAAAATGTTGCTAATTAACTAATTGCTGTGATAAAATAAGACAACACAGTGCGACAGGAATAACTCCTTGATTTATGAAACTTATAATTACTGAACTCGGTCAAATACTAAAAGGTATTTTTATTTAAAAACTGTACATTTTATACGTATCTCTGTATTATTTTCTCAACACTTATTCGTATTTGGAACTTTATCTTCATTCATGGATTGTAGTTGTTTGATAGTTGCAATTCTTTCTTGGAACGCCATTTCTTCGGCGACTATTTCGCATTTTAATTTTTCAATTTGTCTTTTCGCATACAATGTTTCCATCTCATATCTATCGTTCATTTCATGCACCCTTGCATGGATCAAACTTATGTCCTTTTCCAGTTTGCCAGTTTTATCTGACTTCTTGCCATACGGCATACAGTAATTCTTCGAACGCTTCTACGCGTTTGTTGGGCGGCATAGTTGTGAACGGGGCTTGTAGTCTACCGTCGTACAAATTTATGATCAACTGTGCCAAATACGTGTTACGTTTGGCCGCTCGAAAACTGTCGGGCCGGGGCTGTTGCATTAATTTTTCAATCCAAGCCTGGAAATCGTAACAATTAATTGTTTTATTCAAATCAATATTCAATATATAACAATAATAATAATAATAATATCAATATTATAATATAGGCGCGTGCCACATTAATAATGGACCAATTGATCATAATTACTACTCGTATAGAAACCTAATTATTAATGATTATACATTAAGTAAACTTTAAATTAGTCGAGTTACCTGAATTAATTTACTGTTCATGTTTTCGTTGATATTTTCACATGCTTGTGCACGATGTACAAGTAAAAGTGATCCGTCAGCACGTACGATCCCGATGCTTGATTGGTATTCTTTGGTGAGTTTTCCATGCTTGTGTGCGTTTTGATTAAAATTAATTTGTAGAGTACTGTGTTTTTGGTGTCAGTTGTAAAAAATTTGTAGACGGCTGTGTTCTTTAACGTTTTAGTTAAATTTTATTAAAATTGATTTTATATAAATTGTTAAATTTTTTTACTGTTCACAAATAAATTCTCGTTGCAAATGGCTAACAGCATTAGGCCATAGAATAAAATTGCATCGTCATATTATAGTTTATATCTCAAAGACAATACAAAACACGTATAAATATTAAAATAATAAAAACGTCAATTATATTGTTTTTATTTTACATATACATATTCTGATAATATACGACGGGTGAGATCGCGAATAAAAAAATATTTGTAAAAAAATAAACAATTTAGGTAGTTTTGCTCTTGTACATTTTTATCACACAACTTGATGTTTCTAGAAGTTTTTATTTTTATTTTGGTTCAAGACTTTATAGGGTACAGGGTATATATCCTACCTTAAAAACTAACCCCGGTGTAATATTTTCCCCGCCTGTTTGAAAAAGAAAACAGTTATTTTTTTCTTGATTCGACGGTATAAATAATTACATGTACGATTTGGTATGATTTCAAATGGGAGAAATAAATCGATAACCATCGAAGTGAGAAAACTATATAGAATATAATATTTCCTATCCAAAATTACTATTTTTCTATTAATTTTAATAAATAAACTGTTTAACCTACAGAGTCTTTGGTGGAATTAAATTTAAATTTGACATTATTAAAATTATTACTATTCGTTTATCATCGACTTAAATTTTATCACATTAATAATATAAAGAAATAAAAATACCGTAATAACTGACAATATTGTGATTTGTAAGCAAACTTGGTATAAGTTCAATTGATTTTTTTCAAATATTTTATGAATTTCAAATAAACTGCTCAAGGTGGTGCATTAAAAAAGTTGTTGCATATAATTAGAAGGACATCATATTAATTTCCAAGTTTGAATGAGTCTTTTTAATAATTTTTCAAACAAATGTGTGAGTGGGAAATATATTACCACTGCCCCATTCAGTAAATCTCGTTGTCGCAAAAGGGTAACTATTTTCCCACCAGTTTTCCGACTATGCGAAAGAAACAAATAAACATTTTTCCAATATTTTCCCAAAATCCAAGTACTCCATATTAGTACCCGCCCAGTGCCCCCTCCCCCCACATGCCTATTTTCAGAATATATATAAGCGTTTTGAACTTGAACGAAAATCACGGAGTTTACCTATCTATACTTATTATGCGTACGAATATGTAAATATTATATGCAAATATTTCTGGAGGGGAGTCGAATGCTACAATAATCATTACCATATTGTCATATTATAATCACGTCGTAATAGCTGTCACGCGAAACGCGCCATAAAAATAGGACAAAAATCGTACATTCGGAGAGTCATAGGCTAACCAGAGGAAATATCGGTCGGAGAGACACTTATTGGTGTCGTTTCGAACGAACAAAGTTCCGCGTCTCGTCTGACGAACAAGCGCGAGTGGGATAAATTTTATATTTTTTCCCACAAGATTCGACATAAAAACTTGGACATTGAATTGTTTGATTTATCGACCGACTTTGGAGTGGTTCGCGAAAAGACATCGTAGATTCTCGCCGTCGCGTCGTCGGGGCGAATTACATTGTTTTCGTTCTGGACCGTTCGACGGCGTCCAACAAACTCGTGCGTTCGACAAACTAGATATTATTATCTCATTATGATGTTTTTCAATAATAGTTTTTCGTATGCGCGTGTAAGCTGTTTTTGTTTTTTTTTTGTTTTTTTTATGTTTTTTTTTTTTTTTTTTTGACAGTAACAGTTATGGAACAAGATACCGTGCGTTAACCAATAGACAATGGTAAAAAAAAGTGATAGGCTCATGGAAGAAAAAAGTTTGTATTTTTTTTTTTTTTCTCTACCAAAGTCTCGTATTTAAAATAATTCACTCTTGTCCGAGCAAAAGCCACACAGTCGTCATTTTTCCAAAGGCCGGTGGCACTATGGTCGAGCTTCGGTCGTCTTCTGCCCAACGGCACTCGTGAGCCCGGCCAAACGATGCGTTTGAACACCAAACACGATAATTAATATCCCTTCGTCGTGATAACCGCAGTCGACGAGCGAAAATGATAACCGGATTACGAAAGAAGTCCCTTTGAATTCTGTGCATCACACTTTCACACGTAAGTACTTGCCGTCTCTGCATTTCATATTGTTAGACGTGTGTTACGGGTTCTCGGTGTCGTCCCGTTCGAACGGCACCGTTCCGCGATCGTTTTTACGAACGAATCGTGTCCTAAAGTGTACGCCCTAATTTTTTTTTCTCCTTATATGTAATCCCACAGCTGCTGTGTGTGTGTGTGCCAGCCGAGAAAATGTATGTGCCACACATCAGCTGGTAACATCTGTCAATAACTATTTTCTTTTGATTCTATCCCGAATCTCTTGGTCTATAGACACAGTGGGTAAATTCTAAGTTCGCGACTTTGTCGTAATCTCCACAATTTATATTAATGAAACTGTATGTGTTTCGTGTTGTGCATAGTAGTGTGATGGCACAAGAAACCCATGCCGATGATGGAATGTACCTGAAACAAGAGACGTCCAGTGTAATACATAATGTGTGCTTTGTTTGTGGAAATGCTGGACATCCCGAGCAATATTGGCTACGTGTTCGACCGCCGTCTACCGGACCATCAGATGGCACGCCACATTTTCCATTTTTGGAAATGCACGAACCACCGCAAGGTTATAGACAACCGTTAAATGCCAAGCAAGATAGTGCGGTATGTACTTTATATTTATTTTGTACGGGCTCAATGCTTACTGAAAACTATTTCTGATAACATTTATGATGTCTAAGAATAATATCTTCAAATTTATGAATTCAAAATGTCTATTTAACTTTTTATTTATTTTCATTCATGTTTAATTCGAAACATTGAAAATATTTTCTTACTTTTGTCAAATTTTTATATATTATTATAAAAAAATATGGATTAGTAGTTATAAGTAACAACATTAAAAACTCATTAAATATCAATGTGCTTATAAGATGAATTCACATTTAATGACAAATACCTTTAATAAAAAAATTTTTTCGTTCATTTATTTAGTAAAATTTTTCTTACATATTTATCAAGTTGTAAAATAATTTGACCTATTTAGTAATACTAAATCGCTAAGTGCTATTAAACATGAGTTAAATTGCCTTATAAATTATTGATGCATACCATAAACTGTAATCATTATTTCTTATCTATTTCAACTTAAAGTTCAAAAAAATTAAACTATGAAATGCCACTAAAAATTAAAAATTGATTGAAATGAAATTTCAAGTTCATTAAAAATTTTATCTTATGTATTTTTCCGTACCTACTAAATCATTACAATATTATGAGCTGTAATTATTTCAGATTTATTTTGTAGAAATATATAATCTTAAAATATATAAAACTTTTATAATATGTATATTCATTGTACTTGATGATAAAGCCTTGTCATTGTCACGTATGGTTCATATCATATTCCTGGTAGACATTAATAAATGTATAGTACTAAAAAAATCTAATTATTTTTTATCTTTTAAAGTTTATTTAAATTTTTTTAAGTTAATAAACAATAAAAATAATAATTAGATTAAAATTTTGGTATTTACAATTATGAATAATACACACATTTCTATTCTCTATAAATGATTCAAACTGAATATTTAAATTAACTTAATTTTAAAGTTTTAACAAATACTAGGCACAGTTAAACATTTTTTAAATGAATCAAAAATGATTTTAAGCTTTGAATGCCACAAAATAATCTTAAATGTATTGCTATGCGTTTACAATTTATTACAATTTCTATTTAAATAATTAATTAAGGTATTTATGTATTTTTTTATATTTATGAGTAATGAGCATACCTAAAACCATTTACTTAAATGATTAGATGTCGGAAGTCATATGAGGTAAAAAAAAAAAATATGCATGATAATTTTCTATAATACCTATATGGAAACAAATAATTTTTGAATGTATTTAATTAAAATTTTTGTTTTTAATTTGCTATTAGGTATATGAAATAATTTATAGTTTGATTTTTTACATAATTATAATACCACAAATGTAAGGCCCTAGTTATGATTTAAATACAGTATTTTTAGTTATAATTTATATTTGATAGTTAATAATTAAAAAAAGATTTGTAATTTTAGTGCAATTTTTTTTATGATCAAAGACTACTAAATTAGCTTTAACATTCTACAATAAATAAATTCAACTACTTATGCAATTTAAAAATATATTACAATATTTTAAAATTATTATAGTTTATTCTGTCATTATGGATTTTCACTAATTGATTTCATAGAATTCTTCATTTAATTTACCTCAAAAGAACAAAGTCTAGTACTAAAGGTATGATTATGAAAATTGAATCACATCACTCGATCTGAAGGAAGAGTTAAAAAATTCAATTTATCAAGGTTAATTAATATTAAAATATATTTAAAGGAATCTAAAATGTATTTTGAATCATTACAATAACTGTATTTTTGTTTATATATATATATACATATACATATATATTATATTATATAATTGAATAAGTTCAATTACATACAATTTCTTCAAAGTCATATCTTTCAATTAAAAAAAAAATACAATTTTATATATTATTTGTACATATTAAATATTAAATATTTTGTTAAGTAATTTTAATGTTTTGATAATTTGTATTTAGGTAACAAGCTGTTATTTATGTTATTCCTTATTAATTGGTCAATGGGATCGATACGAAAGAGAAAATGTCCCTGCTAGGCAACGAGTCTACTGGTTAAAACGCTGTGATAATGGCCCATTTACTGGTGCTGATCTTTCTACTCAAGGAGAATATGCATGTCAACTATTGGGACTCAGTGTTGATTATACTAATAGGTAATTATAAATATTTTTTGAATTGTAATAATACAACTATTTGTTTATTAATTTATATATTTCTTTATCTAGTCATAAAGATACAATCATGTCATCTGCAATGTCTCAAATTACTGGAGAAGACAGCCGAGGTGCTAGAATACCCCTTACTTCAATTTCAACATCATCTGATCATATAGCACAACAAAATGGTTCAAATCCAATTATTACAAGTACACCTCATTCTAATCCAGGTGAGTTGGAGGTTTAATATATAGTTATTATAATACTATGCGTAAAATGTTTTATAATTTATTGTGAATTAATATTAAAAATAAAATAACTTTATATAATTAATATACCTTTAATATAATAACATGGTGTGTTTATTATTTAGTATTTATAACAAAGATAAAATGTATGTGTATCTCAATTTTTAAATATGTTTAAGATTCATATTTTTAACTAAAAAATATAAAATAGTAAATACCCTATTTTAAATTTGAGTTAATTTTGCCATTTTATTTATTTTTAATACTTTAGAAGTTTAGACTTAGGGAATTTGTTTCATGGTTGGGTTATTGTATTTTTGCAAATATATACGTATATGCCCTAAATATATATTTTTTTTTTTCACAGGAAGCTATAGTAGTAGTAGTGGTACAGATATTTTAGATTTATCTATGCCTGACAAAAATTCTTCAACTGAAGTATGTTATGTCTGCGGAGAAGAATTTCGACGAGGTTCTTTATCTCATGTGTCAGCCAAACCACCTGCAGCAATTAACCAAACTGACCAACCATTTTTCCCTAGCCTTATGCTTCACCCCAGACCACCTCGTTCTAGGCCAATGGATAGTACAGGGCGTGTACAAACGTGCTCTGCTTGTCACGCTCATTTATTGAATCAGTGGCAGGTAAGAAAGTTTTATAATTTTAAATTATTTCTTAATTTATTATGCAAACATATTTTTTCTTCAGGTGTATACATCAAAGGGCATTCCACATGGAGAAAGGAATTATATCTTACGTAAACGATTAATTCCATCTATAGATACTTCTACTTTTTTTTGTTTTACTTGTTCACTTGAATACCCTTCATCTTCTATGAGGTGAGAAATACTATTCACGTTCAATGTTTGAGTATATTATTATGAACTTTTAATAAGTTATATATAAACATTTTTACTAATTATTATGTGTTTTTATTTAAAGAACATTGTATTGTTACCCAAATAATATTCGTGAACCATATTATCCATCTTTGACAAAAATTAAAACCCCACCCGGTGCTCTTCCTATATCTCCTCAAGGCACTGTTCAAGTATGTATCTGATTATTAAATGTTATATTTTATTAAATTTACAAATAAAATTAATAATTTTTTAGGTTTGTGCTGTTTGTTTTAAATCTGTACCTCAAAAACATCAAGTTACTATGTTAATGGATTTACCAGTTGTTCCATCACCTTCTCCATCTCTTCAATCAATTAAGTCGCCAGATATTCGATTTCGGCCCTATGATATAACTAAACCAAACAAAACACAATTATTGTCAGCACCATCTGAAGCACATCGTAGTACTCTTGCGGTTAGCAGTTAACATATTTTTAAATTATAAGCTATTTAAGGTTTTGTATTTATTTAAAATATAAATTTTCAGGTCAGTACTGATTTATCTGGTAATGGAGGGCCAGTACGTATCATGAGTGGTAATAATTTTCGCTGTTATGTCTGTTATGAAATGCAACATCGTTCACAATTAGAATGGTTATGTACAAATGCAGAAGGCATGAATTCTCATGCTATGCATTTTCCATGTATTAAACAATTATCAAGGTAAATTATAATTGGTATAAAGGGTGTCTTAAGAGTCTGACAAATGCATAATTTTTAGTTATATTCTATATTATAAAGTTTTCTCTTTTTAAATAATTGTTATACTTCTGTGTTATAACTAAGCATGTTTTCAAATAAATTTTGACAATGAAGAACTTAAAATAATGAATTTTTTTTTTTTAATCAAGATAGCTATTTTGGAAGTACAATTTCAACATTTTTAACATAGTTCAATTATTAATTTTTAAACAATTTTCAAAGTTGGTTAAAATTTTAAAATATTTTCTTGCTTATTAATATTATTATTTATTATCAAAGCAAGTTGCCATTTATGATAAAAATTGAAAATTTTGTTAGCTTCAAAATTTTTTTAGAAATTTGACAAATAATCATTATCAAATATTTTTAAGACCGAAATCGTGAAAAAATAAAATTTTGAATTTTGAATTTTGAATAAAAAAAAAATTATTTTATAGCTCTTCAAAATAAGATCAAATATAATACGTATTAATTAGTGCAAGTTCAAAAAACAACTTAAAGTTATCGAATATAACAAAAGTTATTACATCTGTCAAATATCCATAGGACACCTTGTACAGTGTATTAAATTCTTAATAAAAGAAGTTAAATTATGCAGCTTAGTTTAAATATTGAATTTTCAATGCATCTTCTTAGAGCATAAGACATTTTTTTTAATAAGGTCTCAATAATTATATAAATTTGGTAAAATTCTTAAATATAATTATTTAATGAGTTCAAAATAACTTAAGAGTATAATTATATTTTTTATATTGCATATCATTGTTTGATGTTTAATTATTTTTCAAAATTTTATATTTGAATACATTAGATTAAAAACAATGGATTTGACTTGATAAGAAACTATAGTGTCTTTTTCAATATTTATTTACAAATAATTTCTGAAAAATTTGTTGTATTATTTAACTTTTTTTCAAATGATTAAAATATTATCTTGTTTGATTATATCATTAAAGTGATTTATTATTGAGATTATATATTATATTTTAGATCGCCAGAAAATTACTGCGTTGAGTCCCAAGGTAGAGTCCTTGCCTGTTCTAAATGCGTTCAACAGTTGTCTGTTCAATGGAATTCTATGGAAGCCAACAGGGTCCCGTTAGAACATAGGAGGTAAAATGAAAACATTGCTTAATGTTTTTAATATTATAATTATATAAGTTTTTATTTTTAATTATTTTAGGTATAACGTTCCTAGTTTGAATGTTAACGGCTATAATACACAACAAATATCTAGTCGAAATGATATTTCGTCCATTTATTGTTTCTTATGTAACCATCATTCAGACCTAACTTATGCCAGAGTTTTATATAGCCGTCCACAAGTAATTTTTTTTTTACATTTCATAATAAATAACAATATTTATTTACATTAATTATGTTTAGGGTCGAAATGCACCATATTTCCCATATCTTTTAAAACATGAAACTACACCTGGTGCAGAACAATTAAGGGAAGATGGATCTGCGTTAGTGTGCACATTTTGTTACCATGCTTATGTTGCCCAATGGCGAGATTATGAATCAAGTTCCATATCTATTCCACAACACGAAAGAAGTTATAACCATAAAGAATATGTATGTTATGTTTGTACACAAAGAACTGGAAGACGACATATTCGATCCCTTGCAGTAAATGTGAGTAATATACATATTATAGTTGAATTATTATTGTCATACTTATTCAATTTAATAAAATATCTAATAAAACTTTAAATTTTAGGACTATCCTTTTCTACGCTATCATCGTCAAATTGACCAAGCATTATTGTTAGAGAACGGAGAGTTTGCAGTTGTCTGTGTTGAATGTTATGAAACTATACATATACAAGCTATTGAATATGAGCGATTTGGTATGCCATTAGATAAACAAAGTCTTCAAAACACGAATGCCGTAAAAATGGTTAAACAAGAAGACACCTATAGTCAAAGAGTACCTCAAAATATGACAGTAGATAAAGTGCAGGTATATGATTAAAATTTATTTAATTAACTATTGCATTTTTAATATATTTGTTACTATATTAATCACTTTAATATGTTTCTCCAAATCGCAATTTAAATTTACATTCTTTTTCTTGGTGTCCTAAATAAAAATTTTAATGTTGCCTGTTATTTAGTTTAATTTATAATTAAATTTTTTTTTCTAGGTTAATCAGACGAACAAAGCTTTACGAAAAAATATTAAACAGCAACAAACTGTGGATAGTACAAAACGTTCCATGTTAAATTCAAATCAATACAACTCCAAAGCAGATTCAAGTATGTTATTATATTAATATATATAATTTATCATATTTTAAGTTCTGTGTTAAGTGAGGAATGTATTGATTTTTCTATAATGTTTTTTTTATAAATTTTCTATTTTTCGTGTATTCAGTATACACGGTTTAAACCAGAAGACTGTTCAATCAATTTTGGGGCCTCGATAGTGGGTTCTGGTAATACATTTAGTCATCATTTATGCATTAGAGAGGTCAACAGGAAAATTTCCCAAGAGTTTTTTTAATAATTTAGACTGGTAAAATTACGAAAACATCTACAAAATGTATTACTTACGGGTTTTCAACAAAATCAAATTTCTTTTTTAATCGTCACTCCAAAAATATTAGTGGTAATGACCTTAAATTTTTACTGAATATCATTTATACTACTATTTTCTTGGCATAGAGACTGATTTTCCTTTGTACTAAATTGTTTTTCTAAAGCAATTTATACATTGATTTCAAATTTATTAGAACAATTCTCCAATATAAATCAACCACCCATTGTTTTTCCCTTAAGTCTTGTATTTCATTCTTTTTATACTAACATACATAATGTTGCGCGCCACGCCTGAGTTTGAGCTGATTACAATGATGTCGAGGTGTTAAGTAATAAAAATGCAGACTTTTAATCAAATGTTAACTTTATTAATTATTGTGCAAAATATTCTGGTCCAAAAATTTAAATCCAAAATTACATAAAAATTGACGTGAAGGAGCTAAGATATGTCTGACTAGAGCTTATCTGATTTTCTATTGTCCTGGGCTCCCTTATATAACCTGTAACCTGCTTCATTGCAGCCCTTATCTCGGTTTCTTGGCTTTGTCGTGGTAGGCCACTCTTGGTGTGGTTAGATAGGCGTTGGCTGGACGGTCCCCTTAGCGTATTCTTCTTGCAAATGGCCATGGGTTGGTGACACGTGTCGGATAGGCTTTTAGGTCGTATATTTGGCAGATGTATTATGGTTGACAATCCATTATTATTTAAATAATATTAAATTATTTAAGATTATTTGAGAGTATTAAAAATATAAAATTATGTAAAATGTATAATAGTGTTTATAAAAGTAATGGCCCTTAATATTTGAATGGACAATAGTTCTACTAGACCAGTGGTTCTTAACCTTTTTCAGTTCAGCGCCCCCTTTATCGTAATAACTAACTGCTAACGCCCCCTCCTCATGCAAAATCAAATTTTCTTCTTATAAATATATATATTTATTTATTCATCAGTATACTAAATTATTAATTTAAGTAAAAAACTCTTATTTTTAGATAGTAATGGTTATATTTTACACCACTTAACAAAACAATTTTACTTTACTATACAATAAGATTTGCTTAATTATGAAAAAATTATTAACGTAATATTAATAAATTGTATTATTTTTAATCGCCGAAATTGAAAAAGCTCACCGCTCCCTTCAAAACTATCACCCCCCGGAGAGACCGAAATGCCCCCAAGGGGGCGGTACCGCCCCCGTTAAGAACCACTGTACTAGACAATGGTCCATAAGAAAAGCACAATGCCCATTCTTTTGAATTTAATCTGTATGTATGACTCATGATTGGATTCATGCGTAACAATAAAAAGAAATTAACTACTTATATAAGTAGTTACTACAAAATGTTGATTATCATTTATTGCTTAGTGTTGAAGTTGGCCAATTATTATATACACTACTACTATATATAATTATTATATCTTTCTTACGTGGAGATTGGATTAAAATAAATATAAAAATATTTTCTTGTGAAAATAATATATTGTTAGTGTTTATTATATTATTATTAAAGGTTTATTTAGCATCACGATTATTTTCTTAGTCAAAACTATACAAGAAATATAAAAAGAAACCTATATAAACTACTTATATTTAATACATTTTTTTTTCAAAATAATCTGGTTTACTAAAAATAATATTTTTAATTAAATTAATTTTTCAACATTCTTCTCCCATTCTATTACTCGTATTTTTTGCTTGACTGCATTTTCTTTTGTGTTTTGTACTTACTCAATTCATTTGATAAACAGATAAAACAGTAATATTATTAGTAGATGATAATATGTATGCAATAAATATTTGAAAATATAGTTTTTTTTTACATTTAACACAAATAAAATTAATTTTAAGAAGTATAATATTTTATCTACAGATGTTTCTTAAGAATTTACTATTTGGCATATTAATCTAAATTAATAAATAAAGCAATATGAGATAGTATAAAAATGTAAATGGTGTTAAACAATATTATTTTTCTGTAAATTAAATAAGTGATCGATTATTGATCCACTGTGAGTTGCAATATTATTTTTAATATGACACTCACAAATATATATATTATTAATTTATTGGATGTATCTTAAATATTTTATTTTTTATATTCGAACTGATATTTACTATTTATTAAAAATTAAACAGTAAAAGATATTTTATTCAGTCATGTTGTAGGAAAAAATAGCTCTCAAACGTCTTAGAATAATAACTTTTGGTTATAGTTATAGTTTTAGCCTGGTGACCATTTTTTTATACCAAACAGTAGTAAATATAATCATGTTATAGGAGTACAATCTTGTATACTTATTTTTAGGATTAAGTGCATATTCTAAAAAGACTTTATATTTGCTTATAGACTGTGGATCTTTACATCATAAGTATAGTTTAATTGTGCCAGATTTTTTGACTGATTACTGTTTTATAAAAAAAATATATTATCAGTAAATTTAACAATCAAGTTACTTGGTATTATTAAAATATACTCAAAATACAACCCTAAGACATTTAAATCTATGAAATAATATAAAGTATTTAAAAATGTTATTTACAAAATAAATTACTGTATCACTATCTCTAATGGGCTAATCATGAAGTTTAACAATAAACATGTTCTATTGAGTAAACTCTTAATTTGCTATCTTCAAATTTTACAAAAATAATAAAATAAAAACTAATATGTTTTCATTTTATTGAAACATTTTTATTTATTTAAATAAATTTATCAATCTAGTGTTAAATCATATGGATAAAAAAAAAGAATTTAACTATTTTTACTAACACAGAAGATGTAGTGATAGTACATTTTTATGGGACATAATATTATTAAATACTATACTGCATTATACATATTTTATTATTAGATTTTTTTCAGTAAATATTTTTAATATTTTATCATGCTAAATTATTCTATATATTTAATTTCAATTGTAAATATAATTAATTAATTTTTTTTTCATCCAAATATTCATATTTAAGTTGAGTTTTCAATGTATATTTTGTCTTAAAACTTATAAATTAACCTATATAATATTTAGGTTTGGTATAAACTGCATACAGATTCTAACAGCGTATTCACACAAACTGGTTTATTATAAAATAACCAGCTGACCACTGACCAGTTATGGCCTTTAACCTTTAAAAGGTGAACAAATTCTATTATACATATTCAAGTTTATCCAGTTTTAAAAACATCCCCTTTTTGTATGTGTGACACCCATGGTTTTGAATATCTAGGGAATATTTTTAGGGGCCAAAGGCCACAGAATATTTTATCTATTAAATTTTTTAATGAAAGAGGATATTCAAACATAATACTTTTTTTTATTTATGTATGTTTATTAAATAGTAGAGTTATATTTGTATAAAAATTATTGAAATTACATTTATTATGAATTAGTAGATGGTAATTCAAGAATGGAAAATGTAAAATTGAAATTATACTATATACATATGTATACTATACTATTACTTATTTTACTTACCATTCTTTTTAGTTACCTGACACCCACATAACCCCACCCACCTATTAAAAAAAAAAATGTATGAGTCTGAAGACTCACAGAACCTACTCTCGTACTGTCACTGAGACTCGCTACTAATATTTTGCACGATACGCTTCTAGAAATAATAGTATCTAAATAGTACTAACGAAGGTTACATTATAGTTTATTTCTTTTTCAAAATTACTAGTCTGCTGATGTACATTACCATATCATGAGATTTAATGTGTTTAAACTTTTATTTTGACACAGTCGATTGGTTTTTATGGGTTACAATTTAAAAAGTAGGAAAGTCGTTCACGAGATGCATTCAAATCTGTTTTCAAATTCCTTACCGCGCATCACCTTGGTCGATTGGCAGCTGGAAAAAGAAAACATCTAAATTCCTATGTTGCACGTATGATATACACACAGTGAATTAACGCTTCCTAAATCCCCTTAAGATTATTTTTTCTGTTCTTATACTTAAATTATTCTAGATATTTTTAATATTCCTTAAAAAATGAGTTGTTATGAAATTGATGTATATACATATGTTTGACCGATTTTTGATTAAATTCGAAAGAATTCTTTTATGCGTTGCTCCCCTATTTCGATTTGTTTAGACATCTGTGCCACGGTGCTTACTGGATATTCATCCCCTATTGCTAACCAGTGTGGTTTTTTTTTTGTTCTCGTACGTTCGCTCCACTGTACTATTTTTTTTTTCGTTGTGTGCCTCCCGTGTGCGTCCTCAGTTTACGTATTGCCCGCAGTTCGACAGCACGTGCGTACCGTATATTTTACTATAAAAAACAACAAATAATCTATGAAGAAACTTTTCATTACTTTTAATCGTCGAATTTCAGACTCGTTAATAGATACTGTTTAAAAACGCTAAACTGTGTTTACTAACTATTTACATGATGCGTTTTAATCACGATACTAACGATATCCCCTCAGATAGTTTTCATAATGTACACAATATGCCTCTAGCCGGTTACAATGTGCCTGATCCTATGCCTCAACCTCCGAATATTGTAAATAATTTGATGTACTACCAAGGTATTTATTATCCAGTTTAGTAATATTATTATTATTGTGTAGTGATTCAATCAAACATTAAAACCGCGCGAATTATATTTTGCATACAAACAACGATCGAGTTAATACCATTATTATTATTTATCATCGTAATATACGAGTACACTCCTATAGTATACAATACACGTACGTCGTCGTTAAAACCAATATAAATTATAAACGAAAATAAAAATATTTTAGCTGGGAAAATATTTGAAAAGTACCTTCTACGTAGTATACAGTATTTTCTATGCGCGTTTTCATTGTTCGCCGTTCGCCATTCTTCTTTGGCTTTTAAATTGTACCATCCTCTCCTCATCCACGAATATTCATTCGTGAATAGTCCCGGGCAGATTCTAATCCACGAATGACAAGACGAGTGGCCAATAATTTCATATTTTCATATAATAAATTAAGTTTTATATGCAGATAATGTATTTTAATATTTTAGTTGTTATTGAACAGGATACAGGGTATTAAACCTTATAAAGAAATAACATGTATTTTAAATAAATACGAGTTTTAATCTATTATAAAAGCCAATAGGTCTAAATTTTTGTATATATTATACTTGTATTGGTTAATCCCAATAATCCTATTACAAGAATCACTCGCTTGCATGTATATTATTTTAGGTAGAAATCAGTACACCCACTTATTTAAAATACACAATACGTGACAGTATCTAATTTTTTACAAACCCAACACAGTAATTTTCAATTATTTCATTTACAATATTGTGTAATATGTACTTTTGTATGGAAAATATTATAGTCCGTAATACGTACGCGTTTAATAAATTATATTTTAGATTTTGATTCATAGCGGTAAGTACGCGAATGTAGGGTTTCGATAAGTGTTTTGTCAGGAAGTCTGCCTCATTTACACTCGTGTTGGAGGGGTGGTAAAGCCCAGATGTTACAGAACCATACATAAACAACCATGTCAACCTTTTGAGTGTAATAATCGTCCCTTCTGTGTATAAGAGGGTCCCTGAATTTTGTATGAGATGACTCATTCGCCTACTACGTACTTTTCTTGCATTCCAAGTTAAAGAACCTACATGGCGTAAACATATACTCGGATTAGGTTTTTTACTTATTGTTTTTATTCCGCAAATCATTTGTTACCTACTTACTACTTGTATATACGCCTTGGCTTATGTATTCGAAGAACTATGTTCAGATTGCAATTATTAATCCATTTTAGGTGTTATTAAAAAACATTTTTTTTTTAATCAAGATTTTCAAACTGGTATTATTATTACTAAGTGTTTCAAATTACAATTCTTCATGATAAAACGATTTTTTTTTAAATTATCTAAATTACATCAAAATAAATTGAAAAATGTCCTTTATTTTTGTAAAATTTGATCTTAAATAGACTACTCCATGTAGAATATTGCATATAGATGATCATATTGTATCTATACGAAAATAGAATATGTCAGAATTATTATGTTGCACATGTGATAGAGAGGTAATAAATCACTTTTTATGATTCTTTTAAGTACCATCTGTATCTAATTTTCAATTTAGAAAGATAATACGTACTTAAAACTTAAATGTAGTAACTGTATATTATATATTGTTAGTTTATAATGTTTATATTGTTGATAGGTAAATATTTAAAAAACAATTTCATAATTTAAATGCATTTGATTGGAACATTTTATTATTTTATATTTATTCAATTGACATATATTATAATTTATAACTATTATCATAATTATAAATATGTACAGCTTATAGTTGGTTAAATTTAACAAAAGTACCATAATTATATAGACCATTAGTTGACATAAGATTTTGAGGTGTTCCCTTTTATTTGTTATAAGTTTGTTAACTTATTTAAACTATTGCATAACGGGAGATGAGTGTCTGAATTAGAAATGTTGATTTCTTCATCCTATTTAAAAATAATTTAGTGTCATTAAAGTTAAAAAAGATATTACTAATATTTATTAAGATATTTATTCAAATTAATTGTAATACAATTATTTTTAATATGAATCACATAAACTAATATGGATTATTTATGTTTGTTTAAGGTTTAGTTAAACCACAACCAACAAGTTCAGGTTCCAAAAGAACTTTAATGCCAAATCTTATGGGTCAAGCTCCACCTCCGCCATCTCCTGGTGGTCGATCCTTTGCTGCTGCACTAAGAAATTTAGCTAAACAAGCCGGGCCTCCTTCAACTCATTCTAATGGTAAGTTATTAAATATTAAATTCAAAACAATCCTAATTAATTAATTAATCTTATTAACTAATTAATCTTAATCTTATAAAACAGACAAAGAAGGAATCGAATCTCAAGATCGCCATCAACAAGAATCTTTAAAAGGACGCATCACACTTCCAGTTTGTAATAAATCACAATCAGATAATGTAAGTAAAAATTTTCATTTTTAAGTTATTCTTTTTTTGTACTACTACTAAATTAACTATAGGTCAAATAAAAAGAGTGTAAAAGATATGTTGTGTGTAGAAATATAGCAGCATTTAGAAAAATTTCCATATTTTTTGCACTGCTAACTAACCATGATAAAAAAATAAATATTAAAAAAATAATTGCCAACTATTATTTATAAATTAATTTTTTTTATTTACAAGGAATCAAAACCAACTGGTTTGAATACTGAGCCTCGTAGTGGATTTCAACCTTATAAGCCCGATGAACCAAGAACAATGGTACCTGCTTCAGCATCTGCTCCTCCTCATTTTGCAGTCGATCCAGCTACATATTCACCTTACCATCCTGCAAATCTGTATTCTCCACATTTTCAACATGCCTTTAGGTAAGTTATAGCATTGACTTTATAACATATATATTAGCTAAATTATAGATTAATATATTTGGTAGCCAAAATTACTTATAATTCCAATAGGGCCTAGTTTTGCCCGAGTTCTATGTTAGTGGTTCGACCCATTACAGGTAGATGAAAGGTGAAAGAGGTTGCTGTCTCTCACCATTTTATCTACCAAGTTCTGCCACTAATCAAAACAGGCAACACTAGTGTTCCAAAGCAATTAAATGTAAATTTTCAGTTTGATATCCTTATTCTGTTTATATTTAATATACATGTAATCAATGATTATATTTTGTTTTAATCGAGTTTTATTGATTAATTTACTTTTTATATGTTAGGATTGAAGAACAAATGTATCTTGAAAGATGTGGAGTACCTTTATTTCCTCATTCTCCATATCATCCTCATACTAACCCTCATGCTTCAGCCCTTTATGGACTTCACCATTTGCAATCGCCATTAGTCATGTCACCAAATATAGTAGATAGAATGAAAATGGAAGAAGACAGGTTACAAAGAGATAGAGATATGCAAGAACGAGAAAAAAGAGACAAAGCAAAACAACAACAACGCGTTAAAAATGTACATACATTGGCAGCTGACCTTTCAGGTAAAAATTAAATTAATTTTTCCAATCATGTTATATGTTTGACTATACACTTTTATGATTTGTTCCAGCTAGGAAGGCGTCATTAATGTCAGTAATAAGTCATACAACTTAACCTCAATTTGTAAGTCCTTTCGAGGATATCAAATCGCCAAATTCATCAAAAATAACAAAGCAACACAGTTACCAAAATTAAACCACCGTGTAATATCCAGTCATAATAATATACCAAAATACCCATTGTTCAAGGATATTTTCCCTTATACTCCAGAAGTTCATATCCCCATCAACAATACCTCTTAATAATTTGATGCCACAATTATCAAATTCAACATACTTAAAGTACAACACAAATAAAAATGTACATAATAATCTTCAAACAGCAACGGATCTGACAAAAAATTTTTTATTTTCAATGTGCCAGGAGTAATTTCCATGGATCAACAGGTATTTCATTATTTTTGTTACAAGTAATTCTTATTTTTTTTTCTAACAACTTATAACTATTTTGATTCTTATTGGTTTTATTTTTAAAATAGAGAATAGTTTTCAACAAAACTTGTAAAATAATTTTAACTAATAACATGAATTGGATTTATAGCAATTATTGTCAACTAAACAACTTCTTGGATCTCTTGACCAATCAATGCTATCTTCAACAACATTTTAGTTTTATCTGTTTTTGAATTTATTTCACAAATTATAACATAATAATAGTATTATACATGTTTACTTATAAATAGTTTAAATATGAATCATTAAACATATTATATGTTCATATTTTATGCATTATTTAATAGTTATTAAACAATTTTCCATTAAATACTAATAATAATAATAATAACATTACTTTGTATTACTTTTTAATTTTAGGTAATTCTTAAATTTAAATTTATAATGTTTGTCATATTTATGTTTCAGATTGTGGTATTGAAAATAAAGAATTAGATATGTGATCCTTAAATTGCCAGAGAAAATAAAGAAGAAAAAACCATGAGAATTAAATAGTTAAGACATTAAGAGGGCTGGAGCGTAGCATATTTTAATAATTAATATTTAGACATTTCATATGATGTGTATTCATTTTGATTGCGTTAAAGTATGCACAGTATATCAATGTTCCTCGGAACTGCGGCCTTGTGCATGGATAGTTATTTTGGATTCATTGATAATTAATTTGAACTCGTGTGTATTCCATATAATCCCATGTCCAAATACCAATGTATTCAATTGTTTTAGCTCGTGTAAAATAATAAAAGGACCAAAATGCCTGACAAAATTGCAAGATTAATGGGATTCTGATGAATACTGTAGTTTGTGGATTCGATATCATATCACGCTCCTAAAAGATATTGTGAAGAATACATATCTATCATCAAAATTCATCGACCAAATTTTCACAATTTTGTCCGGCTTTTGGGTGGTTTTTTATGTTGTCTACAGCCCCCTAATAAAAAAAATAAATACTGTATTTGAAGAAAAATATCATTCCCTCGATACCTTCTTACAAAGAATTATAACAGACTTAAAAGTATACCATTCGAATGACCATTTCAGTTACACCACAGATTCCGTTGAATGTTCAATATTGCTCAATAAGAACCCTGTGTTTATTTTGTTTATTGGTTATTTATTTATTTTTTTAATTGTATTTGGCATTTGGATAAATCGAATGACATACATCACCCCTATTTTCATTTGTTTTTTTTTTTAACTATTTAGAGAAAATTAACTTTTTAGGTACTAATTATAGTATCTATCAAATTTACTACTTATTTAAGAATTTAAGTAATATTACATGCAATATATTTATACCAATACCATATAAACATATATGCATATTATATATAATATATATATGTATGTGTGTGTGTGTGCGTGCGTGCGTATCAGTATATGAATAATTTTATACTATTTGTGTTATGATTTTACTAGGTACAATAATATTACATAACATTCAAGTTACAATGTACCGTGTAACATTAATTATTTTGTAATTTTTTTTTTTTTTTTTTTCTGTACATGCATTATATAAGGTCACCGAGTGAGATCTAAGATATTGTTATGTGATATACTAACTTAAGATTTTATTTTCTCGAATAATTGGTTGCTAGCCATTTAGGAATATAATATTGTTCAATGATTCAAAGAGCTGTGACAATTCAATCGCTAGCATCTCAATACTCCCTTCCTTATCCCATGTTTTTTTTTTTTTCTAATTTATTTATTATATATATCATTATTATTATTTTATTATTATTATTTAATTTTTTTTTTTTTTTTGTATTATACATGTGTAATGTAATATCTGACACTATATTGGTATCGACCAATCATGTCCTGTGATCTTTAAAGCCTGGTATACTAATCCCTTAGTTATTCCCAAATAATAATATTAATATTAAATAGTTCAATACTTTTAATTTAAATTATATTCTTCTAATAAATAGTTCCTACCTACCCAAATTTAAGCTATGTTTTTATAATAATAACGCTTAAAATGTCCTGTTTCAGTATTATATTTATATTTTTTTTTCTACTATAACTTATTCATGAACAAATTTTATTTTCTAAATGAATTTTGTTACCTTAAACTTATGTAAATCATATGATATTCATTGATTTTCATATTATGACTGAACGCCAAGGCACATAATAAATAATAATACATAATATATATATATATATATATACATATACATATATATATGTATAATGTATATATATATATTATATAATAATAATAATAATATCCGCACTCACTCCTACTAGAATAATATTAATGATTTTTAGTTAATATAACATAAATGGTTTATATATTGATCTTTTTTATTGCTTAAAATTATTTTGTAAATAAATTATTGAATAAAAAATTTATAAAAATTAAAATGAACAAATTGAATTTTTTTTTTTCTGTTTTTTGTATTCATTCTGTTTTGGATTTCTGTGGTATGCTTGTAGTCGGGAGGAACATGAGACACCAGAACGATGTCCAAACGGGCAACAACAGCAACACGCCGATTGAAAACGCCCAATTGCCGTAGATCATGTTGTCGACCGTCGACAGCGCCATCCATTGGCCAGACGCCTCGAATACTTTGGTCAAATAATCGGTAATCGATAGTTCGGGAAATGACAAATAAGTAATGTATGCAGTTATCCACAAAAGCGAGCACATCGGATGCACGAGTAACCAAAGAAATTTCACGACAATTCTGAAACGAGAAAAAAAAATATCATAGTTTCAATTTTTTTTTTTTTTTTCTTAGGAATATTACTATCCCACTGTACACACTTGTTTTGACTAGATTTAGTACAGATTGCTGGCAGAACGTAAACGAGAGCCGTCAAGTATCCGAGAGAAAAATTATGCATCGAAACACATAATAGACCGATTCCCAGTTCTAGTAAACAGATCACGTGTAACAATACCCAATTCGAAACTTTAAATGAGTTTAGACACCTAGACAGAGAAATTATTTTTATAAATGCATTACGACACTACATTGGTAATTAATAAATGACGGTTATTACTGACTTTGCCATTATAATTGGTAACAAACAAACAATGGCCGCACATAATGAACCGTAACCGATTAATAACGCACGATGAGTTGATACATGGTTCCAAAAATGTGTGAAATACGCTGGTGCGAAATTGGGCAACAAAATCAATCCTATGACGTGAGAACCCAAAGTTATTAAACTTACAACTCCAACGTTCAATTGTTCAGTGACCTGCAAGTGAAATTTTGAAACCATAAATTATGTGAATTTTGTAGATTTTTAATAATACTATTACGGTTGCTGGTGCTGATGACGAATCCCCCGATTTGTGTTCGGATGAATGTTGAATCCACGTCGAGAAAGCTTTCAGGAAAAGAGCTCCGACAAGTAATACCAAACAAGGCATGTATAGACCTGAAGTAATAAGAAAAAGTAATTTAAATTAATATAGAAAAAAATTCAACACTGCTAAATTATACAATAAAGCACATGTTTGCGATGTTTTTTTTTCTTCATACACTTTCATTAAGTTTATTGCTCTTACCAATGGAAACATATCTATCCGTAGATGGTAAAAGATAGAAAAAAAATGACTGATGAAATCGTTCAAGCAGATTATTTAAACTACGGAACATCCCCTCAATAACTCTGCAAACAAAAATTGATTAGTGAAAAAATCGATTTGAATTTAAACTTTTCACTGCATAGCATACCTTCCTACTTGAAGTACACTCACATAAATGCCTCGTCCTTTTTTTTCATACCCTTCCAAGGTTATTGCTTCAATACCGAATCTGGAAAATAAAGTGCAAACAACAATACAAATAGCAAAAGAACAAAATGATCATATATTGTTTAGATATTACCTATGAAAAAGGCCATGGTTACCATCGGGAACTCCAGTAGCTTGAGTCATTACCATTGACATCATTGTACTCAAATTTGTATAGTAAGTGTTAACTTTATTCCGACCAATGGCCTGATGAAAATAATTTGTTATTCAAGTTGCGATGTAAAAACTCAATGCACAACTTACTCCTCCGTCGACATTGTTGAACGTATGTCTTACAGATTCTTTGTTACACAATCGATGTGCCAGATTCACCAAATCTAAGTTCGGCAATTGGCCATTTAAACCAGACAATTTGATGTCAATATGATCGATTTTATCAGAGTGGATTTCTAAATTAATAGCAGCTTGAATAGCACCCGCACGGCCACTCAACTTTCCAGAGTCCAACACGCCTGTTTTATGTTTTAAAATTATAACAACTTATAAATGAAAAATAGGAACACAATAGGTTAACTTCAACAATATGAAGAAAATTACCGGGTGAACCACAGCAAGTTCCATGATATGCTTCTAGCCAAGCTTGCATTCCAAGTTGTTCGTGTTCAGTTACCAGAAAAATAATATCCTTCGCCCAATACATTTGCTCTGTTGGAAATCAATATGAATTAATGGAATATAGAATTGATTTCAATGTAAAGTAAACAACAATATTTCCATTTAAATAAGTCCTATTCTTAAAACTACGATTGCCAATTAGTATATATAATTTTACGTACGGCGAAAAAATTGTGCAATTTGAAACATTACAGCAAGTCCGGGTAAAGTACTAGGAAAAACACTCGACGGCGCTCTATACGGTACACTTAGAACTATTGACTCAATACTGGCACTTCTTGGTGCTCTTAATATGCCATAAACATTGCGTCCTGTGTATTTCTGTACAAATGTTTGATCGATATATAAAATAATTTCATTTAACATAATTATAACTTATTATCTAAATAATTAAAATCTAACTGTGGAATGTTAACATTTCAAACTGAATACAAGTAGATGTGTAAATATGAAGACATAATATGTACTACTGATAATTCAAATCGTTCTTCTCACCGTATTCTTTTTTAAAGGATAATTCAAAGTGAAATTATGGGAATAAGTTTCCAGTCTTAAGTTTTTAAATTTTGAGATCAAGTATGAATGTGGCGTTTCGGTTTCATAATATTGTGCTTCTGCTTTGAGTTCTCTGTAATGGTCTCTAAAAGATGATCCAGTGTTATCATTCAATTGGCCTTTTACCAGTCCAGGAAGAAGAGCGTTTTCGGAAAAATATGTTTCTAAAAATTATGAACAGTTTAGTAAAGATCTGGGTACAAGTTAAAATTATTTATTAAAAACATTTACTCACGAGAACTAAAACTGTCGTGCGCCAACATACAAAACAGGGCGATGGACGTAATATACATTACGATACAAAAACGGCCATGATGTCGAACGAATATACTGGTCAAAGCACCGTGACCAACCGACGGATCAGTCAATAAACCCATTTCGGTAGCAGTCCGATAAATTGTTTTTTTTAATTTAAATCAAAAATAATATTACTCGACAATACTATGTTCAATCACATGAAATTAATAAATGACAAACAATCATTAGAAATATTGAATTCGAACATTATCATCAAACTATTATCGAGATTAATAGTCATAATACTGATTTCTCGTCATTTTTTCGTTTTTCGAAATGAAATTTAAAAACCGAAAGAACGGCTCTTGACAAGCGCTATTTTTTCGCAATTATTACATTGGTATTACGTTACCTAGTTTTATTTCGCTTTAAACACTTAAAACTAGAATTGACCGGACCGAAATGGTCATAGAAAACTTACGTAGAACAGTCAAGTACAGAATAAAATCAACAAAGATGAAAATATGAAAATTGTCGATATTCTTATAATCTATAGAGTATAATAAATATTACTCGGACGATAAAAAATGTTGACAAAGATAAAGAGTGATAATAACGCCGCCGCTCGTAATCTTTCGATGTTGTTACACCGCGAGCGCTTCCCCGCAGTAAGGCATTTGGCTGGCTTATCATCAAATAACGTTAGCAAATAGTTAATCTGTGATATTGGGATATGCTATCTGTATAAAAATAATAGTCGTTTTTTATAACTGGTTATTTTCGTTGTTAACTGTGGTCTGTGATTTTCTTTTATAATTCATTTTATATATTTTAAAATGGAGAAAGCAGTTATTAAATGCTCAGATTGCGAAGCAAGATTTACTTTAAAAAAGAATAATGACAATAACTAATAAAATGTATTTTGATAGTTATTATTATTACTATAATTATGATAATATAATGAATTATATAATTCTTACAAATTATTTTTATAAAACAATACATTTTATATAGTGACATTTTAGCCTCAAAAGGTGTTCTTTTTTTGAGATGCCGACGCTTATTGTTGGTCACGTAGGCGGTGGTAGTGAATAATAATTTTTATGTCTCTCAAATCCCTTGCGACAAAGGTGTTGTATGTGAAAGTACAGTTAGCCGTTAGGTCCGCATTACCGTTAATGTTTCTTGTCTGTGTTGTCTTTTTAAGTTGTTACATCACAATACAGCTGAGAGGTTATAAGTATGTGTAAAAAAATGTGATTAAAGGATAGATTTAATTGAATATAATGTTAACGAAGGGTTGTTATTCATACAATAAGAAAGAGATATGAGCTGCTTAAGAGTAAAATGAAACACAGTTAATTTTATTTTCATTTACATTGATGTTTTTAACGTTTTGATATTGATATTTATTTGATGAATTGTAATGACTAATGAGTATTACAGTTGTTTTTTTTTTCATTAATTCTAATCTAAATTACATTTTTTTTTTTCATTTTAGTGCTAATTCAAGCAAAAAGAAGGTTTTGAACCTACTTTTTTTCATTAATTGATCCTTATTTTTATGCTAAACTTATATACTAATTTTAAGGGCATCTGATTCTAAGGTTTTTTTTTTTACATTTCTTTTCATTAAGTTTTTTTTTTAAAAATTGTTAAAAATTAAGAAAAGTTTTAATTTAAAATATTGAAATACTCTTATAAAAAAAATAACATGTATTATAAAAAATAACAATATAATAATGAAATAAGTATATATTATAAAAAAATAAATAATATATACAATAGGCGCTGCTTATAAGACTAACGGATATAAAGTTCAGTCGCTTATAACTTATAAGACTCAATATCGCTCACAGCACTGCAGGCGGCGCGAATCACGCGAACAGGCACGTGAATGTTCCGCCGCCGTGGCCGTGTGGTCGCGTGGCCGCCGTGATGGAACGACGACGACATGGTCGCGGACAGAACTCTGGATATCGCGGTCGTCCGTCCGGAGGTCGTTTAAAAAAACAACCGTTAAAAAAAAAAAAATTACTTTCCATGAAAGTAATTCATTCGTAAATTATCAGCCAATAGGCTGTTAGTTTTTTTAACCGTGTCGGTTGACGCGGGGGCGGCTGGTTTTCCCTTTCGTTGTTTCAGTCTTCGTCGGTTCGCGCGCATGTATGGGGCTTCTCCGAACGGGTCCGTGTTTCGAGAATTTTATGCCGACCGCCATCGAATTTCGTTTCACGACTTCAAAATTTCACTTCGCGGCGATGGTAATAGTAATTATCGACGAATAATCGCACGTCTCACGGCGGTCGCGTGGGCGCAACCAAATTATTTCGTCGCTAAAATACTACCGTACCATCGACATTCGATGTTTAGCGTATTTACCGTCGCTGTCGCGGTGCTGCGCCGCCGCCGCCGCTCGCCAAAACGGCTTGTGAATTTTACCGTCCGCCAAAAACAAACGTATCATAGTAAAATCGAGGGTTCGCGTGAGCATAGTGAAACAATCGTTCCGGCGTGTTTGCCCGCGTCGTGGTGTTTTTATTCGTGTGTACCAGCGCGAAATACGTTGTGAAATGTTTCGGACCCGCCGAATGAAAACGGTCGTCAATGCAGTCGACGACGGCCCGAGGTTAGTGATAATATATTTTGATATTATATCGATGTAATAATTAAGGACGACCCACCGACGCGTTTTGGGAGCACAGCACTGCAGGCGGGCGCGCGAACATGAATTTCCCGAATTTTTCATGAATTAAAATATTTGACGTGACGCGCACGGCACCGAGTTGCAGTGCGAATGTTCCGCCTTGTGGCCGCGTGGCCGCAGTGACGAAATGACGATGAGGTCATTGACCGTCACTGCGCCGCGAACAGAACTTCGGTACATAAACGGTACTACATACCACGGTCGCGACAGATTTTCGTAAAATTTCCGTTAAAAAAAAAATCATTTACCATGATTCGTGAATCGTCATTGGCTGTTCGTTTTTTTAACCGTTTCGGCCGACGCGGGGGACGCTGGGATTACCCTTCTGCCCTTGCCTCAGTTTTCGTCGGTTCGCGAGTATGTGGTGGGCTTCTCCGAACGGGTCCGTGTTTCGAGATTTTTATGCCGACCGCCATAGTCTCGTTTCACGACTTCAAAATTTCATTTCGCGGCGATAGTAATAGTATTTATCGACGAATAATCGCACGTCTCACGGCGGTCGCGTGGGCGCAACCAAATTATTTCGTCGCTAAAATACTACCGTACCATCGACATTCGATGTTTAGCGTATTTTCCGTCGCTGTCGCGGTGCTGCGCCGCCGCCGCCGTTCGCCAGAACGGCTTGTGAATTTTACCGTCCGCCAAAAACAAACGTATCATACTAAAATCGAGGGTTCGCGTGAGCATAGTGAAACAATCGTTCCGGCGTGTATGCCCGCGTCGTCGTGGTGTTTTTATTCGAGTGTACCAGCGCGAAATACGTTGTGAAATGTTTCGGACCCGCCGAATGAAAACGGTCGTCAATGCAGTCGACGACGGCCAGAGGTTAGTGATAAATGATAATATATTATAATATTATATCGATGTAATAAATAAGTACGACCCACCGACGCGTTATGCAAAACTTATTATTATTATAATATTATATATTATTAAACTGCTGTTACACAACGCGCGTTGGAACTGATAAATTGCGCGTTGTCGTCAATACGATTTTCGGAAATTAGTTTTCGGCGTCGAATAATAACGAGAACGGATAAAATCCATTACGTGCGTCGCGTTCGTCGCCAAGTCGTTTATATTAGGTACGCTCACTCTTATAGTCGTATGATTATTTATCCGATCGTCTCCTATCGCGCGCGCTGAATCGCAAAGTCGTTCGTTATAGTGTTGGTAATGCGGATTTGGCACCGCTTAAATATCATCCGTGGCGGATGGAACTACATGTTATAAGTATCTTGGGTTAGGTTAGTAGCACACTATAAAAAAATAGTAAAAATTTACGCTGTTCGTTCAGTGGCACGACTGGGCTAAATTGGGCCCTAGTGTCGTTTTGAAGGGAGAGCCCTATAATTTATGTTTTTTACAATAATATACATATACTATTATACAATAGTGTTCATTCAAAAATATTATTGAGTAGCAAATCTAGTCACTTTTTAGGTGAAAACAATAATATCTGGTCTATAAGGTGTCCATATGATAAAATACATATTTTAATAAATATAGATTGCTCTTAATATTTCCTTTGAAATGTATTTATTTTGATTTGTATTTATTATACTTTAGTAAAAATTGACAGCAAGTAGGTAATATAAACATATGATCTACTATAAATTAGTATTATCTTATAAAGTAAAAAATAAAAAACAAAACAATTGTCATAGGTAAACAGAAATTCATAAATGAATAAAAAATATAATAATTTAGTACATTAAGTATTTAAATTAACTAAAAACAATTTATATAGTGTATTCAAAATTAACAATATATGAAAAACATATAGGTAATAAAATAAAAACTTGGCCCTGTAATATTGAAGTTTTGGTTTGTAATACACAGTTTTGAATACAATAATTATTGTTTTATTATGTATTTATTTTACATTATTAATTATGTATTTATTTTAAATCATTAATATTATCCCAGTATCACAGATTAACTATATGATAACGTTATTTGATGATAAGCCAGCGGAATGCCTTACTGTGGGGAAGCGCTCGTGTTACACTCCCGATGGAGCGAAGATATCTTTTCCACAACGTGATAAGACCGACACACGTCTTGTATAAGTATAGTTATAGTATAGTATAGTTATAGTTGTGCGCTTTTGCGTTTGAAATTTCATATAAGGTAACAATTTAAATAAAACGATTTCATAACTTGATCAAACGTTTTCGTTTCATTCGGGTAGATTATTTTTATACTATACTAATCTATTTTCAATTTTTTTTAACGATTTCTTCGAAAGCTCTGGCGTGCCCGACGATACGGTTTCGAAAATCCAGGGGTTCTCATTACCGCGCGATAGTTCTATGTAAAAACAGATAGTATTTGAATATTGTATAAGATAGCAATACCAATGGCGCGGTTTGTTTGTCTGTTTCTACCCCGTCGCGACGATGCGACGATGACGTTCGTCGTCTCACCGATTTTTCGACTCAGTGGTTAACTGTTTTTTTCCAAAACCGCCCGACACAGCAGTGCGGCAAAAGTTCTGTAACCGTGAAACAGGTTAAAACGTGACGGTTTTTCATTGTCTATTAGTTATGACACTAAAGTAAACGTTTATTCTTTCATTGATTGTTACTAATCGTTTTTCTTGCTTGTTAAAAGTGTCACTAGTGATTCACTCTTTCCCGAATATTTTATTGGCACATTATATTAACCATCTTCAACATTTTATTTTGTATATCATGGAGCCACCGGCTGAAATCGAGTGAGTAATCTCTATTAATTATATAGTTTATTTATTTTTGCAGACTATTTAATAGGTAACATTGATTTCATGTTATAAAATGTAAACACATTGTTTTAGAAATGCTAATAAAACCGTCACTGTCCAGTGTGTTCAGTACCTTGTGTCAAATCACTTGAATTCAAAAAGACCCATTAGAAAAGAGGATCTGATGAAAACTGTCTTCAAGAATCACCATATCGGAAAGAACTATGAAAGAATTATGAATGATGTAGCAAACACGTTATTAAATGTATTATTGATTATTGAACTTTTATTTTATATTTGAATACTTTTATTAATGAAGAATTTATTTTCAGGTTTTTGGATTTTCTATTTCTTCTATTAAAGAAAATTACAAGCAGTTTTTAATTATTAATACCATCGAAGACATTAATATTCCTGAAATAAAATATACTTCGAGGAATTCTAACTTATCAGATTATTTAAAGTTACTTAAACCAGTTCTTAGTATTTTAGTTATGAATAGTTCACCAATCAGTGAAGGTTTGTATTAAAATTAATTTAGCCAAAATATAATTTTTTCTTAAATATTATTATTTATTTTGAATTAAATACTTTATACAATGACAATTGGTTAATATGACTTCCAATGGAACAAAATAAATCTTTCACAATTGCGGGTAGAGTGTACTATAAGTATTAGCATAGATTTCCATTTTAATAAAATTAAAATTTTATTTTATTTTCTTAAATCTTTTATTATTATTAATTTCATAGTTAGAAAAATATAATATAGGAATACAGTTGTAAATATTTTCACAAAAAATACCTTTAAAAGTAATACTTTTATTTATATTTATACAATACAAATCATCAGTTTCTATTTTGGTATTTTCATAACTTCAAAAATGTCTTTATTTATTTTGTTTGATTTAAATTTATATTTTATCCTCAATATTGTAGAGCAGTGGTTTTCAGTGGCTTCCGGGGCATTGTCAGTAATTATCAAGCGAGCCACGTCCTCGATAGAAACTTAAAATAAAATTGCTATATATTGCTGTAATTATTTTTAATTTTTTTAGTTGTATACAAATAAAACCTCAAATTTTCTATTATTAATAATGACATGTTAATTTCGTCATTAAAGTTAGATTAAATAATGTAAATTTGTTTCTTTTAATTTTTATTATTTTTATTCGTAAGGGAGCTGTTAATTTATTTTCAAAATCAGAAGAGCTATGGAGCCCTAAAGGTTGAAAACCACTGTTGTAGAGTGTAAAGTTGAATTTTTTTATGATATCAGTCATATTATTAACCTTGTTAAAATATTTGTTTTCATTTCAGTAACTGATTTGAGTTCATTCATTTTAATTCTCAAATACTATAATATAATCTACTTAAACACAAATAAAGTGCAAAGCAATACAGGAACTATATTATTATTAAATATATATCATAAAAGATTACTGATTAGATGGTTGTTTAAATAGGTACTATACTGTTATAAAATGTAAATAAAAAACACAATCTCATATTATGAAAATTTATTTGTTACTTTAGTAAAAACCATTTAGGTAATCTTATATTTTTAGATTAAAATTATTGGAAAATTTGTGGAAGTGAAATGTTAACTGTTATATCAGTGTAATAAATACAATTTTGCTATGGAAAATTATTTCTGTATGTTTAAAGAATATAATTATTTAATTATCCGTAATTATTTCTTTTAGGTCAAATGTGGAGTATAATGTCAAAATTAGCTGACAAATTTAAGTTAGACTTGGAAATTATCAAGACTGTTTTTAGAGAAGTAAGAAAATATTACTCATTTATATTACAGTATATAAGTCTATACATATTTATAATGTGTAAATACAATTAAATGTATAATGTGTTTTTATGCATTTGCTTAAATTTTTAACAATGTGGGTTTGAAAAGTCTAAAACCCATTAAAGCTGTAATGTATTTTGAATTTTGAATTATTTTAAATTATGTGAGATGTGCATTATACAAATATATGAGTATTTTGATAAATAATTAAAGCTAGGTTTTTTTTCTGTAATATTTGTGTATTGACAAATGTCAACCTAATCATGTCCCCTTTTTTAGATTCTGCGTTAAGTAAGAAATTTATTGGTTTTGTTATGATTTTGTTTTTCTATTATTATTTTGTCTGTCGTCATACATTTTAATATTTAATTTATGATTTTTTTTTTCAGAATTTTATTAAAGATCAATATTTAACATTCCAAGGAACCGATGAATCTACTATTAAGCTTGATCCAGATAAAACTACTAATTGGTTTTCTCTGGGCCCTAGAGCATTGATAGAATGTAATCAGGCTTTGGTATTGGAAAAAGTTAGCAAAGTTAGTATACAATTGATATTGCAATAGAAAAGTTGTATCACGTAAAAATTGTATTGATAAATACAATTAGGGCTTGGATGTTTATGCACTTCAAATTATTTTAATATGTTTGCATTTATGCACTAAAAATTTACTATAATATACAATCAAAAAATACATTAAAATTCTTCAAATATTTATTATCAGCTAAAAGGAAAAAAAATACTAAAAAATGTATTTTATCTTTAAGTATTAAAATATATTATAGATAAAAAAACAATTAATCAAATTTTTTAAAAATATATATATACATTTATATATATATGCCTATGACTAAGTAATTAACTATAAAATGATGTTTTTTTTTAAATAAAAATGTTAGTATCTATACAATTAAAAACAATAAGTAAATTTTATGATTTGAACTACTAGAATGGAAATGATTAATTCATTATGAAATATAATAGCAAAAATTATGAAATTATAAAGTTGCTTTAAATATTTTGTTAATTTTAATTATTTTTCTAAAGTTTAAGATGCATTGAAATATACATTTATATTTTTAAAATCCTAAAATATGCAATTAATATCTATAATCATAAAATGTGCAATAATTTTTTTTTTCATTTTTTTAAATTTAAAATGTTTTAGCAAATAAATGTTCTTAATAGTTTATTAACATATAACATATATACCATATAACATTTATATAATAATTATTAATATAATAATACTATTCATAAGCAAAGGCAATAAATTATAGTTATTAGATAATATACTACAAGTATAGCAAGGGAATTAATAACCTAATTGAATATAGGTAATGATAATTTTTGATGAGTTTTATTCATAAAGATTACGTATTGAAATTGATGACTATTTTGGAAAGTTTGTTGTAAGTTTATATAAAAGGATGGTGAGTAGAGATATTTAAAAATAATAAGTGTTATTTAATTTAGTAAAACATGAATCAAATTTGTATTCAGGTCAGCATTATACTGGATTAATAGGAAAAAAAAATGTGATTTCATAAACATTCAAGCGCTATATTTAATACATATGTAAAAATATGAATATTTTGTATTTTTCTGAAGACATGCTGTAATGTAGGATTAGAACCCTCCAAACTCATATAGAGAATGATTATTGATTAGTTTTATATTACTTTTTGTATTACTCCTCACTTGTGCTTATTGTTTAAAAACTATTTACAGAATGTGCAAATTAAATATATCGTATAAACTTTCAGAGTGATCTTATGTTGGTGAATAGAATTTAAATTGTTTTTTGCATTCTGCTAATACATAAATTTAATGGGTACTGTAGAAGCTATCTCATTTAATACTAACTTAAATGTAAAGTTATATGCAGCGTAATTTTTTTTAATCCTTATTTTAATATATTACTCAGTTTTTAAGATTTTTCGATGTTTATATGAATTTAATTAGTAATTTTAATATTTTTTAAAAATTAAGTAACATATCATAATAAAGGTTTTGGTGCTTTAAAAAGACCTTACTTTATTCAATTGTACATTCAAGTTGATATTAAATAAGTTAGCTTTTGTAAGTATTCTTATAAATTCCACTTTTGTAAAATGCTAAATAGGTTTTAGATTCTACTCATCAACATGAGATGAAAACAAATTTAAATTCATATTAATGAATAAGAGTATCATTAAATGTAAAAATAGAGCATTTTTACATTAAGTTACAACATTGATAATAGAATTTTATAATTTATAATCAATGATAACAGTAAGAAATAAAATTCTTAGAAGGCTTAAGCCTAAAACCTTATAGTCCAGTCTTGGTTATATACAACATAATACTTATTGTTCTCATCAGTATTTGCTTTGTAATTTTAATTAATCTCCATAAATCTAGAGGCTGATGGCATTTTGTATTCTACTATTTTCTATTCAAAATTAGTTATACTTGTCTGAGATTTTGTATATTGCTGAACTAGTGAAAACTCCTACCACCACAGCTGTAAATGGATTGTTGATGAAATTATCTACTATCTAGTATCCACAATTCCACAAGGCTATAGTAGACATTATTATTTAAATCCACTGGGATTGCTTTATGATGGTATGTTTTTGGTGGAGATCATTTGGGTGCAGTCACTTTTTGGCTTTTGTTACCCAATCATACTATCTACAGCCAGGCTCACCTCTGAACCAGTCAAACCGCCGAATTGGCTAGAAATTATCGGTACCCTGATTGTATGCTACTATATGTTATTGTTGCTTCCATTGTCTTAGTGATAAATTAGGGATTGATAGTAGAAACAGCAGGCCAGATAAATGCTTAAAAACTACGTGTTTTCGTCTGCCATCTGGTGTACTCTTATTCTGAACAGAATATATTCAACATGATTTCTAATAAATGTATACATACTGTTTATGTATGTAGTATACATAATACTATTAAAGAACTTCTCTTCTATTATTTTCATAAATAATAACTTAGATAGATTGAACATAAATATATCCATATTATATGGAATCATGATGTTTTCTGAGGAAGTGAAAAAGATTAGATCATCAGTTAAATCACAAAACAGATTTATTCTGTGGTTAAATGGTTTGAGTATCTCTCTGTCTCGCATGAGGTATTTCATAATATTTTTGTTATACTTTCTCTTGTAAGTGTAATAGTGGTCATATTATAATAAGTTCAAATGACCCATTCATCGTTTATTTATTATCTATTCAAACTACTCATGCATTTCTGTTAATCAGTATAACGTTTCAGATAAAGGTAACAATAAAATAATTTTTCAAGGATTTTATTCAAGCAATTTTAATAACTAATCAAAAAAAAGAAAAAATATTTCAATACATTTTTGAAAGAAAATATTATTGCAATCTTACACCTATTCTATTTTTAGATATTTCATAGATCTGTACTATGGGGTAAAAGATACCATGTCAATTTTTATGAAATAGAGTTAGCTCCATGTCTTTGTTGTACAATCTTCGCTCTATGCAGAGGTATAGAACAGAATAATGTGATGGAGTAAATTACTTAATATTTAAACACTAGGTTTATAAATGAATCAAATGTAAAAACACATAGATAAAGCGAGTATACAACATTTTTTTTTTTTTTTGTGAACAAAAAGGAGGTGCAATTATTGCTAATCAGTAATCACTAATCACCATTGTTTCAAAAATCTAAAAAAAGTATTTATTTTTACGATTTAATTACATTTTTTTTTATTAATTAATACTTATTAATTTTTGAATTCATAATCGCATTAGCTGGAAATGAAATATAATACAGTTTTCACAAATATATTTTTATTGATGTTGTAAAGTTTGATTTTTCTCTATTTTGTTATTTAACATTTAAGTATTTTAATTATTGGGAAAATATGAAATTATCTGTATTACGACCCAAGATTTCCAACACTTTAATACCTACTCTTGTTATTAGTATAATAATCATTTATCAACATCAAAAACTTTAAAAAAAATTCTACTATGACCATTTTGTATCAAAATACTAATGTTGGTGGTGGAAGATATATAGTTAACCCCTATTGACAATCATGTACTTTTCCGGTATGTCATTGAAAACTGTGTCATTTTGTTATTGTTTTGGTTTAAATTAAAAATGATGTATTGAAATATTATTTTTTTTACGAAAAATCATTACATATGTGATTGATTATAATAAACAGTAATCTTTATGAAGCTAAAAATAAACCCATGATTCTAATTTTTTTTTTTTTTTGAGACACAAGACACGTTGAATGTAGTTGTATAGATGTATATTTTTTATTGCAAAATATTAACATTATATTAGTGTGCAACTTTGTTTTTAATATCACAACATTATTATCTGTACTCTCATTATTTTTTACAGTTGTACAATGTGCCTACCAGATCATTCAAGCGTGTGTATAATGCGGTTCATGAGTAATGTTTTATTTTTATTAAGTAAGTCTTATTCGGACTTTTATAAACACTTTGTATTTTATATATTAAATTTACTACAAATTTGTATTTGTAAATCAGTTGGTTTTATTGTAATACCCATGATCCTACAATAATTATAATTTGTATTATAATTATTAATTACTAATATTATAAGGCTAATATTATTATCTCTGTGTGTAGCTGTTATGTGCTAGAACCAGGATAAAAATTTTTAAAAAATTTCGATCATCCATTTAAATGATAAATCGTAATATTTGTTCGATGGACAGACGTTTTATTTATTTACAGTGGGTCAATAGAGCATGCTATTTACCATTAACTACTACGTTATGTTCTGGATGACTGATTATCATGCTAACGCAAATAAAAATCCACGGAATTCATTAGAATAGCCAGAGAACATGTATGTACAACAGATCGATGGATGTGTTCAAATACGAATTAAGGGCAGCAATTTAATTAGCGTTTAGCTTCTTGACCCTAATATCCTCCACATTGTAACCCTTTCTCTTTCTTCGTCCGGATAAAAATTAGGTTTTTTTCCTCCTATTTTGTATATAATTACCATGTTGCTGGACTGTGAAGACTCCGTGGCATCACGGTCCAAAGATTTCATGTCCGACGTATTCATACGTTATTCGGTTAGTATTAAAACATCGTTACTGACGAACACGTTGAATTTCTTTGTTCTATGTTTGACGTATAGATTCACAAATGTTCACCAACTCGAAGAAAAGCGAATTCGCCTATGCAATCGAACCGGAAGCTGCCGTGTATCAAATACACGATCGTAGAGGTAAGTCGAATGTAATGTCATACCTTTAACCGTTTACGCGTTAGCTCGACTCCGCGATTGATAAGTGATTTCCCGTATGCGCCCGACTGCTGTTATTCGCTGCACGTTTTTTATTTAGCTAGTGTTCGTTTTTTTTTTTCGATTGAAGAACATTTCGGCAGATATCAATCGTTTCGTAATTTGTTTTTAATCGCACTCACTCTACGCGTGAGATTATTTATTACAAACAGGACACAGCACACCCGTTCACACTATAAATATATTGTAAATTAAATTGAATCGACGCTGTGTAATGTTTCGCAAAAATCGTTTATAATAGCTAGTGAACTTCTGTAAACCGTATGTAGGCACTATATATATATATATATATATATATATACAGTCACGCGCGCCGTAAATACTTAGTTCTAAATCTACAATCTGCTTGAAAATCTGCGTATGCCGTATGAGAATAACAGTACTGGAGACTGCTAGTTATTGTGTGTAAGGAACGTTAAATAGGTACGGGTACACTGACCTATAGTAAAAAAAAATGTCTGAAACGTTGAAGAAATGACAGCTGCATATGTAGAATAATATCAAGGTTACGCACGCGCGTTTTCATTTTAAATACCTATATTTTACATTTTTACATAATATGATCATACATTTATGAAAATAGTCGTAAACAATTTTTCGGCAATAAATTTAGACACCTCCTATCTGCGTCGAGAAAAACAAAATGCACATTCTCGTATTTCAGTCAAAAATTTGGAAATAGATTCTAATAATAATGATGGGTGTATTCTGTATTTATTTCTTGCGAATACGGCGCAGGTTACTCGTATATTATTTTCTGTTCTGGTCGACTTATGTTTGTTATTTTTCAATGTATTGCATTATATATTAACTATATACCTACTCGTACATGTGTTAAAAAATAACACAATATTGTTACAGTAACAATGTGAACATATAATAATACTACCCACTTTTTGACACAAAAAAATGATGAGATCATTTTTTTTTTTTTTTTAATTCCTTAATTAATCATAATATGCTAATAGAATAAAACTACACCATAATATATTTTCCAACACATTATGAATATTAATTTCAAGATGGTTTAACCATAGACATTTAGTCTGTTTTATTTACTAGCCAATACTTGGTATATGCAGTGGTGAAACTAGGGTTTTTTTTAAGGGGTAAGCAGAAATCCATTGACATTTCAGGGATGCAGGTTCTACTATACATGTTTTACAATAAGAATAATTGTTAATCATACAATTTTAATTTTATTCATGTCTTTTCACAATGTATTAATATTAGGTAAGAGACATATAGAGTTATTAATATAATAATATACATTATGATTTCATTTATTTTTATTTAACTGAATGTAGTATACTGTAAGAAATAAGAGTATTTTTAATTACATCAATAATATTTCTTAAGATAACAAATTACATTTGTCAATGTCATAATTACTAAATCATATACCTACTAATATTAAAATAAAGACCTAGATAAATGGAGGGGAAAGATCCCTTCGGCTTCCCCTTGAATCCACTACTATTTATACTAATATAAATATTCTTAAAAAACTGCTGTAGTACATAGATAATTAGGAGAATATGATATTATTGACATTTATGTTTTCTTGAGAATTATATGTAGGTGAGACGTTTTTATAGATACATGCAGTGTAGTTTTATATATACAATCTTCTTTTTTCTTATCAAGAGGAAATATTGGACTTCTAAAAGATATTAACTTACTAATTAATTTTCTGATATTTATATATATATATATATATACCAACTTATTATGATCAATTGTTTACTATTATAATGTTTTGCGTTTGTATAAAAATCAATTGTATATTTCACATAATTCCATCTAAGAATTAATAAGAACATTTTTGATTCTATTATAAATTTTTTTTTTAGTCAAGTTTTTCAAAAAATAGTAAAAATCATTTGGAGACCGAGGTAAATTTGAAAATGTCTCGGCCCTTAGTCTCTTTTCAATCTGTTCCTGATCTGATGGCTTATATTATGATTAACTTTTTAAATAACTATAATAGGAAGGCTCATAAAAATGCCATCTGACTAGAATATTTATTGAGATTTTTGATCATTAATATTTTATTATTATTGTTATACCAATACATAGTATTGTTCATATTGTTGTACCTATACTATGCCCATTTTTTTTTTTTTGTTAACTGTTTATTTTAAAAAACCTTTACATAGTTATTTTAATATTTTATTACTTATATACGACTATACGTCTATACTATATAAATTACTACAATTTTATGTTTAAAAAATTTGAACTACACTAAACACGAGACTTAAAAAAATAACATCTCAATGAAACGTGAACATTTGATAAGTACCATTTACGTATATAAATAAATAATAATACATTGTTTTTATACACAGCAATTCCGTAAAAAAATATATAATATAGACAGTATAATATCGTAGCCCATAGAATAGTATAGAAAGGAAAAAAGGAATGGTTTTTTTAATTCATTTAGTTAGAGATTAATAATTTTTCCTTATTTTATACGACAACAAAATATCAGTACGTTCAAATTCGAACATATAATTATACAGTGGAACGAATTTTGAACGATTACTCTTGTTAAAAATAATTTTTGGAAAGTAATAAATTATTGTTTTTAAATTCGATAGATATAGTGTGTGGTATAATTTTAATGATAAATACTCAGTCTCTTTTTCTCTTTTTTTTGCTAGTCGTAAAATCTCAGCGCCCATGTAAGTACTTATTGGATATCGACATATCGTATTATTATTTCCTATATTATTACAATAGACATATAATTACTTTATGTGAATTATGTGGTTATTATGTGGATTAAGTTAAACGCATAAGTAGGTAAGACAGTTGATTTAATGCCGTATTAATTTAGAGAGAGAGTAACAATGGTAAGAAAAAAATGTATCGATCGCTATCTAGTCTATTCATCTAGACTTGTACTTTATGTAACTGTAGGTACATTCTCATTGTATAAATAGTTTTGCTTTTACTTTACGGCCCTGTGCACATATTATTTTATTCGTCTTTACGTTCGTCAAGTGTTGATGATTATAATGCAAACCGAAAGTACCATGCTACCAAATGATGACTTCTGACTTCTGTATTGTGCGTTCGTAATGCTACTCGTACCTATACAGAAATGTAGTAAATACACGCACACACGTGTATTGTATATATATTATATATATATTATGGAATACTCATTGTCGACAATCGCTATTGTCGTGCGTTATTTCTATACTTACTCACCTATTTATAACAATAATTATAACGGAAAATCCTCCGCCTACGCGCAGAACGTGATGAACACACGCGTTTGTCTACATAAGAATAGTTTGAAAATCGTTAGCGATGTCAAAGTCTCATTATGCATCTGTAATTTTTGCCAATCCTATACCTGGTCGGTTGTTTTTTTTCCTCTTTCTTTTTTTATATTTATTGTGTTAACAGCAACGTTCCACGTGGTCGGTCACGACCGCGATGTAATTACACACCCGGCACACTTTCTTATCCCATTCGCAATTGATTTGATGTGATTTGTTTTTATTATTATTACTTGTTTTTTGTTTCATTCTTTCTTTCGTTCATCTCGTCGCAGAGCCGCCAGCCATGAACTTTGCCGACACGTATCACGAGCGCAGGAGGGGACGAGTGTTTGTCGACGACCCGCTGTCTAGTCTTGAACAAGAGATACTGTTGTTCAGACACAACAACATCCAGAAGTTCCAACAAGGTTAGAGGAGTATAATATAATATATTATATGGTATATTATACCATACGTAGGTATACTTACCGAAATCGCGTGCACGTTATTCGTATTTTATTATTCAGATATTTGTGCGTGCGTGTGGGATATCACGCACGAATACTATTTCAACAATAACATACCCGTCCGCCGAAATCGCGATCGTTCGCACTAACCAAGTTAGTGGTTATAGTTTTAGGTTGCGTCGAAGAGGAACCGGAATACAGGCTGGACGACATAGAACGCGCGCTGCGTTACAACTCACTCGACTCCGGGATCCCGGCCGAATACGACGAGGACGAAGTGGCCAACTCGATAAACACGACGTTGAACAGGTCAGAATAACTTTTACAGTTTACGGGGGCGTGTGTAGGCGCTTACAGTTTTTCCGCTTGTATGAGATCGATTATATATCGCGGAAAATCGCCGCCTTCGGATCGCCTACACAGGGTGTCCCGCAAAGATCTGGCATAATAGAAGGTAACTATAGCTCTGTTTTACGTTTAGAAGTTTTCCTTTTTTTTCTCTCAGTAATTGTTGTACTTCTGCGCTATAATGATAAACGTATTTTCAAATTGATTTAAATTCTATTGATAACTTGAAATAAGAGCAATTGATGTAGAATTGAAACTTTTATCTAGGTTATGTGGTTGATTTTTCAACTTTAAAATTTTACATTTTTTCAATAAAATTCCATTTGAAAATACGTTAATTATAGCGCAAAAATACTATGATTGTATAGTAATAAGAAAAAAAACTAAAATGTACAATAGAGTAGAGCTAGGTAAGGGTTATTGCAGATTAGTCAGATTTCCGTGTAGACACCCTGTGTAGGTTAAATCTAAGAATGGCGATTTTTCATAGTATACATGTTAAATTGTGTCGAATTGTGACGCTTATCGGAAAATGAATCAATAAAAGTATTTTTTCTCCTGCAGGTTAATATCGCTGTCGTTAGAACAACAATGTTTTCAGCAGCCGGATGAGAGCGGTGCGATGAGTAGTTTTACTGCCGTTCCCGCCAAGACCGTAAACTGCTGTAGCCCGCAACCGCTAACCGAGACTTACAACTTGGTCGAAGAGGTATACGTCAACAGGGACCAATGTCATACAGAGCTCCAAGTGTTAGACGAGTCGCCCGAAGATGGTGTGGTCGTGGCCATCGACATCGGCACGACGTACACCGGCTATGCCTATTCGTTCAGACGGTCCGGCCGGATAAGCGTCATGAAGAAACCCGACTGTAAGTCTGTAACTAAATGAAAGTTATAAATTATTACTAGATTTTAGATTTTAAAAAAGTTAAAAAGCCTTATTTAGATTGAACCTTCAAATTTTATTCTGACGACACACAATATGTTTTATTTAAAACCTGTAAAAAAGGATTAATCTAAAAATATTCTTTCCTCCCTAATATGCAAAATACATTATTTTCAACAAATTCTGGGGATCGATTAATTTTCCATGTTTTTTACCTTCATAACTGCATAAACTAATAAATATATTAACTATATTAATATAAATATAAACATTTATAATATATATCATATAAACCTAAAAATCAACTTTCTAATTATTATTATTGGTATTCATTATTATACCACTGCGAGTGATGCCCAAACTTTTTTTTCGGCGGGCCCCATTCGTAAAATGTTACCTTTGTCTGGGCCACCAATAATCTAAAATATAATATTTTAACACCATATCATTGTACTTAATCTTCTTATTTATAGTGTAACATCTACTTTTTACCATCTGTTTAATTTAAATCAGATTTTTCATAAACTCAGTCACATATTTCACATTTAAATTGACATTTTAATATCGCTTTTGCACTTTTTCCCCTACTATTTAATTATTTTCGGAAAAAAACTATAAACTTAAAAGATTAAGTAATTTGAATGCTTTGAAAATCATTGAATATATTTTTTCAAAACAAATATTAAACTTTCTGAAGGCGAAGGCAGTTGCGAGCCACATGTGTCCACGGGATATGGCTTCTCTTATAATATATATATTATATATACCACTTAACCATTCGATCAATTTATAACTGTTCACGCGTATTTAGTGTCACCAAACTGTTGGTATAATGACATTCATAAAAGCCAAAGAAAATAGGTTGTACCTCCTACTGCTGTAACATAACGTTACAATAAAATATGCGATCGCACTATACGAGCAAAACTAATTCATCAGGAGCGCGGCGAAATTCGGCCATCGCGTTTATATGTAATATACCTTTATAGGTATGAATATAGTCTATAAAAGGTACTATACATTACGGGTACATAAGTACAATGTAGTACTTATGTGTTTATACCCCTAAATTATTTTCTATTATACCTGTATACAATAATATATTGTGCTATGCACCGATGTCATTATTTTAATAGTTTACAGTTTTACACTATAATACTATATAATATAACGACATCAATTTTATACCTATTTATTACAATCATTATAATTATATATAATATGTTCATACGTTCGTTTTCTTTTAGTTGTTAACACGAAATACGGCCAATAGGCACGGGACGCGCGCGTGTACATTTATATACCCAGTGATTTTAATCGATTTGTTTCGCGATGTTGTTGTTCTCAGACGAAACCGACACGATAGTAGACGGTCAAAAAATACCGACGGCTCTATTGCTGTCCCCGGATTTTAATTTCCATTCATTCGGAACGGCGGCCCGCGATTATTTCCACGATATGCACCCGGAAGAAGCGCAAAAGTGGTACTACTTCGACAAGTTCAAAATGTTTCTATACAATAAAGACGTGAGTAATATTGCATATTCAACGCGCGGAGACCTATTTATATTATAAAATATAATATTAAATATTATAGTTATTGCTTGTTTCTTTAAATTTTAAAGAAACAAGCAATAACTGCGGCAACTTTATCAAATTTGTACAATAATCAATAATTAATAATTATAGATAAATTTTTGTGTGAAATTATAAAAAAAATAGTAAATATATTCTTGAAAAATTGAATCAGTCCTTAATGACGGGATTTTTTTATTGACAAATAGTACCAAAATCAAAAATATCGTATTTCTAAAATTGTACCCTTCGGAGCCCACAGGAGTGAGAGTCATCCACTCATTCCAGGGCCTATTTCCTAAATACATCACTACCAATGTTTATAAATTATTATTTAATATGCATTCGAGTTGTAATTTAATGGCGTCTGTGACGATGTTTTCCGCAGGACATCACCAAAGAAACTCACATAATGGCTGCTAACAGTGTGTCCCTTCCAGCCACGCGCATATTGACCGAATCACTGCGACACCTGCGATATTTAATTTTAGAAGAACTCACCGAACGGTGTTCCGAAGCTTTGAGCCCAGATGCGATTTCGTGGGTATTGACTGTACCGGCCATATGGAACAAAAGTACCAGACAGTTGATTAAAGAAATCGCTATCGAGGTCAGTGACACGACGTTATATACACAGGGACAGGGTGATTCTTTTATCAAAGCTCCTGGAAAGTACCTATAGGTATTCAAAAGAATTTCTAATTTTTCTCTTTAGAAAATTTAAGATACACGGTGCTTTATTAGTTCGAATTTCCCTTATTATTATTGGTGTAACTCTCATTAAGTTTTGATTTCCAAAGTATACCACACTAAATATAATATTAGATAAGGCGACGATATAATGAAATGGGCAAATGTGGTCATGTGGAGACTTAGTAAATGTATTTTATATAATCGAATTTCAAAAATGTATACTCGTACTTTCTAAACGGTATGAACTATCAAATGGTAGAATAGAATTGAAAAATTAAAAAACTAAAATTCATGAGAAAATGATAAAAGAATCACCCTGTAGGCTGTAGTATTGATTTGATAGTTGCATAATAATATAAATAATAATATAATAATACATAATAATACATAACGCTGTGCTGTTTTATTATTTAGGCAGGGATGGGTAATTTGGAAAATCCTGAATCCGTGATTATAGTTTTGGAACCCGAAGCGGCAGCTGTACACTGTCGCAATACTCGCTTCAAACATTGCAAAGTGCTTTCGAGAAACAGTTATCAAGATAACTATGAAACCGATTATTGCATTTTGAACGAAGTAGGAGAAGGTAAAAAAAATGTCTAATAATTGTTTAAAACAGCGAATCTACTAGGAGTAATTGATTTTACATTCACCACACAATTGGTTTTAATAGTAGGCACCTATAAACTAAATGAATAAAATGTGTTTTAAATACCTAAATCAAGTATATGCCAATCTCACTGTGGCGCAACTAAAATTACTGGGATTCCTACGTCACTTTTAATGAAGGCCTTTATTTTAAATGTTTTATTGTTATTTTTTGATTTTATTTTAGTTTTTGACGTTTATTCCTGAAAAATAAAAATCGAAATTATGTAATTTTTCAGAACTAGGAATTCTTTTACTTAACTCAGGTCAAATGTGGTAGATAATAATAACGCCCTCCTTGTAATATGATTACTTTAATTTATATGACGGTTCTACTATAGAAATAATTTTTTGTTAGTTTGACCGGGACTCCTTTCAGTCATCGGTAAATGTGGAGGGCCCTGATGATTGATATTCTCAGCCTCTCGGTAGTTGCGCCGCTCGAATTTATTTAATATTGTTCTATTTTCGTTTGACTTTAGGATATAGCTACTTGGTAGTAAATTGTGGCGGAGGTACGGTGGACGTAACAATTCATCAAGTTTGTCGTACAATCAATCGATTACCAATAAGTAAACTTCACAAACCATCTGCAGGAGTCTGTGGATCTCTAAGTAAATTATAACATATTTAATTTAAGTTTTAATAACCACCGCAAGGTTTTGAAATGACATTCATAGGTATCTAAACCTCGTTTTATAATTATTTGAGTCACTCACCACTTTGTTGTAGTGTGATCTACAGTTTTTATACAATTTTTGAACTTTGTTAAATTTAAATATTTTTCCTGGTAATTATTGTTATTAAATATTATCAATGTGTTATATTTAATTGAAATTTATTCTTCGACTGATATGTTATTACACTTATATATTATAGGTGTTGATATAGAATTCGTAAAACTTCTGTGCGCATTGTTTGGTTTTGGATTTATGTCTGATTTCAAACTCCAAAGACCTGCGGCGTATATGGAACTACTTCAAAGGTTCGAAGAAGCTAAAAAATCAGTGTCGTGTAAAATTAGAGCTCCCATAGTAATAAGACCTCCGTACGCGTTTATCGAACATTACCTGAAGTATTCGGACAAAGACGTTCGTATATTAATATATAAATATAACCAGTGGCGGCGGAATAAAGGACTTTTTTTTTAAAGAACTACTTCAAATATCGGCGGTGGGTGGGAACAAGGATGACGTACGAGTTTTACCATCTTTACCCGACATTTTATGTGAATTATGTAAGTGTACCTAATGTACACAGTATATTTCTTATTTTGTTAATGAACAAAATTAAATATTAAGTACAATCTTGGAGATGATATGGGCGAACATTTATATTTAAGCCGATATTTTTAGTATACCAAAAATGATTGTTTTAAAAATATAATATTCTCAATTGACTTGAAATTAGCTTCAAAGACCGATAATGTTCACGCCGCCATTACGTATAATAAATGACGTGACACACGCGATATGCGTGTTTGCGTTTTAATTTCCGATCCTACATGTTGCACACGTTTTGCTACAGGTGTCCGACGCTGTGAGGGATTACGGATCCGACGCGATCGTATGGAATGAATTGGACGGTGTTTTCATTTTACATTACCTAGCCATAGAGCCACTGTTTTTACCAAGCTTCGCGTGCATCTCAGAAGTCAGTGAGCCCGTCGTCACGCGGCAAACAATCGCGAACACGGTTTCAACGGTTTTTAATCTCATTTTTTCGTTTCACAGCAAATTAACCACATACTAAACACCGATCCAACGGTGACTCACATGTTTCTGGTCGGAGGTTACGCTCAGTCGTCGTGGCTGCAGGAGAAGATCGCCGAACGTTTCAGCGATCGGTTGAAAATAATCCTACCCGACTTTGCGCACGTCAGCGTTCTGCGCGGGGCCGTCATCTACGATCTGAACAGATCGGACACGCCGGCGTTCAAAGCGAAACACAGTTACGCCGTGGGCATAATCAAACCGTTCATCGACGACACGCATCCGATCGGTAAGAGATTAAGGAATTTTTATTTCATTAGAAAATACTACAATACACAACGAACTTAAAATAGTTGGTCACAATAAATTGTACTTTATAACATTATATAACATACGTGGGCGTCTGATTTTAGAAAAACTCGTCATAAAAGACGGCAAACGATGGTGCACGGATCTACTAGATTATTTAATCGAGGAGAACGATTGCATTAGAGATAACGAGACAGTCATAAAAAAATACACTCCTGCGAACTCTATGCAAGATTCGATCGTGATCAATATATACCTAGTACATGATCAATCAGCCAAGGTCGGTATACACAACACACAATACCCATATTATACATTATCTACTTATAAAAGAGTGTAAATTCATTATGGTATCGTTCTCAAGTTTCAAGATTAGTTATAATATGTGAAACGTAAAACGTACCGACTGTCTGAGAATGGTTATTTTACATTTTTTTTTTATATACTATGAATTTATTGATTTTTTCTAGTTCGTTACGGATAACGGAGTGTCAAAGTGCGGTTCGTTAAAACTGACGAGAAACGAAGACGTTCATTTGTCTAAAGAACTGTTGGTACAAATGGGATTTTGTGGTCAGGGAGAAGTGGTCGCGACCGCTTTAGACTTGGCGAGTGGCACTCGAGTGGACGCTCAGATCACAGAGACGGACTGTTAAAAATATAATCCTCCGTGTACGGGATTTTGTTATGAAATTTAATTTAGTTTTTAAAATAATATATGGAACAAGCTCAAGCTCATTCGTATATTCATCTTTATCGGATACGTTAAGTATATTACTTATGTTTTAGACTTTAAGGGTTCTACCTATATACTGTTATTCCCTTGCGACTTTATTATTTTAATTGTGTTACTAATAGTATAATTACAACATGTATCAAATTACCATAGATTTCGATTAACGTTTAATCATAAATCTGTAATAAGCTCTGTTTAATAATTCTGTTAAGTTTATTCTGAATATACAACCACATTATTAATTAATAGATATCATAAATGTAACGCTCCTTACCATATTATATTAATATTATAATTGTTATTTGAACTACTTAAAAGTAAATCGTTTCGATATTGTTAAAATAAAATGCGATTTAGTCCCCTTAAATAGTTCCCAAGTTCTCTCCTCGAAAAAAAATTTAACATTTCCACGTTTGTCTAGTTTAATTATTATTATACATGTTTTTGTATTGATTATAAATAATAAGCTTTGTAGCCTCTACTACAAAACTTAAAACCGCTTTATCTGAAATTCGGTTTTCAACAAAGCCATAGAAAACACTTTCGAAAGTTCGATCGAACATAGTTCGTTATGTATACATAATATAATTATGTAACATTAGTAATAGTAATAACTATGAGTGCGTTTGCGTGAAATTGAAAAAAAGTCGACGTAAAAGTCCAATACTGCGTGCCTGACACGGCCAACGAAAGCAAAGCTGCACGCGCCACCCGACCAATGACAGTCGAACTGCGTGCGCAATCCAAACAACACCCGATCGAGTGACGCGCGAAAGCACAGCGGCTTACCAAAGCACAGTGTGCAAACGACCGATCTATAGTGTCGACAGCCGTTCGGAAAGTTCGTCTCGGTTTTAACATCGCGGCGTTTATTTTTCTCCGTAATAGTCAACAACGTTGTCAATAATTGTTATTGCTTATCTCGTCGACGACTATAATCAAACTTTTCTATCTGTTACTATACTTACTTTAATTCGCAAGCCAACACGAACACCGAACTTCAACGCAACCCGCCGACGACAGGCCGTAAGTACCGATTATATTTAATTACAATCAGATAGGTATAGTATATAACCATCGACCCCCCGCCAGCCCGCCTTTTTTCACGAGGTAGAAAAATAATATATTTATGCCACCCCATTAAAAAAAAATCGCGTTTATCTTTATTATAATGATATTAGAAATAACCTCTATTCTTTTTTTTTTTACTGCTTGCATAATGATTCGTAAACATTCGTATCGGGATATCATTTTTATTTTTCAAAAATATCTATGAATCAATTAAATTAAATCAAAAACACGTACCTGTTAATTTTTTTTATCTATAACTATTAGTACCTATAATTACCAGTTAATACAGCCGAACACCCCGTGCGCACGCGGCACGCCACTCTGTTCTCTCGTATAGGTACCTACGTGACGATCGTCCGCCGAGCGCGCAAAAATTTAAGACTGATAATCGCCGTCTGCTCGTAACCTAATTGGACATAATTATTATAATACGACTCCGTGGTATACGGTAAATGTATATTTTTCCGTGCCGAGGCCGTGAACCATAAAGTAATATAATACTGTATGCCGTAAACGCTGCGACGGTGGCTCTCGTCCGTGTCGTGTAAACTGCGACTGAAGCGAATTACTTCCGCGATTCGAAACGTATTACATAGCAGCGGGTAAAAGCAGTGCTCGTCTCGATTCGAGTAATTCAATTTGCACGTGTACGGATCGAATTTGAGACGGTCTAAGCTCATCCGCACGTTATAATGTTTTCGAAGTTTTCTTGTTTTTTTAATTTATCACACTCACATTGTTTCGACAAAATGTTGTCATCGCGATGATTTAAATTTTTCTACGTCGATGCGACATTACGTGTTGAGATTCGGACACGACTCCGATGATTACGCATATGAAAATACATCTTGTGGAAGGCGTGATTTTAGTCGGCGATTTCTTGTGTTTTTTCCCCAATTTCATAATGGACTTCACTCGAGTTTAGCCTGAAATGTTTTAAATTATTCTCGGATCCGCGTGTTCAGTAACGGTGTTCCGGAGACACGATATATAAACGCAAAGCATTTCGAACCGTGTGAGAAATAGGTCTTCTAATTTCTAATATCGCGAAAAATTAAAAATTTTCTGAAAGCGAAACTCGTCGTGCCGGCGCGGCGGGGCGCCGACGTCTGTTATCGTTGTTTACAACGTCTTTGGAGAGATCGACGCGCGGCCGCCGTTATCACACGTCGTCTCTGTCGTCCGGTCGGCGGTTACGGTTTATCGCGTTCCTAACGTCACCGCGGTCGTTGTGTTTACAACCTAAAACTCACCGTGCGTTGTAACATCTCTGATTACAATACTTTTCATTCGAACGTGATTTTCGATTTCGCGTCGGGACAGCTTGGTAAGTAGAAATTTTCATCCGTTTCGATCTGGACGTTTACTCGGCGTTCGGCGTTGGCGTTTTCCGTTTCGTGTCGACCGCCGCAGCGTCTACGCAATTTATCCGGTCGGTCGGCAGATTTTTCGTTTGCTCTCCGCCGCCGCGACGTCGAATATTCGTCGACGACACAACTCTGTGTGCCACATTCGAGCACATATTTTATTCGTTTTCTCCCGACAGATACCTGCCGAAATATGAAGTTCAACGTTTTCAAGACGTCTTCGAGACGCAAGTCCCGCAAGTTGCATTTCACCGCCCCGTCGCACGTCAGACGGCGTATCATGTCTGCGCCTCTGTCAAAAGAATTAAAGAGCAAATACAACGTCAAGTCTATGCCCGTTCGCAAGGACGACGAAGTCCAGGTTGGTACTCTTTTGGATTACTTGCACGGGACCGTTTGACTTGAGTCACCTCTGTTTGGCGTCGTTTAACTATATTAAATAATTATTGTCGATAAGGTCGTCGGTCTATATATTATAACGCGAGCGTTCGATTGAAAGACTGTACGGAGAGAGTATTTTGCTACTATATTTTTATGTGCGGGTCGTCCAGACAGTCATTATGTTTGAAAAGTTACAATTTTCTTCGGTCAGTCTAAAAGTTTGTTCCACCGATTGAGGAATAGTTTAACGTTTAAATATTTGAATATATGTTTCAACAATAAATTCATGTTGTCAAGGTACTTAGTTATAAATTTTTCGATTCAATTACATATTATTACAAAAAGTGGTCTCATGATACTCGTTTAGAATATATATTAGTAACTTAGAGACAATTTAGTATCCTCATTTTTTCTTAAAATTCTTTAATAGACACATGTAGGATCATAAAGTATACATAAGTATTAAAATTGATGAAGAAAAACTGTTCTTTGAAACAGACTAATAACGAGTACTAACAACTTTGTGTTACTATAGTTTTTGATCTTAATTATTGTGTGTATAAGTTTATCTATTTTAGGCTATTTTATTGAATCTAATTGAATATTACTTTACAATATTTTAAAACTCATTTATCCTATATATGAATTTAAATTGTTTTTTTTGTATTATAACCTATATATAGTTCTTAAATATCAACATAATCTTAAAACTATTTAAATGATTTTACTTTGTGAGTACTTAAATTGATGAAGCAAAACCATTCTTTGAAACGGACGAATAACGAGTATTGGCGACTTTGCGTTACAGTTTTTGTAACACAATTATTGCTTTTATAAGTTTTATCTGTTAAATGCTATTATAAAGGCTCTGATTAAATATTACTCAAGATAAATTAATTAAAGTTGGTGATTTTTATTTCAATATTGAACTAAACATTTTATTTTGGGTTTTTTTGAATATGTTTGTGTGCTAAGAACTACTCATTTAAATAATCATTTTGTATGTAGTTAAATTGATGAAGCAAAACCATTCTTTGAAACGGACGAATAACGAGTATTGGCGACTTTGCGTTACAGTTTTTGTAACACAATTATTGCTTTTATAAGTTTTATCTGTTAAATGCTATTATAAAGGCTCTGATTAAATATTACTCAAGATAAATTAATTAAAGTTGGTGATTTTTATTTCAATATTAAACTAAACATTTTATTTTGGATACTTTTAAACATTTCGTGTGCTCGGAACTACTTATTTAAATAAAAAATTTTGTATGTACTTAAATTGATGAAGCAAAACCATTCTTTGAAACGGACGAATAACGAGTATTGGCAACTTTGCGTTACAGTTTTTGTGACACAATTATTGCTTTTATAAGTTTTATCTGTTAAATGCTATTATAAAGGCTCTGATTGAATACTTATATTATTAAATTATTTACTCCAAAGACTTATGTTGTATACATGTTTTGTAAATAGTTCTTATTGAATCACTGACTAACTATTTAGTATTTCATAAATGTTTTTTGTACTTTATATGATGAAGCAAAACCATTCTTTGAAACAGACGAATAACAAATACAATCTTTTTTTGGTTACAGTTTTTGTAGCTAAATGAATGATTGTAGGCGTTTTATCTGTTAAATGACATTTTTAAGGCTCTGATAAAATATTTTTACTAATTTATTAACTTTCTGCTATTTTGATTATAGTTAAAAATTATTTTTAATCATTGATAAGTATCTGTTTATGTTTTTAGGTTGTAAGAGGACATTTCAGAGGTCAACAAGTTGGCAAAATTGTTCAAGTTTACAGAAAGAAATACGTCATTTACATTGAAAGGATTCAACGTGAGAAAGCTAATGGTGCTACTGTTTATGTTGGAATCCATCCTTCCAAGGTATTATTTAGCTCTTTTAAATTTTATTTTGTTGGTAAAATATTTTAACTAATGTTTTTATTATATTTTAGTGTGTTATTGTAAAACTGAAGTTAGACAAAGACCGCAAGAAGATTCTTGACAGGAGGGGTAAAGGCAGAGCCCAAGCATTAGCTCTCAAAGGAAAAGGAAAATACACCGAAGAATCTGCAGCGGCAGCGGCGATGGAAACATCATCTTAATAGTTATGACTTTTTCAATAAAACATCTAAAACAAATGCTATTTCTATATTATTTGCCATTTGATATCCTCAAATTTAATCAATCCGACTTTTTCTTTATTATAGATATTTGTATTTTCCTCATTAATAGTCGAAACAAATTTTCAAATAGCAACATATTCAAATATACCATTCTTTACTTAAATCTATGATTGACAAATATGTTAAAGTAACTTAAGTAAGTTGATCACTGGATAAAAAAGTAAAATGATGATATATAATATATATTTATGTAAAATGTGAAATCTGGTATATACATTTAATTATCTTTTATATGTGTTATTGATTGAAGTTGTATAACATATATTAGGTACAATCCTATAAGAAGATATGACTCACTTGACAATATTCATCTAAAACTTGGAAATGCTGGAATTTAGTGGTATGTCATGTAATATGTACATTTATATTTCATTAAGTCCTGTTAGCCAAACCAAATCTATAAATTGATCACCAAATGCTACTTCAATAGCAGAATGTTGATTTTTAATTAAAATAATTAATTATTTTATGTTCTGAATTAAATGTTTTAAAAGTATATAGTAGATTTAGCTACTCTTTCTTTTCTAAAATAGTGCCTACTTGCAACATAAAGTCAATATTAAACTATGAATTAAGTATGAGTAACTAAATTATTAACTTTTGTTTGAAAGTAAAAATATTTTAAACGAAAACCTTATAAATTTGAGTGATTGAAATATTGAATGACATAACTTATTTTATAATATAAAAAAATTAGGATTAATTAAATGACATCAAAGCAAATGATTTATTTGCAGTTGGAATTGTTTATTTATAAAACTTCTGTTCAAGAAATACATACATTTACATAATATAATAAAATTAAAGTATTGAAAGTTATTAATTTTGCTTCAAATTTAATAAGCTGATCACAGTGATACACACGTGAACGATTCAACGCGCTAGAAATTTGCGGGTTCGTCTTAGTCTTGAAAAGATTGAAATAAAACGACGCCGCTGAAAGGATTCCAGAAGTAAAGAACTGCCCCTCCTACTATATAGGGCGAGGATCGGACGAACGAAGCGCGCGTAAAACACATTATTCCATGAGACGCCGGCGGTTATCAGCTGAGTGGTTTTTTTCTCATATAGTGAGATAAACTGATAAGCTTCTGAAGAACAAACTGTGATAACTGTGCGGCAATAATAAATAAAAGTTGTAAACCGTTGAATCCAGCCGTCCTATTATACCGTCGATCGGACACGTTTTCATTAGTACAGTAGTTGAAAGGATGATCGCCGGCTCACGACGACCACGATGAACCGGACCAGCGAGAAGATACTGAAAGAACACTTGGAGGAACAGCGGCCGGGGTTCAGCTCGTACCTGGACTGCCTGACCAGATCGTACGGCACCGGGCTCGGCGTGTTCACGTTCGCGTTCGCCACGGCGCACGTGTCGCAACAGATCGCGGCCAAGCGGTTCCCGCAGGTGCGCCGCACGCACTTGGCCGTGTCGATCGTGATCGGGTCCATCGCGTCGTACGTGGTCGCCAAGGACCGGGTGCGCGAATGTCGCGATTCCTGGGCCGCCTGGCAGGAGCGCGAGCGGCGGCCGTGACGTGGACGTCGCGGCGGCCACCAGCTCTGCCGCCTTATCACCGCGCGTACTGCGGCAATCGTCCGGGCGATGGCGAAGACCACGACGAAGGCGGCGGCGACACCGCTGACGCGCAAGTCAAAGACTTTATCGACAGGCAGCTGAGACTGAGCTCGGTCGGGCACCAGGTGCTGGTGATCCAGCCGTACGTCAAGTGGGGCGCGAACAAGGACCGGCAGACGTCGCCCGAGCTGAAGGCGGAGGAGAGCGAGTCGCTGGTGCGCACGCTGTCCGGCTGGTCGGTGGTGGACACGATGCGCGTGGGCCTCACGTCGTACCGCAAGCGCACGTTCTTCGGGCCCGGCAACGTGGACGCGATCGCGGACCGCGTCGGCCGCGACCGGCGCGTCACCGCCGTGTTCGTCAGCGTCAACGTGCTGAAGCCGGCGCAGCACCAGCACCTGGAGCACCGGTTCCGCGTGCCGGTGTTCGACCGGTACCTGATGGTGGTGCAGATATTCCGGCGGCACGCGGTCAGCCGCGAGGCGAAGCTGCAGGTGCGGCTGGCCGAGGTGCCGTACATGTGGTCGCGGATGCGCGGCGCGCAGCCGGGCTACGCGGACAGGCTGCTCGGCGGCGACGGCACCGGCGTCGAGGAGGCGGCCCAGATCGCGGCCACGGCCGCCGGTGCCGGCCACATGTCGCTGGACGACAAGAGGGACCTGCTCAAGGAGTACGAGAAGAAGCTGCGCCGCGCGGTGGACAAGGTGCGCGGGCACCGGGAACACCTGCGTCGCGCGCGCCGAGCCAAGGAGCTGCCGGTGGTCGCGGTGGTGGGCTACACGAACGCGGGCAAGACGTCGCTGGTGCGCGCGCTCACCGGCGACGCGTCGCTGGCGCCGCGCGACTGCCTGTTCGCCACGCTCGACGTGACCGTGCACGGCGGCCCGCTGCCGTGCGGCCTGCGCGCGCTATACGTGGACACGGTGGGCTTCATGTCGGACCTGCCGACGCGGCTCATCGAGCCGTTCGTGGCACGCTCGAGGACGCCGTGTTCGCCGACGTGATCGTCCACGTCACGGACGCGTCGCACCCGAACGCGGCGGTCCAGAAGCGTCACGTCGAGACGACGTTGCGCGACCTGAGCGCGGAGCTCATGGACCGCGTCATCGACGTCGGCAACAAGGCGGACAGGCTGGCCGAGCCCGGAGCGGCGGCGGCGTCTGCGGGCGACTTTGAGGTCATGGTGTCGTGCGCGAGAGGCACGGGGCTGGACGAGCTACGGCACGCGATCGAGCAACGCGTCATGGCTGCCACGGGCAGGCGGCTGGTCAACATCAGGGTGCGCACGGGCCGCGAGGAGTACGAGTGGCTCAGGGCGCACACGGTCGTTGTCGGTGTGGACGCGGACGGCGAGCACTCGGTGGTCCGCGCTGTGGTCACCCAGTCCGATCTGGACGTGTTCAAGAGTCTGTTCATCGTTCGCAGGAACAAGACCGATTAAATATATATATATGAATATTGTTTATTCGCTCGGAAAATCTTTTTGTCTGAGGGGGGTTTTTTTTTCTCTAGTCCTGTTTTGTAGATTGATTGTTTGTTGCTGTTTCTCATTAAATAAACGAATAAATCAAAATAGTTTCGACTAGATTTATTTATTACATATAAACAAAAGAAATCAAAATTACAAAAGTAGAAAATGAAAACAGTCTTAATAAACAATAAATCCTCAGTCAGTTTTAACGTATTCGGCGTTTCATAAACGTCATTGGAAAGAATACGGAACAGTAATAATTATAATAATAATAACAATAATAATAATACAGCATGAGATGTTTTGAGAGTCCTGAGAAAAATTGGTTCTCTCGAGTGGGTTATTCAACAGTAGTCACACACTGGGTAGAGAGAATGGATGGATATATGTCATTGATCATATGATTCCTAAGCGGAATATACAACAATGTTCCCCTGAAACAAAACAAACATATATTAAAAACGTACAAAGTCAGTAATGTGCAGGTCATGCTAATGAACTAATTAGAGAAAAATGTTTAGAAAGTTTAAAGATAATATAACTCGGTTGATTATTTTTTTTTTTTTTTTATTCTTTTAGAAAATAAACAATATATAAAACGCGTAGTGTTTAAAATAATTTATATTTATGTAATGTTAACAAAAAAATTAAATTTTAAAGATGTACCTGTTATTTAATAATTTTTCATTCAATTTGATTTCGATTTTTCCTTCTTATTATCTGTGTATATGTTACTGAGTTTATAGCAATTTATAACTTTGGTAATGTTTGTGCAATTTTTTGTCAAAGGCAATAGTTTAGACATTGAGCATTGACATTATTCTCTTTGAAACGACTTACCACATTTTATGCATACATTTTTAATTATAATGTGTGTTACTATGAAAATGTATATTATCACTTTTGAAATTAAAAATATTATACAATAACAATTAATACACCTCACCAATATTTTTTTTTTTCTGACTAAACAAGACTAAAGTTGATTTTAAAATGTAGGTTTTTGCTATACCACCCGATAATCATCTGTATTCGATAATATTTTTATGCGCGTTTTAAACGTCTCCACTCCTCTTTATATTGAATGTCATTTGCTGGAAATTATTTTATGTCATAAATGTCATGATTATATTCCTAAAAACGATAACATAATAACATAATGATCAATTTAAATATTATTATAATACATTTATCAATAAATCATTTTTATCCTATAGTGGTTTTTTTTTGGTGGTAAGGAATTAGGTTTAGGGTTGAGCGAGAGGCGGTTTTTTAGGATTCACCTGAAACTTTATTATGGTTATCAATCGTTATTATTTTTACGACGCGCATAAATATAATATATATTGTATGTAAAATGTAATATATATATAATATTGTAATATATATGTATATATATATATATATATATATATATATATATATATATATATATTCACATATGCGATGTAAATTACAGCTAACGTGCAAATAGAGGCGGGCGAAAAACATTCGTCCGCAGTACTACTTATTCACAGGTTTCGAGTAAAAATATATTTGAATCAAAATTCTATGACTAAACTATTTAATGTACTAGCTGTTCCCGATTCAATAAAATGAAGTTGGGCCGTCAGTAATAAACAGCATCAAAGAAACATGAATTAGTCTGAAGATTTTAATCAGAGCACACGAAGATTTTAATCAGAGCACACGAACAATTTTTTTAAATGTTCTCCAATCGAACGGCGTAAAGATTATATGCACATCATCCATAACATAAGAGATGTATATTATAGTTTATGGATAGCTACTATGGGAAATAGTAGATATTGAGTGAGTATAATATAATGTATATAGAGCAAAATCAAGCAAATTGTATAAATTTTATTTATTTTTGTATGTTTTAATTTTATATAAATTTTGTTGTTCCTAACAAACTACAATATTATTATTATTATCATTATAAATCTAAACATCTATCAATAGCATTGGATTACGAGCAATCCAAATTATTTTTTCATAATAAAATGATAAAAAAAAATAATAATAAATAAATAATATAATGATTGTATAAAACAATAAATACTACAAATATTTCTTCTGGTTTATTGATTACATAATATATAGGTGACATTTTAAAATTAATTCAACTGTTTTATTAGTTTTTACTCAAACACACATAAATATAATAAAATAATAATTAAAAATATTATATTAGTGACTTGTGTTTTATTATTATTCATTATTATAATAATCATCAATCATCACTGGGTTGAGTTTTAAAATTTTACTGTTATAATAAATCAGCATCTGTAATATTAGCAGCAAGCAACAAAACATGTGATTTTAATTTAAAACGGATTGTTACCTCTGCCACAATAATAATTATTTTTATTAATTTTAACAGGCCTGCAACTGATTTAGTTGTTTGTATTAATCATTAATTATTGTTGTTTGATTAATGCATATCTAAGGTTGGTATTTTAATTTCTTATCAATGTAGCAATCTGTAGACAAACTATATTTATTTCGTTTATTTTTGTCTTTTTATTTTCACAATTATTATTTAGGAGAGGAACATCAAATTATTATCAATACCGATATTATTTTATTAAATAAAAAGATATTGTGGCAGTGGTTTAATCCTTTAGTAACAATTTATGTTCTAAGTATCTATAATAGTAATGATTAAGAATACATCAAAAAATTGTACACTTTCCTATTAAACAAAGTTCATATTAAAAAAAAATAATAGTAAAATAAGTAGCCCAACAACATTTGATATAAAGTTATAATAATAATCTAGTCATGAAGTTTTGTGCAGGAATTAAATTTTACACTCCATCATACAAATTATGTTATTCAATTTTTTTATTCCTTACATAATTATGTTTTAATTATAATTTTGAATATTTCATCTTAAGAAAAATAAGTTTTGGAATTTAACATCTCAAGTTAAACACAAATTTCTATTTTGGATGTACAATATATACGTAAGTTTTTATATATATAAAAAAAAATTATAAGATAATCTTAATTTGTTTTTACTAATTGGAAAATTATTTTAAGATAATTATGTAAAATCAAATTATTAAAAAAAAAAGTTTATTCTACCCAATAATATTACTCTTTGTTGTCAATATCATTTACAATAGAAATAGTCCAGACAAGTACCTGATTATTTCTGTCTGGTATATGGAGCATTACGACCTCCATACCGACCACCTTGATTGCCAGTAGGTTTGGATGGTCCACCGCTACCACCGGAATTATAGTTTTTCCAGCCACGTCCACCACCGCTTTGAGAATTATCTGAAAAAAAAATCAATATAAATTAAATCATGAAAAATCAAAGACATAGTTATAATTGTGTTTTAACCTTGTGAATAAGAATTTCCAGAATAATATTCATCGTTACCTCCTCCATTGTATGTTGCTACACCTCCATATCTAAAGAAAAAAGGTATGCATGCTTAGTTTTATTTTAAAACTTGAGTCACCACAAAATTTCACGAAAAATTCAATCATGTTGTACATAAAAAGAAATTTTACCCAGAGTCAAAATGTGAATAATGTGATGAACCAGAATCTCCATAACCTCCGCTACCAGGATAAGCATTTGATCCTTCCAATGCTGAACGTGCTCTATCCAAAATGCTCATAACTTTAGCTTTTCCAGGAACAGGAGCCCTTGGCATACGAGGTGGTTGAGGGGGCATTTGACGGATGACTGCAGGTGGAGGTGGTGGGGCATGAATTATGGGTCCTGGATGGCGAACAGGTGGAGCACCACCAAATTGTTGCATTTCACGTGCTTGTTCTTGTGCAATTTGATCGTTATGGTCGGGTATTAAAAATTTTCTGAGTTCTGCGAGTGCATAAGCAAGACGGGCATAGGCTTCAGCAGGAGGTGCATAAGCGGTAACCTGAACATGGAGTTCATCGGCTAAGTGTGCAAACTTAGGATTCAACGAATTTCTCATTTCATCTTCCTACAAGTATTAAAAAGTACATATTTCATTAATTAATTATATAGATTAAAAATAACAATTTAATTAATGCAAAATAAAAAATTAATTATTTTACGTATATATAACTGAAAGTATTTGAAAGTCAATCAAATTATGATATCAACAAATAGTAACTATTAAAATATTTTCAATTTCAATATTAGTATAAATTCTAATTTTAAAGACAAAAGAACTATTTATAATATTCTCTAAATATAATCTTATGAAAATATATTTCACATAAATCTAATATTTTAAAATTTCAATACATTAGTCAAGAAGTGTTACAAATAAAGATGCATACTTTTTCTTTGTTGCGCATTGATCCTTTGCCCAATATTGCCATTTTGGTCATAGTATCTTCTTGGAGACGTTTCAATGAATTTCCTTTAGGTCCCAATAGTTTACCAACAAAGTTAAACTAAAATTTACAAATTGTTTGTATTTTAACATTTAAAATGAAGCGGAATATGAATGTAATTATTAAGAAATTAATATTGATTAATTACTCTAGGAAATTCTTTTGCTGGAACCATAATTTTAGTTGTAAGTCGTATAGGTTTATCACTGTTAATATCCAAATAGGGAGACTCTGGTTTGCCATTGGTGTTTTGAGCTCTGGCAATTTCTAAAATTATATTATAAAATTATTGTTTACACATTTAAAAAATATGTTGTTAAATGTTCATATACATTTTTCAATAATATTTATGATGGAAAAAAATATAGTAGTCCCAAGAGCCGAGTACATTAGTTTTATCGATTGTAATCATTAATCAACATCAATAATAAAGACTAAATAAATATTCTGTTGGTAAACAATCAAGTAGTTAAAATATTGAGTTATGGAAAATGATGAAATAAAAAACACAACTTGGTACCAACAAATGAACTTTTCAATATACTATTCAATATGTATTTATTTATAATCTGTAATAATGAAAACAAAATTCTTTTTTAAAAAACTGCACTTAAAATGGTTACTATGGAAACAATTTTTAACTAATAATTGGTAGGCATTACTGAAGTACACAAACATTCTTAAATAATGAATATTTTCCAAATGATATTCTTTATATTATCTAACATTATGCAACCAATTCTTGTCAATTATCCGGGATAAATATTAACTTTAATTATTACCCTCTAAGCAAATACACTTTGAAGTGAAATATAGATTTTTTTTTTAAACAAATAGAGGGCAAGGTAGAAAATATTAATTGGAAAAAATGTTAATGTCACACCTATACAAATATTTATTTAGTGAGAAAATTTCAAGTAAAAAGATTTGTGCATGTGATTTTTTGTTACTAAACAACATTTAGTTAGTAATCTGACAGCTACTAAGTAGTACCTTCATTTCAATAAGATTATGAATTTTTAACATGAGTATTTATTAGTTGAATTTTATTTTTATAACAAGTCACATAACCGATTGGGTTTAATATGAAGGAGGACTTGCTCTAAACATGTTGCTATGACAACACATGATAGGACTCGTTGGGAAATTAAACGCTACCAATTGACTGCGTAACTACGGAAACACTACACTGAGAATTCGATTGACACACTCGATCCGTCACGATGCGACAGAGAAATCAGCATATCAATCGTACAAACAATACAGGCCATTCGTCGGCGACAAAAAACCATTTGTTACCGTCCATAAATCAAAAGCAAAAAGAAACATCATCGATTACAACAAACGAGTTAAGTCGATAACCAAAACAACTGTATATAACACAGGAGGTGTTTTAACACTATATACTGACCGTCGTCGATGAGCTTCATCGTGTTGAGATGAGTGGAAGCGTCCAGGGCGTATTTCTCCTTGACCAGTGCGGAAACATATTCGTTGGGTTTGGTCTCAGAAGACATCTCTCCGTTGGCGTTGTCGTTCATCTCGGTCGAAGACATTGTGTGTGTGTGTGCGATTGGAACGCGCGCGTCTGTTCGAGGGGGGGCAGAGCGAAAAGGAAATATATCAATCGAAATTATTCGCAACGACGACAACGACCGTCGATCGGCCGGCAGCGGTAATACTTACGTTTGTTTATCGGTGATGCGGGCTGCTACGTCCGGTTTCGCGGGTGATGCGGGCCGATGGGTCGACGTGCGCTGTGTACGGACGTTGACGCGTTTCCGCTGTTTCTCTCGGTTCACTCGGCGGACGTGCGCGACTGTTGAGCGTTGGGACGACGACAGCGGCGGCAGACGACGAGAGTTGGGTTAGCTGCTGGGGCAACGCGCGTTTAAAATGGCCGACATAGCACACGGCATGCGTGGTGGAGAGCGCGGGGCGCGGGGTACAGGACCCGCAACGGTGGCGCGACGGTCGTGCGCAACGTTTTGCAGCGTTTCGCACCGGTCGCGAAATGGTTTGAAAATCGATAACGTCGCCGCGGCGTTTCGGACGGGCCAGCCGCCGCGAGAGCAGCTCACGGTTATTATAGCCGCGGACGAGTAGGAGGAGGTACCGGAGGAGGAGGTGGAGGAGGAGGAGGAGGTGAATAAAACGTGTGTTACGGTATTTTTACCGACGCGCGCGCGTGCCCTCCGCCGTTCATTTAGACCGACAGATGGCGTCACCCGATCATCGTTGACGCCGTCGCGCTGAACCCACAGAGTAATTAATGCATGCTCGAGATTTTTCATCGTTTCATGTAATTCGATGGCTGACGAACCCCACGTGATAACAATTATTTTCGCACCCGGCCGTGTTGTCCCGGAGTGCGTCGACCCCGGCACTCGCCGCCGAACCAATGGCTCGTAGTGGTCGAAAAAAATTCGTTCGATTTAAACTTTCATTTGAGGTTCGAAAAGTTTTAACGACTCATCACGGAGTCGTTCTCCTCTCTATTCGATGAACAAAAACAAAACGAATTTTACCGATAATACGAAAGTAACGGTTATTGCTTCTCGATCGAAATTCGAAAAATCATGGATGAGACTTTCAAGTTTCACGAAATCAAATCACCGTCCACCGGATACCATATGTAAACTATTATTCTCAAGAGATGGTAATATTTTCAAATAATTTTGACTTATTTTGTGCTATTTTAAAATATTATAGACGTTTGAAAATTGCAGGTGTTTTCAGTGGCGTATTTGCGGGGGGTTGCTGGGGTATTAGACCCTCCCCCCAGAAAAAAAAAAGGTAATTATTGATACTGAAATATCTGAAGACCGGCGCGATTTACTTAAATATCTTCGTATAAAAAAATAAATATATATATATATATATAGATACACGGAGCGGTTTAACCGCGCGCGAACACGGTTTTCCCCGGACAAATGTCTATTGGAAATACCCAGTTTAGGTACCGGACGCGGTTGGAAGTTCGAAAACCATACAGTCGCGATTCGCGATTCGAGGCGGTCGTCCTCGAAAGTTACTCGTAATTTTTCAAACGAATAAATGTATTTGAATATGTTTAGTTTTAGGCGGTTTTCCACCGCGGAAAAAATTGCAAACGCTGCTTTTTGAGTTACTATAGTGGTTTAGTTCAAATCAATAATAATTCTATCGTTCTTCTCTAGCAAGAAATCGACGACGAAGCACAGGAAATAAATTATATTACCTAACAAGTAACAAGGAAAATATCATTTAAAGCATTTAAAATTAAAGATTAATAAAAAAATTTATTTTCAAGTGAGCATTGCAATCGTGAAGTTGTGAACGTGTGACCATTGTTTGTGGTCGATTGAACATTTTAGCAGACAAAGTTGGGATGCTACAAGTCAGTAATAATTCCCCTTAGTGGTTACAGGAATCTTTTATATATATATATATATATATAAACGTGTGTGTGTGTTGTGAGCCACCAGTGGTGGATTTAAAGAGTTGCCGTCCTCTAACCACACTTTTCGCTCTTAACTTCGCTGATTATTTATGATATCCCGAAAAAAATCAATCTTATATACGAATTGAAACATATAACTTTACATTTTATACGTCAGTACCTTCGTTAATAATTTATTAGTGATTCAAAAATACAAATACGCGTATTACGAGTATGTTTATTTTTATCAAATAACTTTTAACAAAATAATCAGTTATAAAAGATATATATATATATATATATATATATTGTATCAAGTACAGTATTTTAATTTCCAGTATTTCAACCTTTTCTTCTACCCTATAATAGTAAATATTAAGTTTTACCTGTTTTTAGGTGTGTTGTTTTCCTGCTTACATCTATTATTACAGTGGCATATATTTCAAATACATTCGGTTCCACTCGAATCATGGTGTATTTATCGGTTATCATGTAGTAGTGGACGATCGAGGAATATTTTTTCTTGATGATAACGATGTTCCTACATGACTAAAGTATGTATCTGGGTGCTGGGTCCTTACCTGAGGGGATGATTTTTTTTAGTCGAGATCTCCCAAAATGCTTTTACTGTGTACATTGATAATTTATGTTTTATAAAAAATTAAATCATTTTAAAATTCACTCTTACATAATTGATTTAGTATCTTATTTTGATCTTTGCTAAAAGTTGAATTATGTCTTTTACAAAATCAATTTATCATTACTTTTTTCATCTTTGTTTGACGCTTAAGTGTCTTCTACTATAACATCTATTTTTTGATGAATATTTAATAGCACCAAACCACTTAAGTGACTGTCTCATCTTAGAACTTTATTCAAAATATAATTTAGTATATTTATACGAGCTTTAGGCTGGCGATAGTTTCTATCGACCCCCTCCTAAATACGTGCCAGACACGACTATCCAAGTCGCTGGAAATAATTTTTTAATTCCTTTAACTTGTGGTCACATTTAATAATAGTGTCGGCCTGGACATAGCCATTAGGCCATTATTTGATGCCCCTTTTTTGTTTTTAGTTTTTTACTTCATAAATTAAATTTTTTTTCCTTTAGAGTTCTTATAAAAATTTTAAAACATCAACAGTTTAACAAGCTTATTTGTATAATAACTAGGTGAAGTTGATGTGGGTTATAGAATCTAAAGATTATAGTGTTGTATCGATTAACTGGCTGATTCAAAATGATATTTTCAATTTATCAAATTGTAATATAGAGTACTGTTATTGGTCAGTTGGCAGAGTAACTAGCATGGAAATAAATGAAGCCAAAGATTGGACCGAAACAATCATGGTGCACGTACAAGATAAAATTACTCGGAGGAAATAAAACATATAGTATGTATGACAAGTGTATTATGTATTAAAAAAATGAAACAAAATAAAATTATTATAAATTTATTCCAATAAAAAGGAATCAAATATACTACATTATATATTTGATTGCTTTTAGTTCTTATACTATATTTTAATCAGTGGAATTATTATTATTTTAGTAAAAACGTATATGCATTTGATATTATTAATTTGTATATTTGATATATTGAATAATGATTAAAATTTTCTTTGGAAAATTCTAATTATATAGGTAGGTATTATAATTTATAGTACTAATATTGGTATGTCAAATCAGTAAATTATAAGACACAAATACACATATATTATTTATTATTTACCTACCTAATTTTTTTCTGTAATTTTTAATTTTTCAATGGTCTTAAGTATTAAACTGTACTAATATTTTAGATAATTTCAAAAAATCATGGCATACCTGAGTGGAAATAGAATATGTAAGTGAAGAAGTTCAACTACCGTCCTAATGGAAACAGTCATTGTATGATTCAAAAGATAGTAGTCATGACGAAGGTATAATTAAGAAACTTTTTTATTCTATTTTTTAAACAATTTAATAGTTACACATTTTATAAAAACTATAGAACTGCATAACCATAGTCAAAACTGCAAAAGTCTATAACTAGGTGAGGGAATTGTGGGGATTAGCTTCATTTTATATTCATTAATTTACAAAGGTTATATACAAAGTGATCCAAAATGTGTAGTATATATAATTTTTTCACATAAATATTCAAAATAGAGAAAAATATTTGTTTGAAAAGTTTTTTCATTTAGAAAAATCTCAAATGATTTATAAATTTTATATTTTTTATCAATTTTCTAGGGGTAGTTTTGGGAGTTAACTTTTGAAGATTAATTGGGAACGTATTCATTTTAGTACAAAAAAAAGGTGGAAATATTTTTTTAATGAATTTTAATGCTTTAAAAATATTAATTTATAGAAAACTCCAAGTTCGAGAGCAATAAAAAAAATATAAAATATGCAGGTAACATTAATATTATATTGGTAAAATTAATGTTATAACATCACATGTTTAAAATTATTAAATTTATATTTAGGATACTGTGTAATACCTTTACAAGGACAACAATCCTAAAATAAGAAACATAAGACATACACAGATTTATAGACAGTTGAAACAACTCCTTTACATTCTCGACAACCAATTATTGTGTCACCAAATCAAACACATCTGCCATTACTATTCAATCAAATTGATGGTCAATCAAGTTCACTATACAATGTTTCTCTTCAGTCAACTTCTTCATATCAACCTGCTGCACATCAATTAATTTCAGCGTATCGGCCTTCTAATAAATTTACTACAGAGTACCAACCTCCTATTATTCCAGATTTACAGGTAATTTTATTTATTTAATTTGTCATAAGCTTGACATAGCTAAATAAAAATAATTTTAATTAGTAGGATACTAACTAAATTAAATAAATTAAGAACATAATATTATATTATTATTAAAAATGTGATTATTATGTACCTACTTATATAGATGGTACCTATAATTATATTCATATTTCTTTATTTACTATAATTTATGTTAAATTGAAATAGTATGGCTTATGAATCATCCAATTATATATATGTTTATAATATAATATATATATATATATATATATATAATGACTTTTCATAAAATTATGTAAGTATGTAAATTATAATGTAGGTACAGTTTAGTATGTGAAATTTATGTTGGGATTTTTGTAGGTATTTCATTTTAGAGCCCCGTGAAAAAGTTGCTCCAAGGGCCTTTATGTATAAGGCCTCGGACACTGTTTATATTATGTACCGACTGTGAAAAACTACGAGTTACTTGACGAGTGAAAATGATCTTACTTAACATCTCTTGTACATGACTCTAAAAGCAGCATAACTATTCAATATTCATCGAATATATGAATATTATTGTTTATTTGAAAGTTAGATAGCTATCATGTATAATTATATAACTGCATTTTGTCGAAATCGTTACAATATAATAATGCTACTAATTACTAATTAGGTACTAATTTAGGTATACCTACTCTAGTTAGTGACTATACAACAGTTCATCAGTACCTTCGAAGTACCAAAAAGTGTAAGCACTATAATCTGCCAATTAGATCCAATCAACCGAATCGAATATCATTATTCGCATTACACGTATATAATTTCGACACGCGTTTCGCAACGTTATTAGGTATGTTAATTGTTTACAAAAAATAAAAAATAAAAATAATAATATTCGCACGTACATATTTTCAAACAATCGTAAATCTTTTATGATATAAGACGAATATTATTTTAATTAAGTTTAATGTAGCTAAGAAGTATAATATATAATTACCCACGTAACTAATTGACCCAATTATTAACGTGTTGCAGGAGCAACGCGTCACATTATGTAGATAATCACTATACAGACGCCATCACTGCAAGCAGTTTAACCGAAATGAGATAATTTTCAGCTTAAGAGATCTAGCGTTGGCGAAGAAAGACTTGCTGCATTAGCCATATCACAAGAATGTAATATATATCATACAGAATGAGGAATCTAATACAATCGTATTATCGCATCAGTTTTATGGAGGTATGCATTGTGACCTAAAAAAGAAGGTTAGTATATCGTTCAATATTATTATTATTATTGTTAGCATATAAGAATAAAAACAGTAATAGAATTGTGGAGAGGGGGTATGTGCAACGAAATGGAGTTTGTTCGTTATTTTTTTTTACTGTACGAGTTAATGACCGAAATAATTGTTTTCAAATACAATTCAGCAAAATTTCACTATTCTTAAAATATTATAATATATGTATTTTCAAAGTTGTTTTTTTTTGTCTTAGTACTTTGATTTAATAACACACCGTACGCTGCAAGCACGGTTACAAAGAACTCCTTTAAATGATGACAAAAAACGGGGTCGATTATAATTTTAATTTCAGTTCCTGGCTTCTCACAAAGCCTTAGATATAGAGTTCTGTAAAGCTCAGCTTGAAAACTATGAATTTAATTCTTCTTGTAATATTTTTAACTTTTTCATCTTTGTTTTTAACGTTAAATGCGCAAAAGTTAAATGTTTTTCTAGATTCGCAGAACACGATACTCAATCCTAATAATTATTGATTATATTTCTCGGGTAAGGCAGGCCGATTCGCAGCTTGCTGTAGTTACTGGGTCAATACGTCATTACAGTGGCGGTTTTTCCGGGGAGGCAAGGGAGGCGGCGCCTCCCTTGAAAATTAGTGAGGAAAAGTGGTTAAAATCATAGTAATTATTATTGGTTTTATAATTTCAATTTTTAATTAATTTCATAATAAAAAATATACACACAATTGTGAAAGTGAAATAAATAAATTTGAAGAAATTCTCAGTAACAATTTATCGCCTCTACAGTCTACACATACCTCATGATGATGTTATATAAATTAAATTATAAAATATACTATAGAGATAGACTATGGAGTATTATCGCAGATTAGATATCCTTTTTATATACATATATAAAAGAACAGGCCTTTTTTATGTTCCCATTTTGTGACGACGCTGTTTAACTTTTTTCCAATTTTTTTTTTCACAGAGTTGTTCCAAATACCTTCCCGAGTGTCACCACGTCGCTCGATTTTCTAAATTTTGTTTTTAAAGGGTTGAAATCGGTAAAAATAATATATAAAAATGAATCCCTATTTACCAGGAATCCTCATCACGCGTGAACGGCTGGACCGAATTAGCTAATTTTTTTTTTGTTTTGTTTGTTATTGTCAGGAGAAGGATCTTATGGGGAAAAAATTAAGGAAATTAACCCTTAGGGGGTTGAAAAGGGTAATAATGGAAAAAATCCGGAGCTTTGTGGTATTAAATTTGGTCAATAGTTTCGTTTTATATAGCAAAGGCATGAATCAGTATTCAGACCTGGCGATTCAGGAAGGCATTAGGGGCGATGATTTCGGGGTGAGCTTGTTTTATTCGAAAACCTATTTCGGTAAAAACGCCGATAACGACAGCACTGCGGGCGGCGCGAATCACGCGAACGGCGTGGCACTTGAATTTTCCGTTTTCCGGCACGCGTTGCAGTGTGAACGTTCCGCCGCCGTGGCCGTGTGGTCGCGTGGCCGCCGTGATGGAACGACGACGACGTGGTCGTGCTCTGCGGACAGAATTCTGGATACCGCGGTCGCGGTCGTCCGTCCGGAGGTCGGTTAAAAAAACGACCGTTAAAAAAACAAATCACTTTCCATGAATTCGTGAATAATTCTCATTGGCTTGTTCGTTTCAACCGTTTTAACGGCCGACGACGTGGGGATTTCCTTTCCGTTGTCCCTTCAGTCTTCGTCGGTTCGCGAGTATGTGGTGGGCTCCTCCGAACGGGTCCGTTTTTCGAGAATGTTATGCCGACCGCCATAATCTCGTCTCACTGTTTTCAAAATTTCGTTTCGCGGCGATGGTAATAGTAATTATCGACGAATAATCGCACGTCTCACGGCGGTCGCGTGGGCGCAACCAAATTATTTGTCGCATAAATACTACCGTACTATCGATATTCGATGTTCTGCGTATTTTTCGTCTCGGTCGTTCGCGGTGGCGCCTTTCGCCAAAACGATTTGTTTAATTTTACCGTCCGCAATTTTGTTTTGGTTTTTTCCCCCCGTGTCTCGCGAGTCACAGCGACCGCGGCTCGGACGGTAAAAATATAGCACTGTTGTTCGTCTATTATACGTTTCGCGTAATATTTTCCAACGTTTCGATTTGTGCGTACATAACTGTGTAATTAAAATATAACATTTTTTTGCCAGAATTCGCGGGCCAGCCACAATAGGTGCATCACATATTCACATTCGTTCAATATTACATTTTGATGCCGCCACAAACAAACCTATGGTCGAGGTAAGGTTTATTATTATAATAATACCTAATATGATTCAATTGTATATATTATTCAAACGGCCGACTTGTTTATGTTTCGGTCGTGCCAACGAAGCAATATACCTATTATTATTATTTAAGTACATGATTATTGAAATTATTAGTATATTACACTGAATAATTACTATTCTTTTCTCCCATTATTGAAACATTATTATCCCCAAAAATGTAATGGCAGAACCGCTACTGATACATTATTAATGCTATCTATACTTATTATGTATTAGAAGTGTAATTTATTAATGTTAGTGTAGTGTTTAGGAGTTAAGAACAAGTTAATTTCTTTGTAGAAAGATCATTGTTTTGAATTCTCTATGTATAGTTCTCTAACTACGATTTTCCCCATTCAAGCACCGACATCGTGACATTTTAAACAATTTTTGTCTCTGGATTAGTAGTAAAATCCTATTTATATAGGTAATATCATATACTTATGAATGGGTAATGACAAAAAATAATAACAAAAATGTATTAAATTTGTTTGCGTTTTATAATGTGAAATGGAGGAGCTCTGCCGCTCTGGAGACAACTGATTGTGTATAAAACGGTGTGTCTAAAATGTCGGCGGTGCACGCGAATTAAACAGAATAACAGTCGTCTGGAGAACGCGCGCGGAAATACTGTAGCATTATGTGTACAGTATATTATATACACTGCAACGTATATACAACGGCGTATTGTTATTATTATTATTATTATTGTTATTATTAACAGACGGGTTAAAATAAACATAACAAATAAAACGGTTGGTTTTTTCCCCGTTCGGGACGGGCGAATCACGCGCTATATGACTATACTACTCCGCGTCGCGCTGCGCGGGGACGATTTACAGCCACTCCACGAGAAAACAGTGGCGTTTTCGATTGCATGGGTCTGTTGTATGTACAGGACGAGAGGGAGGATAACGAGGATAGAACGTACGCGAGTATAACGAGAATCGGTGACGTAATATATATATATATATATATATATATATATATATATATTATAATTTATATGAAATATACATCCAGTAGACGAATACATCAAAGACACGTCTGACACGATATACAAAACATCTCAATAGCATCGCGTCAATTGTCATCGGGCCGGCGGCAGCACAACGACAAGATTTTTGTTTTATTTCACCCTACGTAAATTATTTAAAGTTTAAAAAAAAGAAAAGAAGAATGTAAATTCTATTCAGAATAAAGATCATATTATTTATGTATTATAATACCTACCTATATGTATTATGTACTTGTGTACAAAAACAATATCAAATGCGTTCAAATTGTACAATTATTATATAATAACAATTTCATCATACGCGTCGACGTTGATATTGTTGTTTATAAAGCGGTCGCTGAAGATTAAGTACATCAGTACATGTCATACATTCCATCACAACGCAACGGAAGAGTCTAGACGTGTATTATATCTTAATATATATAAATCTCGTGTCACAATGTTTGTCCTCAATGGACTCCTAAACCACTTAACCGATTTTGATGAAATTTTTTACACCGCGTGTAATTTGGTCCAACTTAAAAGATAGGATAGTTTTTATTTCAAATTTTTTAATACATTAAATATTTTAATTAACTTTTTAATAAATTTGTATGATTGCATGGTGTATTTCGGGTTTTTCCGTGGCCGACCGCTATAATATCTATCTGTAACCTGACCTTTTTTCTATTGTATGTGTTTTATCGTCGGTGGCGTGTAAATATGAATTGTTCCGAGAATTATCGCCATAATACGTGTAGATATGAATTGTTAACACAGGTTAACCAATTTATATATATAAAAATGGAGACAAAAAATTGGAAATTGAATCAGTTGAGAACGGCTGAGCCGATTTGGCTCAAATTTTTTTTAAATGATAGAGAATGTCGGGGAGCGGGTTTATAGCATAAATTATGTAGAAAATTAACCCTAAGGGGGTTAAAAGGGGTAAAAATGGAAAAAATCCTGAGTCAATGGAGCTTTGTGGTATTAAATTTTGTCAATAGTTTCATTTAATATAGCAGAGGCCCCATGGGAAAGGATTTTTCGAAATTCGACCCCTAAGGGGGTTAAAAGGGGTAAAAAGGGTGAAACTAGAAAAATTCGCCTGGCTGGAAATGCTGGAGCTCTGAGTATGAAATTTGGGCAGCAGTTTCGTTTTATATAGTGGAGACCCCATTGGAAAGGATTTTTCGAAATTCGACACCTACCGGAGTTAAAAGGGGTAAAAATGAAAAAAAAACTGATAAAATAAAAAGTTATACTGCACACGGGCGAAGCCGGGTTATTCAGCTAGTAATACTATAAAATATAGTTGTATGCAATTCGTACGGGAATAATGAAAAGACGAACAAACAATATTTGATCCGGCGTGGCCATGGAAATGAAAAATAGCGAATTGATAAAAATATAAATGTATTACTGACAAAAGAATATTTAGGACATTCAAACGTTCTATAGCTCTTCAACTAATCGCACGGATTAATAATTATTCTCTTAGAATTTTTGACTTTTGACAAATAACTCGTCGAACTTCAAAGTTTTCCATTACTTTCGAATAATTCAACTGCACATATCTACATCAACATACAAAATGGTTCGATACAATGAATGCACGTCGATCGAGAACTCCGAGACTAACCAGGAAGTCGGAAGGATTGGCATGGAGTTGGTAGCCAAGTACTACGGAGCGGTTCGAGGACTATCCGATGCTTGGCGGTTGGATGAATTTTACGACGAAACGTCCTGCCACCGGCAACTGTGGCACGACGGAGAACCGGAACAGGCATTGGGCCAGGAATCGATAAGGACGCTGTTGGCAAAACTGAAGTTCACGCAGTGTGACTTCATAATCGATTCGATATTTACACGACGCCCTTGGACTACGAGGTTGACCGTGCAGACGGTCGGCCGCATTATACACCCGGGACGCGTGGCGCCGCGAAAATTCAAACAGCTGATGGCTTTTGAACATTTTCCACCGTCCGAGACCGACAAAGAACGACGGTTTTTGATCACAAAAACCACGTTCAAATTCGATGACCGCATCAGAGCCGTTGACTATTTCAAGGCTGTCGGCCCGTCGCAGAAGGAAGCGACTGACGCCGTACCCAAGACACCAGCTCCCGAACGATGCTCTTCGGCGGCAAAGCCAACGGCTGTTTTAGTCGTCCAAAAACCAAAAACTGTGGACAAACGCGTTGAAACGTCAGTCCACAAAACAGCTGTACAAAAAATAACACCTTCGAAGGATACGGCAAAAGGTACCTTATTATTATTAATACGAAACACAGATCGAAAATCGATTTGTGTTTACTTAAATTCACATTATATTTGTAGATAAAGAATTGGTCGCTAAATCAATAAAAACACCGGAGGATAAATCAACAGTTCTGGACAAACCGTTGGAGAAAACGGCTGAAAAACTGTCCAAAAACATGAGAAAGAAGATTAAAAAGTCAGAAGAAAATACCCAAGGTAAATATACAACTAGTAAAGAAACTAAATTCACTGAATTAAGTGAAATGTTGGAAATCAAATTAAACCTAAAAATTACTAACGACACAGATATCGCAGAAACATGTTTAAAAACAAGCGGACAAATACAAAACGGACCTACGAAAAAAACCAAGGACAAAAAAGTAAAGGCCAATGATTGCTTAACACCGTCGAGTAACAAGAAAGAACAGCCACCGTCAAAAGCGAACGACACGCCAAATGGTATTGTAAACGTTACACGAACAATCAATCAATAATTGTCGTAATAAAAATACGTCTTCATGCTAATGAAATGATACTTTTATTGCAGACACATCGGTCATCAAACCGAAAGGAAATAAAAAAGCTCCTGGACCAAAATCTTCGACGGAGAAACAACAAAAGGGTGTTGTCGTTGACCAAAAAGCATCGGAAAAAACAGCGGACAAACGCGTAGTACAAAAAGCAGAACCTTCTAAAGATACAACAAAAGGTACATTATTATTATTTATACGAAATACTGATCGAAAATCTATTTGTGTTTACTTAAATTCACATTATATTTGTAGATAAAGAGTTGGTCGCTAAATCGTTAACGGCACCGGTGGAAAAATCTACAGTTCCGGACAAACCGTTGGATAAACTATCCAAAAACATGCGTAGGAAACTAAACAAATTGAAGGAAAATATTCAAGAACAACCACCGACACACGCGAATGACACGCCAAAAAATGGTATTGTAAACGCGTTACACTAACAAACAATCAGTTGTCGTAATAATACAAATTTTTCTTCATTCCAATGAAATAATACTTTTATTGCAGACGCATCGGTCGTAAAACCGAAAGAAAATCAAAAAGCTCCTAGACCAAAATCTTCGGCGGAGAAGCAAACCGATGTTGTTGTGGAAAAACCGTCTGGAAAAACAGTGGACAAACGCGCTGTCCAAAAAACCGAACCTTTTAAGGATACGGCCAAAGGTACCTTATTATTATTTATACGAAATACTGATCGAAAATCGAATTGGGTTTACTTAAATTCACATTCTATTTACAGATAACGAATTAATAGCTGTATCGACAGTTCCGGACAAACCATTGGATAAACTATCCAAAAACATGCGAAGGAAGCTGAACAAATTGAAGAAAAATATTCAAGGACAGCCATTGTCACACGTGAACGACACGCCAAATGGTATTGTAAACGTTACGCTAACAATCAATCGATTGTCGTAATAAAAATACGTCTTCGTGCTAATGAAATGATACTTTTATTGCAGACGCATCGGTAACAAAACCGAAAGGAAACCAAAAAGCTCCTGGACCAAAATCTTCGATGGAGAAGCAAAAGGGTGTTGTCGTTGACCAAAAACCATCGGAAAAAACAGCGGACAAACGCGTTATTCAAAAGACCGAACCTTCTAAGGATACGGCAAAAGGTACCTTATTATTATTTATACGAAATACTGATCGAAAATCGATTTGTGTTTACTTAAATTCACATTCTATTTGTAGATAAAGAGTTGGTCGCTAAATCGTTAACGGCACCGTTGGAAAAATCTACAGTTCCGGACAAACCGTTGGATAAATTATCCAAAAACCAGCGAAGGAAACTGAATAAATTGAAGGAAAATATTCAAGAACAGCCACCGACACACGCGAACGACACGCCAAAAAATGGTATTGTAAACGCGTTACACGAACAATCAATCGATTGTCGCTATAAAAATACGTCTTCATGCTAATGAAATGATACTTTTATTGCAGACGCATCGGTGACAAAACCGAAAGGAAATCAAAAAGCTCCTGGACCAAAATCTTCGACGGAGAAACAACAAAAGGGTGTTGTCGTTGACCAAAAAACAGTGGAAGAACGCGTAGTACAGAAAACAGATCCTTCCAAAGATATAGCAAAAGGTACCTTATTATTATTTATACGAAATACTGATCGAAAATCGAATTGGGTTTACTTAAATTCACATTATATTTGTAGATAAAGAGTTGGTCGCTAAATCGACAGTTCCGGACCAACCGATGGAGAAACTATCGAGAAATATGCGGAGGAAAATGTACAAATTAAATCGATTGGACGTTTCCGAAGTAAAAACCGTGCCGGGTCAACAACAACCGAAACAGGTTAAGACAAATCCGAACAAGAAGGAAAATCCTCCTAGTGTTACCGCCGGAGTGACTGCCGCGGTCAAAAACACGAAAAGACGCTGATTTTGTACGGGCTGCGGCTTTGTACCGATGGGCACAAAGTTTAACTTGGAGTCCATGCGGCAGGTCGTAATTTTTTATTAATATCTACAATTTTTATTAATTAAGTTTTTCTATTAATTATTCTATTCTACTATTATTACATTTCAATAATGATTTTTTTTTCCATAACATTTTGTTATATAACAATTTTAATCATTACTTTTCAAAAATGATTTTTTCTATTACATTTTTGAAAACTCTTTCAATCGAAAAAATTCTAAATTATATTTTAACTGTTTTAAATTCAAAATCTAAAGTCATTGTTTTGACATTTTTTTTAAAACGCTTGTTAATGTTTTCATATTAAGGTAGGGTTTTCACTCCAGAAAGAACGTCGTAGTCGACGATATTGTTCCGGTTACTATTTCGATTTGTTGCGCGTATTGTATTTCTAACGAAAATATGGAATTCGAAACGGACCCACAATAATCACGCGTAGTATGCGAAGATCTCATCGTTTAAAAAAAAAAAAAAAATATAACCAAACGAAAATTGGTTTTTATAAAATAATTTCCACATCAGCTATCGTCGGGGTCGATATCTTAACGGTTTTAAATTACGTATCACATTCGAGTCCTATTGTTTGTGAACGAGTTCGCGCGCAAAGCGTGTAATCCATCGGGGCAGATTTAAATCTTATAAAGGCAGGAAGAATAAAATATGTATCGGGCTGTGAATACGCGCAGTCGATCGAGTATGATATATTGATATACCCCGTTTTCGGTATTTAGTTTTGGTTTTGGTCGATGTGCTCGATCGAAACCGTAAACATAATATCGAAATAACGCGGGCGTATCGATTGTTGTACTCGGTCGGCCGGCGATATTCTCACTCTGATACGTATGGCTCTTGTCTTTATACGACGATTTGAATGATGCCCCGACGATTACACCGCGCTCGAACTGTTCACGATCACTCGTTTTGATGATTTTAAACCAAGCGTAGGACTCGAACGTTAGATTTAAAGCCGTAGATTTAGTAAACGACCGATTAATGAAATTAAAGAAAAAATCCGTTTGGAGATAATAAAAATCAGTTCGTAATACCGTTTTTTTGATTTCAATATGACGAACATCGAAATTAGATGACATTGAAATCGTTCGTTTCTTATGAAGTATTTTCATTCGAAATACAGACCGCATTATACGAACAAAGTAACCGGAAGGATATCGTTTGCCAAGACGATTTTATTCTTTTCAGAGTGACATACCAAATGTAATAGATTATAACCTGTTTTAAAGCGTATTTTCAATTTTCCTTTTTAAAATTTTATTTTGACAAAACTCGTTCGTAGGGATTTTTTGATAAACATTTCAGCGGGAAATCGATGAACATTTGTCGACGACTTTGAATACTCACGAGAATCTCATTTTAATAATTATGATTTTTATATACCGATAACATTATAATATTAAAATATCGGTATTTTTAAAAAAACATTTTCCACTCGTTTCCTAAGTCAAAGTCGATCGTCGTTCGTCCATTTCTCCCCGTCGTGGATTAGGCCTACCGGGGAAACCACGTTAAAAAAAACGCGCCTCTTGTAATACCTCCGAGCTCTTTCGAATATATAATTAATTTATTAGTAGAATATTCGAAGAGGAGCTCTAAGGTGGTGTGGAAAATTACACTCGCGGTGGAATTAATTGTCGATAAAAATTCAAACAACTTGCACATTGTAGTCGATTAAATCAAACGATCAAATAATATAAAGTAATATCAAATAATATAAAATTATATAAATCAAAATATAAAGAATACCAACTTGTATGAACTTTTTTTCAACTTTATTTATATTAGTACAAACTATTTAACATAATGGTAGTTTTAAATGTAAACTAATTTTTACTTTACTTTACTTTAAGTGTAAACGTGGTTTCCCATCATTATAATATCGGTATTTTTAAAAAACCATTTTTCACTCGTTTCCTAAATCAAAGTCGATCGTCGTTCGTCGATTTCTCCCCGTCGTCGTGGATTAGGCCTACCGGGGAAACCACGTTAAAAAAAAACGCGCCCCGTGTAATACCTCCGAGCCATTTTGGATATAAAATTTACCACTTAACGGTAGTAGTGTAGTACTTCATATTCGAAGAGCTCTAAGGTGGTGTGGAAAATTACACTCGCGTAGGGAAACACATTGTCGATAAAAATTCAAACGACTTTGTTTCCGATCAAATTTTTATTTTTTTACCATTATTAGCATTTAGTTTTACTATGCGTGTCAACTCAATGTACACGTATTATCACTTAATTTAAATTGACAGATTTATATACATTTACATGAGATTTATAGGACATTTATTTACAATTTATTCGTTTACAGATAATGATTTATCAGATAAAATCTGATTATTATGTAACAATAGTAATAGTAATAAAACGAATGACAATGGGCGCGTGTGTGTTTGCGCGAGACAGGAAAGTTCGCGTCGTCGGTACAAAATACTGGGCGTGTGACGCGGGCCAATGAGAGCCGAACTGCTCGCTCCGCCCGACCAATGACAGTCGAGTTGCCAGGATCTACGGCGGCGGCGGCGGCGGCTCACCGACCGGGCGGCCGTTCAGTATAGTGTCGACGGCGGCGGTGCCGAGAGCTCCGCTCGGTCACGTTTTTTATTTTTCTCCGCGACGGTGCTTATAGATGTCGTCAAATGTGGTCGGTCGTTACTATATTTTTCGCGAATCGATTTAATTAAATTAAATTTATCGAGTGACTTTCGTATGCGCCGCTATACCATACTTGCATTATTTTACAAGCCACCATGAACACCGAACCCCTCAGCACAGCAAGCCACCTACCATGAACCTACATAGAACACAAACATGTAAGTAAAAATTATGTAAATTAGATTAGAATTAATGGCTATAAGAGTGATAGAAAGTTTGAAAATATTATATGTTTAGATATTATTTAAATTACCTTTTTTGTTTAAGAACGTTAAAGGTCTAAATTAAATTGCCATTATGAATTCGTTAGTGATAGACCAGACGCCACAATTATACTTATAATGTTGAAAACAACGTTTCAACAGTTTTATTATTTTCAAATTGCGCAATCAATGTTACTAATAACTGCTGTTATTCTCATCAACATTTAAATTCCATTATTTTGACTAGAAATTTGTACTAAAATAAGCCTCCTAGCTTATAAATAACTACTAGAATGGCCACTGAGTATAATATTTTAGGTAAATTATCTTGATATAATTAAATTGTAGATAAAATAATCAAGTTTTATTTATTTCAACATAATCTGCAGCATGTTTATTTACTTTAACAATCGATTTTTTTTGTAAAATTAATTGTTTTGATGCATAAATTATAACCATAGGAGGTGGATTTAAACGCAAATAGAAATTGTTTATAAGGACTTAAAAAAAATGCCTTTTAATCATGAAATTCGTTTCATATATCATAGAATAATAAAAAACTTTCATTTTTTAAAAATTGTTGATGTTTTTAAGGACAATCGCTAAAAAAAAATATAAAATAAATTGATTAAAATCCACGCCCTAATTATAATATAATGTTTGTCTGAATACTCTAACAAAATAAAAATAATTGCCTTTACATCTTTTCGATAATACTAATTTGTTTCTTTACAATAAAAAAAAAAAAAAAATCAAAGGATCATTTTTCTCTTAAATTTTCATTGAGGGTCTACTCTCTTTCGTCCCTTAGTTTACGCCTAAGCATAAATACATTTTTATTTTTTGTTTTGACTCTTATGACTTATAATAGTACCTACTCGTATATCTTTGATACTCACGATGAATGGAGATGAGATGGATATTGCCCATAGTTTAAGTTGATAATATATTATAGGGTTTGAGGCTATGTTTAGAATAATTGGTAAGAATAGCAGAAAATAACCACGACAAAGCGTATAATTTATACGCATATAGGTACTACATATTTATATGATTAAATTATTATACGTTATACAATATATTTATTCAAAAGAAATAAAAAATTAAACCGTTTGCAAACAAATATTTCTGTACATAACTACGCATATATGGATATGTATAAGTAGGTTACTTTACACACGTTAAGTATCCGGTTTTTTTAACTCATTGTAAAAATTGTGATTTGCATACACCCAGAATAGATCTTGTATACATAATTTGCGTTTTGGAGAATAATAATAATAATAATAATGATCGTTTTATCTACGTTGTTATGGTTTTATTGTTTAACACGGTTTTCTTTTCGCTCTTGTACATTAAGACTCTTAAAAACAATGTTGTAACATTACAACTAGGACCCTCCTGTTGTTTAAAATCTCTTTATAAATTATATACGTAGACTCGCTAGCTCAGCTGCTCTGATGAATACACAGTACACTCACAAATTATTATATTATACATATCGACATTACGTACCTATAGGTATATCAACAGTGAAGGAATATTATAACTTATCATTTTTGAAAAACATTTCTATGTGCCTACAATTGTTTAATAACATTCAAGTCTTCAGAAACTTTTACTATTTTGTTTTCAATTCAAGTATAGCGCTTGAACACATGCGTGTATTTTTGAAACGCATTACCGTAACACTACAGCATTATTTAATTTATACGAGCTATTAAAGCACAATGGCATCCTTTTTTATTTGTATACCACGCGATACCGCTAATTATTACTTATCATCATAAAACATTTTATTCATTTTCTTATTAGTTTTTTTTTTATACTAATTTGAAAATATCGTATTATTAGATAATATAATATCACACTACTTAGGATTTTTCATACTCGTAATTTTCAATAAACTATAATAGGTGTGCTACGAATTACCATGTTTATTTAAGTATAATACCAAATCTTTGAATAATTAATTTTATAAATATTCTGTAAGCTAAAATTAAAATTCATTGCATGTAAATTAATAACATCTAAATCTTGCCAATTATATAGAAACGGATTTAAAACAACTAAGCTTGTAACACATAGATTAATTGCGTTCGGTACAACATGAACGATATGTATAAAAATAATGTAAATAATATATTTTTTAATTATTTCTGACTCAAAAAACTAATTTTTACGGGTCAGAGTATTTACATCATACTTTGAATTTTCCGTTAACAATATATATTTTTGTTACACATTCTAATATCAGTACAGTGGACTAATTTATTATACCTACATATTATTTACTATAACGCGAATGTATATTATAAACAATAAATACATTTTAATATTCTACTATTCGATACACGGGGTCATATTTTAAAAATGATTGATAATCATTATGAAAATTATAATACTTAATTGTGATGGAAGTCTGAACTCGAATACATTTTGAAAAATATATTCAAATGAATCTTCTCCATCATTAAGTCTCTTATTGTTCTCCGCGTGAACAACTCTGTCAAATAAAAATCTAGAAAATTCCCCATGGCTCCGCGATTCTTTTTATTCCTCCATTTAGATGAGCTTCATCATAATCTCTCGATGTTTTGAGTGTGTTTTTCGGATCATCGAATTTATAGCAGTAGTTAACCGTGTATTGTGTTAGAATCCTATTGATTGTAAAACATAAAATGCTATACAACCGACAGTCTCGCGAAATTATTGATCCGGGTTTTGTATATTCGCATCGTTAGATTAAAAGTTTTACGGTGGGCCAGGGGTGGAGCAAACAAATACAAATTTATTTTATAATTAAGCACTGCAAGTACCTGAAACATCGAAATTATACAATAATATAAACATTTGTTCAATAAATAAAGCAACTCTGATTTTTTTCCTTGTTACTCATAATATATATGTATAATATACGCGTTGTAGTGTTTTTCAAATACTTTTTATATACTTATTCTGAACGATTTTTAAAAGTAGAATTATCTGAGCGTTATACTAAGCCTTTCAATTGTATACATCGTTTCCGGGTTTTAGGAGTTTTAAAATAGAGTTAAATTTATTATTTTCTCTGCTGAGATAAGTGACGATTATATTTAATACGAAACAATATAAACAAAAGATAGTAGGATATTGTGATTTCGAACGAAACTGTGAAAGTCATCTGTTGTATTTTTTATAATTATTTGTATACATTTAGAAGCAATCATTAATCATTAATTCTAAGTGAAGTTCAGTGTAATACATTATACATCATTTGAATGTCTTAAAGATTAGAAAATTACTGAGGCCTTGAAGACATTAAAAAAACGACCCGATCAAAATAAATTCTCTATGTTCGATTTCATTTTAATGTCACAAGGTACATGAAAGTTTTGGTGCAGATTTATTATCCAAATAAGAATTTATAGAAAAATAAACGACAAAACAAATGTAATTCTCATTTAGACCAATCTTTACAATTTCATTAATGATATTTTTTTCAATTTTTATAAAGCGCGAACTCAGAATCAAAAAGTTCAACCACTAATTATTCAATAGAATACTTTTAAACCTCAATATTCACCATTTCAACAATGTCGAATTTTTTTGGAAATAATTAAATCCAATTATACGAGTATACCCATTCGGAGAATAACATTTTGTGAAATTAGTATCGTTAAGAAATAAGAAAGAAGCAGCTTCTTTAGTAGAACAATTTGGTTGTAAATATGATTTTCCATTTAGCCAGAACTTTAATTCAATATTATGACATATACGCATATTTGGTATACATTTTCATAACCAAGCAAAGCTTACCAATACAAATCGATAGGTATACGTATTTATTACAATTATTTTCAATCGTTGACAAAATTAAATTCGATAATTTTACAATGATGGTACTATTTATTTGTTGTGTATGAATGACACATAATGGCAGGCTCTATTAGTGTCATTAAAAAATGGCCTTTCATATAAAAAAAAAAGGTCTTTATTTTTAGTGTCATTATGGAAGGGACTGCAGCGATAATTATTAACTATTGTTTTTGGGAGGAAAAATTCGCTTTGTCAACGTTTTCTCGCAAGTCGTATTCTCGAATACCTAACCCTAAAAATGACCATCAATGCCGAAACGTGTTAATTGTTTTCTGTGCAATTTTTTTAAAACTGCAATGTCCCATTACGTTTTCATTCGTGAACCACGTTTGATCTGTTTTTGTTTTCGTTTTATAAACTTTTGAAACAGTTGACATTTCATTAATGTTTACAAAACGTATTAAAAATATAATCATAACCAATTTCTGACTAGAACCAAAATTATTTAAAAAAGTATTTTTATATTAAAAATGCTCTCTTCTGACTCATGTGGTCCTCCAGATAAAACCTTTATATAAAATAATTAATAAAGGGAAGGTACTCTAAAATATTTTAAATTAAATTTTGAGCTTTAATAAAACTGCAGAGGAAATGATATTACCTACCACCTACAAAAATTCCAATGGAATCAATAACATAAAAATACGTTAGGGTACGTCATAAATAAAAATTGTGTTTTATAAAATTGATAGGTATTTAACGATAGAATCAGTAAATCCAATTTTTCCTTGGTTTTTGGGTAGCTATAAATATTTAATACTATAATATTATTTATTAAGTAGGTGCTATTTTATCGAAGATCGAGCAACACGTGTTTTTTTTTATTTGAAAACTAAAACATTTATGATCATTTACTTAAAACCATTTTAGTAAAACTATTTAAATACTTTTAGTGGTGTCGAATACTTTTTTAAACACTCATTTTGAGTATTTTTGACGACCAATTACATTTTGAATTTCAATAGGTTTAAGAAACATATACTTATGCGACGATTTGTATTGATAGATTTTTACCACGTTGTTGCAATATAATGTGGAGAGCAGATATCACGTATTATTAATTAAAACTTTACCGTACCTATGTGTTATTATTCTGTGGGTTATTATCATAACTTTATTTGGTAATAACAATAACATTATACGTTATGTACACGTACTCATCATACCTATACATTAAACATATTATGCGATATACCTCTATTATTTAGGAAACGCATAAATATTTTATTTTGCCGTGTAGTAGGTATAGTCTATATCATTACCAATTAGCTTTATTTGCACGCGCAAAATACGACCTCGCCGCCGTGCATATATTCGTTATGAACATGTAATTAATTGATTAATAGATAAATGTCGTTATTTGGTTAATCGACACTGCTTTACACATGTGCACGCATTAAACACCATGAGTATGATATAATTCAAAAACATCAAATCGCAGATCACAAACCCAATCGCATGGTGTAATATTTTAACACACATAAAATTGGATAGGCGTATATTTAACTGGACACATAATAATTACATCACTATTGTATTTAGACATTTGGTTTATTGGCGATAAAATAATATTATAGTCTAACTCGCGCAAATTTCCCCAGCAGAATAATGTAATCGGTGGATTCGAGTAATGGACCCGCTCTCTTCCCTAATCTTTAGTATCTGCGTCCTACAATAAAATGTGTTTTATTTTAATAAATTTAATTTTGATTTTAACCTATGAATAGGTACCAGTAGTTTCTAATTACTATGAATAATCATAAAAATAACAAAAAGGTACTGGCAAAGGGTTACTAAATAATCACGAGTAAATTCAAAATATTAAAATTAAGTAAGCACATCGATTCACTTAGTCATTTGCAAATTACAATCAACATAGGTTATAAATAATAATAATTCAATTATATTGTTATGTGTTATAAAATTGAATTAAGGTTTCTATAATTTTATTTGCATTTTAAATGATATTATAATTGTGTGTTTTAAAAGAAAATTATTAAAAAAATGTTTGTGTTTAGTTATAGGCTATGTTGGGCTCAGCTATTTTAATTGTCTTTATGTTATACCGTGATGTGTGAATCATACAATGTAATTGTAGATTAAAGTAGACAAAAAAATTAATTGATTATTGACATTTTTTTTTTGATATAGGTCTTGGGAGCTCACGACTACAGTAATCAATGCATTATAAAATTGGTCCTGTGTTTAATCAAAAAGTAAAGCAGGCGCTTTAATGAAAATTGATTCAATCAACCAACTTGCCAAGTTGAATGTCAAGTAATTGGTCTTCGACGAATTACAATTAGTCTGTAAGTTTGTATAAATTAATTAAGGTTTAGAAAGTCTAAATTTACGAGTGATATATTTTTATTTCAAATTTCGTTCATAGCAATTTAGATACTAAATGTAATAAAGAAATAGGTATTTTTAATCAAAACTTTGTTTATCGTTGTTTGCGCGATGATGTTGATAATTTATTTTAATCTTACGTCTCAAATAGAACCTAAGTGATCAGAATTAATAATTACAATATCAGTAGGTAGTCAGTAGTCCTATTGATGTCGGCTGTGGAATTATTCATGGTGCTAGGTCCCTTGTCCCTTAATATTTTTTATATTTTATCTTCTAAAATTGTAAATCGAGAGAGTTATGACTATTATCACAATATCGATGATACTCTACCGTAAATATATGTTAATAATACACATCCTAATATATACATACATATATAATATGTGTCAATAATTACATGCCTAAGCTAATTATATTATATTTATCAATTAAAATTTGGTCAGTTAATAATGATTAATTTAAATTAAACATTCATTCTACGGTTATAAAACATGAATTTTTGTGATCATGTAATAATTATGTAAATAATCTATGAGTTAGTAATTACAAGGTCCTAAATAGTTAAAATATTCAAGCTTGAAGCTTCTACAGTTTTTGATAGTGAATTTTAATGGAAATAGCATATAATTAACATTTTTAGTTTCTATTTTAGAAAATAGTTTTAGAAATTTGATATTTTGATAAAAAAATCATTGATCTACACACCATTAGAATTCAGTGCATAATTGCTTTAGCGAAATAAAACTATTTATAAAGTATTTTCTCTCGTAGAAGTAAGTTTATATTTTTAAGGGATATTTTTTATTTTATTTAGTTTTATTGACATTTCAAATATTTTTTTGGAACATCTTTAGCACGATATAAATATTATATATAAATCGTTTGAACCTTAAAATGTTTTTATAAATTAAAAATTATAATTATTACTTTTGACTAACGAGCTTCAGGTTTTCTAAATCATTGTCATGTTGATATGGCCCATGTTGGTCTTATAAATTGAAAAATAGTGTCAAATTTTGATGATTATCTAAGAAATAGTCGTGCAAAATCAGGAAAATGTAATAATTGTTCAATGAAATGCATATTTTATTAGTGAAAAATCTTTCATTCGTGTAGTTTATTTATATGTACTATATAGGTATGGTAAAATATTAGCTCCATTATTAAAAGTTGCATGAACTCAAGCATATATTTTTATTACGTTATTAATTGATATTGAAATGATTAAATAAGCCAAGAGTGGTAATGACAGTGAAACGTAAAAGAGTGTTTAAACTTTTATTTTTCATTTGTGTTTATTTAATAAAAACGTAATCGTTTTACCGTTCATTTGGTACATAAGGATATTTTGACCTCAGAATATTTTGTTATACATTAATACTAATTAATACAGAGTTTACGTCTTTGGTGTAGATCGATATCGAAGACAAGGGATTATTCAACGTTCAACTTTTGTAGAATAAATAATTTTAAAAAAATTCCATTTTAATTGTTTTCAGTTCTTTTAACACAGATATTTTTAATTTAAATAAGATAATTACTTAATGCGTGAATCGACGAAATCCGTTAAATATATACTTTACTTTAAGATAATTTTTGTGTTCAAATTAAAAGTAATAGAACTCATGTATTGTGTCTCACAATTAAGCGGTTATAAATTAGCATTGAACCACGGGCTTCCAGATAGAACTTAAATAAGACCGGGAACCCTTTTTTTCATATATGCTCACGAAAGTATCCGAACTATCCCCTCAATTATTTGTCGAGTATAGGTACTCTAGTTTTAATTTTGTTGAAAGGCGAAAGTGAAAATATTAGTAATTAATTTTATAATTTTTTCTTGATTTCACACAGTTTTCATTAACCCCGGGTGTCCGCAAACCATCTTTTGGAAACCACTATTCTAATGCACAATATCAGTATTTAATATTGATGATACAATAATTATTTGACGTTTTCAACAATACGTATGTCCCTAGATTGCATATTCTGCGCGCCGTTTTAAACTGTATCCGTTAATAATAAAAACACCAGGTGGTAATAATCACCCGAATAAGACAATCAAATGCATAGGATCATATTATTAATGTTTCACTGTTTAAACTTGGTCTAGTGAGGAGATTTTATCATTAAAAACCGTCATATATAACATTATTATGAGTTTGAGAAGCGAGTTTTAATTTATTGCGCAAAATCAAATTATTTTAAAGTCTCACTGTGTAAGGTTGACGTGGCACAGAGATTATAGGTATTCATTATAGTAAGATCATGTTGTATACCTATATAACAGAGTAGTGTGAAAAAAGTCATCGTCGTGACGAGCAGTTGACTGTGGCCTCAGGCAAACGCCGTTTTTGTGTTTTATTCGTGACAAAGATCGAATAGCGTTTGTATTTCGTGCTCGGAAAGTTTTTCTACGTCCAACCTCCCCTCCTACCCCGTCCCATCAGCTGTATTCACAACTTTTCTTGTTCTCATTCGTTGAAATTCATACCGTTTGATGAATCGCAAATGACGTTTATTTATGAACACTCATCGCGAATTCGTAGAATAGGAGCTAAATCAATGATTTTATACTAATTTGTAGTGATATTAATTATTTATACCATTTTAATTCTAGTTAAAAATAAAATATGTTAATATTTATTCTAATTTTAGGAAATCTTTAATGTTTGGAACTTTCAATAAGATTAAGTCATTAATTTTTAAATAATTTTTGAAGTTTGTTAAATTTATACATTTTTTTCTATTCAATGTCGTTAATAAAATGTTATTATTATATTGTAATCAATGGATAGTTGCCCTTTATTGACTATTATTAATATTTTCGTTAATTTAAAAAAATTGTGGAAACTAACGACTTAAATATTTCTATTACCAAAATTGTTTTCAGAAATCAAATTTTATAATCGTTATTTTGGAATTTTATAGAAAAATTTTTAATTTTTAGATAAAAACATATAGTATAATCTAAAACATAATTTTAATGCAGCATATTTCTTATAATTATCTATAACAAAAAAAAAATAATAATAATTTAAAATGCTAAACATTTTTTTATTACACTTACTTCAAGAATACATGTAAAGGTTTAATAATTTTAGATAATTTTAATTTTTACACAAGAAACGTCCAACTCAGTGTCGGCTTTGGAAGTGAGACAAGTGAAGCTGTATTTCACTTGAGCACTCGTTAAGTATTCTGCTTGGTTTATTGATACCCAAAACTTCAAATAACTTTTAACCGACTTATTTTTTATTTTTTTTAATTCGATATTTTGAAATGTCAGGTAGCAACAGTTTCAAACCCCAGTTCGTATCATCTTTAGCGATTAAATAAATGAAGCTGTGCGGAGGCAGCAGTCATGTTCAAAATTAAAATAAACTAACAAAAGAATCCGGTTGTTATTATCAAGCCGCCTACTACCTTGCAAGACAATGGCAGAACCAGGTACCTAGGGGACGGGGCAAATCGAACGGGCAAAAAATGGTTAGCTTTCTATTTAATCAATATTTACCGTTTCAGTCTTGTCCCAATCGTTGTTCAGTATTGACAACGTTTAAAATATTGATTTTATTTTGTTCATTTTTTCCGCTGTTACATGTGTGCCGTCGTATTTTTTTTATTTTTTTTTTAACTCAATCGAACGGTTTAATTTGGTTTGAGAATAATACGTATTTTAAACGACAAAATCAAATTTCCATTATGAATCCTAATATTTTGCAGTCGCGATGAATACAGTCGTAATTTTTGATACGCCATTTCGACGTCGGAAGCCCATATTATATCAACGAATTACTGCTTAAAGCGGGCTAATCCGTCAATAATTATTCCTATTTTTTCGTTTTATAATAAAATCGCAATTACATTTCACCTCAAAGTTACTGGAAATAGACATAATATTAGATTTATATTTTTAAAAAATAAAAATAATTATAAATATGTTTAAAGGTTAATACTCATATAATATTTTGTTAATATATATTTTAATATTTATACAACATCGATAGTAATTATTATTTTTATAATGTTTTCATTTTTATCAAAATCGTCCCATCCGATAAAATACAGCCACCACCACTGGACTTGCTTTGTTTTTGTCCACAGTGACTCCGCAGGAAAAATATTTTCTATTGATCTACATCGATATGTTTATATTCCTTTATTATTTCGACATACACTCCTCGTATGTTTTCATAAGAAAAATATTATTTTTCCTGTTACCACACTGGCCGAAACGTTCATTCTATACCTCGTAACTAAAGCCTATGTGTATATCACCAAATTATAACTATTCGTTTTCTTTAACTTTACATCATACAACTCGAACTGATTCATAAAGTCGGTAATAATTTGTGTTTTTATGATTTTATAAACTATAGAATACTAAAATAAAATAAACTTTTTTTGAAATCTATAGAATCGTTTTTGTGCTACATTGCAGAATTAGTAATCTATATATAAAATCGATTTATTTGAAACTATTTTATTATAAATTGCACACAAACCACGATAAACACTAATTAAGGAGGGTATAAAATACTAATTTACCTATTATATGTAAATTAAAAATATACTTCTTACATATTATTAAATAGCATCCATCGGCATAATTGATACACGGACTAACTGCGTTTTGAGCAGAAATTAAAAAAAACACACAAAGCAATTTACAATAAATTGGGTTTTTGTGTACCAAATTATTTGGACGTGGTTTGCCCACTTGCCCGTTTAGATGTGTTTTTCTTGTTTCACATATTATAATAATAAATCAAATGTCGCATGCAGCCATTGGTTGCATAGACTGCAGCCGCACGACCGCCCATTGCTGTAGAGAATGTGTTATTAATTATTATAATACAATATACATATATAACATTAAAGTGATTATTATTGTACTATGAAAACAATTATTATAAATTACCAGAATTATTTTATTTTATTTTTTGGTTTTGAAAAAAAAAATGGCACATAATTATTAATTAATTATAATGTAAATAAAATCTTTCTTTTTTCTCAAATAATGTTTGAAGTATATAAAAATATAAAATGTATTCATAATGACTATATAATTATGTTATAGTATAAATTTGATCATCAGATACTTTTATAAATAAAGTTATTTGATTCTAGAGAAAAACGATCGAGGGTAGGGCTACAAGTGGGGCGGAGGAGGTTTCCATTTCATTTCTCGCATCATTTATTATAGTATGTCAACTTCCTCCCTTCAATTAAAAAGATGATATGCGGCAATACCGCAATCGATTTTCATTTTTCATAATTTAAATTTAAACATTACATTTTTGGAACTGTTTGGTTTGATAAATAATATATTAAACTAACTCTAAATCAACTCTAAAATTCATATAACGATTAAAAACTAGACTTTATTTTTAACATGTATTACTGGGCACAAAGTTATCAATAATATTGTAATTTTCATTGTTCAAACTAAATACTGCGTAAGAACTTATTTAATAACACCATTTATCAGCGTTTGGGTAGGAATAAATGATACAAATATAGAAGTCTGACACGCTATCCCATAAATCTGTGGCTAGTGCAGGGCCGCCACTGACTTAAAATAAATTCTAATCTTGAACTTCTCTTTATCTATCGGACGAACGCGTATTTTTTCCAAAAAATATTATGTATAAAATATAATGGTTTGCTTCAGAGTTACGTATTTTTATTTACATAATCGTTGTGTTATCTGAAAAAGCTTCACAACTATTGTAAAAATGACTAATCGACCGTTTCCGGTTCCGGATAGGTTTCAATCGATGACGGCTATATTACAAATGTATACATATCAAGTCATCATCACAAATATGTTCGTAAAAAACGTCCCAACAAATTGGGTGAATTCGATAGTTATTTGAGCGAAAATATAGAATTTGGGTGTGATTTTCCAATTTATCTTAATTTTTTAATAGCTATAAAACCTATTCAAAACCTACTCCGGTGTAATTATGAAAATATGTATTTTTACAAGCTAATATCATTACCTACTGCAATATAATATCATATTAAACACGTGCACAGCAAAATATCATCATTTTTTTTTTTTGTGAGGGAAGTCAAAGCATGACATAATAATTTTTTTCCCCACTGTAATTCATTTGCTATTCGAAATTTCTAAACGTTTCAGGAAGGGGTTTAACGTCTAACCTCTCTGATATACACACCTATATTATATTATGATATGGTATGTATTATATATTGATGAAGTCGACCGTCAGTTCGCGTAAGTCACGTCCCAGTAGTCAGTATCTGATCCATATTGTTTTTATTATTTATTTTACTATTATTCATAACTTTTTGTGTAACTTAAGTATTTTAATTTCAACATTACTTTAGTTTATATATATTTATTAACTTGGAAATCAAAGGTTTAAAACTTTTTTTTGTATTTTTAATAACGTAATAATATTTCGCTTCGTAGATTTATTTGTATATTTGTCAACGAATTATAATACAATAAACATTATTTCAGTGTTGGTATGATGACGATAAAATGATTTATTGATTGAACCAGTTTGTTGTAAACAAGTAAACCACTCGATTTCAAAAAGAACTATTCTTATTTCCGAAGTTCAGATTATTCAATATTTAAGTCATGAACTATACGATGTTTATACACTGGCTTTATAACTAATTCATTTTTAGTTGAACGGTCCGTACTCTAGTAAGTTGTCTCTTGAATCGAAATAAACGGTGTGAACTTTCACTAATTGAATGATGTTTTTTTCAGGTACCGACCAAGTACTATTTAAGACGACCAAAAGCAAAAAAACACTGCTTCATACATTATGGTTTAGATACATGTTTGAATACACTTTGGAATACTCTTTGTAGACAGACAGTCAACCGTTTTCATGGTAACTAATATTTTATTATTTATAATTTTTATTTTATTAATTGATTTTTTTAGCGATATTTTTTTGGTTTGAACTGTTTAATATATTATTTTGTTTCAATAACAAGAGTCCCTTGTTCTTAAAAATGAAATAAACCTTTAATTTCTAGAGCTTCTATACGGTTGGTTTCTCTTATTCTAGAGTTTCATGAAAGGAAATCCCTTTCAAGTTAAAAGGAGAAAATTGTAAAATTGACAAAATGCATCTATTTTAAGTACAATATATCTCATGAAAAAATAAATAAAATGTACGTACATCATCGTTAAATATATAAATAAAATAGGCTAATAACAAAATATTACAAAACAGCAAACTAATAAATATATGTTTAACGAGGATTTAAATAATTATGGAACTCAGAATAGGTAATAAAATAGTCAAGCTTATCGAAATTGATTGCACAAACAACACCTTTAATGTTTAAACCTTTGGCAGCATCTGCAGTAACAACTAATATTTTCATTCTATTGTTCTTAAAATCTCATAAAGCCAGTTCTCTCTCAGGTTTTTCACTATTACCATGATCACTAAAATCTTTTTCTCTAAAAAATGTTACTATGAAGTCGACATTTCTTTTCTTTTTTTTTCCACCAAAACCACATTACCGATCTCCTGACGGTTTCAAAACATTAGTCCATTTTTTCTTATTCGCGTGTTTTTAGAATGTAATTTTTTACAGCGAACGTGTGCTATTAAATGCATTAAACTGATATCTGATAATAAATTATTATTGATTGAAATATATGTATAATGTATTAAATTGATATATAATAATGAATTATTAATTGAAGTATGTTCAAATTGTTTACCGAAATGTTAGTTGCCATGTCAATATAAATGTTATTATATCGATAACGGATACGGGGTGATTTTTTTCATGAAAAACACCAAATCAACCACTTAATAAAATCAAAACATTAACATAACACCAAACTCAATTCAGTTATTTCGAAGAAGTTAAGAGGACAAAAAAAAAAAACAACAATGCTAAAATAATTTAGTAGTTTTAGTTGAGCACATAAATTTGATTCATTCAGTATTATTTCATTAATGTTATTTTTGTATATTCAAGAATAACAAGGGTATTGTATAAAATAATGTGGATAAAACGGGAAATCTCGAAAAAAACAAGTCTTTTCAGACCCAACTGATTGCGGTTAGTAAATCTCATCATGACTTATTTAAACTTATTTCTAACTAGCGATTGGGTTTTGTTGTAAGACACCGTATGTAAATATATACTTTTTAATTTGGAAACCCCTTGAAACGTTATTCTTTGTTTCCACTTTCCGGATATTTAATCTGAAACTGTATTTAAGTATTGATATTATAGAAATACTGGTATACTGTTAGTAAGCATTTTTATATGTAACAACAGAAATGTAAGGTACCTACTACCTATATTAAAACTTCAAATCAATAATTTATTATTGCAATGCTTAAAAAATATAAATAAAATAACATAGTAAATTTCAACATAATAACATCTATATATCTCAATACAATTACCACAATCAACGATGTGTAAAATTTCCGATTTTAGTTTTCATGATTTAATTATACAATTTTATTTATAAAACAACAAAATGTTGACTCTTAGTTTTGGATTATTTGATCATTCTGATTTCTGACAAAGAATATACAAACATAAAATGTTACATTAAACAGCGATGAAATCGTTTAATTTTACGAATCACAATAATATTATTAAGATAAACCATTTGATATTTATTTTATTTTTTTTGATTTTTAGGTTGAGAAATTGAATACAGATTAAATTTAATTGTAACTACGAATAAATTACAACTTGATGATTTTATACACAAGCGTTTAATATTATTTACAATGAAATGAAATTATACAACACGATTTATATTCATGATTAGGTAATTTCAATTCTTAGATTAATGAATCTAATTTAATTAACATTAAAAAGGTTAAACCATTTGTAACTGAGTATTCTTAAAATCTCAAGCTAACTAATATTAACTTACTCATATAATATTCATTGTTATGTATATCCAATAAGTGTCAAAAATCTTTACTCGAATTATTTTTCAGAGCGTTCATAATTTGAAAACATTGTATAAAACACTATTAAACAGAGCTGTCTCCAAAATCATTTATCGAATACGATGATTTATCATAGCTTTCAAATGTATGCGCATATAATTTGCGCCGAATCGAGTGGAGCATGGTGATTAGTGTCTATCGTCCAGTATCTGTATTCAGTTTTCAGATGTTTTTAAACCTGGTGAAATAATATTTCTTTGTTTTGTAGAGGTGCGCCATTTGAACATAAAAGAATACATGAAAAAATGTCGTTATTGTTGCGTTTGAATTGAAAAATAAATAATTAATACAATACCTACTGATCCTCAGGTCAGTTATTTAGAGCGAAAAAGATTTTATTAAAATACACAATTAGAAAATCCCCCTTTTTGAATGTTATATTTGTATACTTATAATTATTTAAAGTTGGTGAGTAAACAAAGGGCGAAACTGTGAGTGTTTCAAGATGAATATTATAGGTGTGTACAATACGAACAATAAAAAATCATTACGCAAAATGTATGCAAGAATATATGTATAGCCGGAGTTTTTTTTTTTCATTTTATTAAAAGTATATCCAGTATAATGGTCGTAAAAATAATATTGAATTCGCGATATCAATAATAATATAAATTTCATTTGAAAAATACTGAAATGTTTTGGAACTGCTCGGGGGAATAAACTCAGATAATTGTGTTAAGCGTTAATTATTTTTATGTATATGCATTGTGAATACATTAATTAATATGGGCTTCAATTATTATTTCATACTCTGAATACATTTTTATTATCCACTTTAAAATTTGATTTTCAATCCGAACACTATACCTACTCGTGTTAATAATTATTATTTTATAGGTACTCGTATTTACTCGCACATAACGTACGTTAACAAACAATATTATTTTTATAATGTTTTTAACGAGTTTCTTTTTAAATAGTAGAGTAATACTTAAAACTGTCCAGATGCAGAGACTAAAAAATAAAAGTACAAAGAATCTATTTGATGACATAGCTCTTGGTGACTTATTTTTTTCAAGACACGAATAAAGAACAATAGTGATATACTAAAAAAAAAAAAAAAAAGTACATATAAAAACAATTCTCAACTCGTTTGCTTCTTGTGTTGTGTAGGCTTTTATTTAATGGTTTTTAAACAAAGCTTCAATAAAAACAAAATATACTAACAAACGTTAAATGATTTTCTATCATAAAACCATTTTACATCAAGCGAAATTAAAATTTTCAACATAAAATTCCAAAATAGAACATCTTTCATCAGTGAGTCGTATTTAATATGTTTTAAATAAATCCAACTTATATCATAATCGAACAAATCTTTAAAATATTATTCGTATACATTTTAGTCGCACAAGTGTCTAATGAGAAATATTCAAAGCCAACAAAATATGTACAAATAAAAAAAATTAAAACGTAAACACAGTAACAATAATTATCAGTGGCGTAGCTACCGCAGGGGCAACAGAGGCTGCAGTTGCCTCGGGGCGCAAATATCGATAGGGGCGCGCTAGTTAATACCATGTCCATATATCACACCTAGCTCTGTATGTGAATACGATTTATATTTTCGTTTGAAAAGTTAATATTCTCCAATTAAATACGGGCGCTTGCCTACTCGCGTATATTTGTAAATTAATCGCCCGCATTAATTCAGCTTAATGACGAGCGTGGCAAAAGCAACGTCAACTTTACAAATTTAACAAATCCTAAACTTATTGTCAACTAGTCTGTGATGTTTTGATATTATTTTACGGGTTGTTCGTAAGTTGTGCCACTAGTAGTCGCCAAGTGTCTAGTTATTATTATCTAATCCTTTATGTCTTGATTGTATAAATAATTAAATTGTTGTCATACATTGTATAACTACATTATTAATATGAATAGCTAATACGATATAACAGGGTAATTTAAATTTTAGAAACCACACGATTTCACTAGATAGCGTTAACGTCGTCGCAAGGACGAGGGTGAACGTAAAGCAACCCTTTTATAAAGTTTAGTATATGTTTTACGTTTCAACCGAATGATATGACTTGAAACCTACTCGACCAAGGATATAATACTGTATACATTTTTTGGATTTAAAATACATTCGGTAAGTCCAAGTTGATATATATTTATGTAAATAATGTAGCATTGTCGAGTATAATTATAATAACACATTTGCATTTGTATTTTTATTCTCTTATTACCTGTATAAGAATTATGAATTTAAAAATTACTAATTTTTTTTCAATTCTTAGATGCGATTAATTGTTTCAACAACAAAAATTGACAAAATAATGCTTCTATTACATTAAAAGTATCTATTATTAGTATAATTGTTATTTTACTAAATAGTTGGAAAAACATTTTTGGCGGTTTCACAAACTATTATAATATGTTATTTAGGTAATATTTAGTGTATTAGGTTTTAAAAGTATTCAAATTTTATGAAATAAAAATATCTGATGTTACTTTAATTGAATTAGAAAAAATATGACCAAGTTAAAAAAAAATCATTTTTAACACAGTCATTGTGAAAAGTACTAACTGTATACACGTTTTTACAATCTTGTTTTACACAAGCATGCTATTATTTTCATCGCGGATTCTTATTTACATTTATTTACACAATATACACGATAATAAATCATCCACAAACAAGGTGATTAAAAAACTAAATCAATTTTTTTTCTTCTACCAAAAAAAATATTTCATACCGAAATACCTGCTTTTAAATTGTTTGCACTATAAATGTTTGATATGACACTATGTATGTTAAATTCACTATAAATTAAACGCGTCTATAATAATTTATAAAATTACTGGGACCACATTTATAAATGGATGACAGGGTAATGAAGATAATCGCTCTGAGCTGAAAACATCCTACCTGTTAACACGCAGTGACATTGTTTTAATTTTATTTATTTATTTTTTACGTAAGTCGCGAAAAGGTCAAGGGACTACGAGGATGACAGAATTTACGCCCGAACGCACAATTATTATAAATATGAGACGATACCGCGTTAGATACTAGTGAATACTCATAGTAGTTAATAGTTATGATGAAAATATAATATAATATGATAATGTTTTTGGGTATAATAGTAATAATAATTCGGATACGTATGTTAATTATAATTATTTTCGAATAGATAATCATTACGTATTTATGTGTTTATATTTTGTTCGTGGTGTTAAACAATAATTAATCATATTTTCGACGATATAAATTACATATTACATTTGACATTTCAGGTTTTTCAAGCAACCGCTGTACAGTGTTATTAACTCGCCGAAAGATTCACGTAAATCAAAATTTCAAACGGATGATTTATTGTCGCCATGTCAGATATGGATATCGTAGAAGTTGACGACGAGAATCAATTTCACGGGAGTAAAAACGAAAACCTAAAATTGAGTTCTCAATCAGGTAATATAGTTTTGAAGTTTTTAAGTAGATATCTAATCGTCACGTTTACAAACAATAAAATAGACTAGTATTGTGTTTGTTTTTAATCGTTCTTATTATGATACAATATCATAGCGCCACCGCGATAACACGAACAAATGATTAATTTGACGTGTAGTTTGTTTACAACGGTAACAAAAGAGAGTTATAATCGCGCGTCCTTTAATTTAATTCATATCCACTGCGTCTGTTTACAGTCACTAATAAGATTAGAAAAAAAAAAAAATTTAACGATACATTGGTATAATACGAGTATGACTCGTGAGCATGCTTGTTACAATTACAACAACTAGGTAATCACATTCAATTATTGTCGTGTTATATAGACTTTCGTATGGATCGAGTAAATATAACGATTTTATCTCATTTTTCAAACATTAAGTAGTTATTGTAGCGCCAGGTTATTGCGTGCTAAAGTCGAATTTATACGTCGGTCGTAAACTAACGTTCTGTGCCTGGCACAGTATTACGTTTTGGGTATTCGCCAGCACGGTGTTGAACGATAAAAACTGATCGCACCTACAAGTGACAAATTTAATTTAAAACTTTTAAAAATAAACTCGTTATAATTGAGGTGTGCCAAAGTTCGATTGATAAGAATTACAATTAAAAAGTTAATGTGGACAAAATATTGCGACGGGCGCCATAGGTAGATTTTCGTTTCACTTGTGTCAGTTCAACGTAAACATGCATTGTTGTATTGCTTTTAAATTATTCGAGGAAAACATATCCAAATGGAGCCTTTGATTAACCGAAAATCATTGAGATATTGTAAATTGTACATACCTACGTTTGTTGTAAATTTCATCATGGTTTTTCTAATAATTATAAGGCCGCTGCACACATAAACAATACCATGTTTAACGTGAATAATTAGTTTGTTTTGAGTTGGATGTTACGATTTAATGATATTTTATTTTTTTATTTATTAATTTTTTAATTGAAATTTACATTTAAAAAAAATGTTTTGCGCGGGAATGAACGCCGAATACTGAGAAAATTAAATTTCCATACAAAAAATACACTTAAATGTAAACCTAAATGTGTACTCAAACTTATTGTCTGTAAAATAGCAAATAGTTTTTTTTTTCTTAATACAAACATTTATAGCCTAACACAGTCTATATTGAAAAAGTAAAATGATATTGATTTTTAAAAAATCAATAACTTTTAAACGATCAAAACTATTAAAAGAATTTCACTACTATCTCACAAATAAAGTTGTCTTCCATCTCACGTGTGACTTTAAGCATGTCTATCGTGTTAAGATGTTTTTCCCGCGCGAAACGTTTTTTTTTTTTTTCTGTGAAAATATCCGGAGTGGTACATCCTCTTAAACACTTGAACGTTACTTAAACTACCGGGAAATTCGTCAACAAATTCCTTCCCCAAAGTATCGTTTGTATTCGATTCTCAATCGATCTAGCGTGCTCCGTTCAATTTTATCCCCCTCGAAGAGGGTTATTCGATATCAAGGAAAAACGGCGTAAATCAATAGCTCCCCCAACGCGCTGCTTCGCTTCGCTCCCAAATTAAAATGTCAACGCATGTTCCGCGTTAAAACAATACATCCATACACGAATTTAATAAACGTGTGCGTAAAACATGCATTGTGCGGCGATTAAATATAATGTCCTTGTGTTTTTAGAAACAAGAAACGGAGGAAAATCTGAGAGTATTCGTCGGATGGTGGACATAACCCGTGACAAACCAATTAAAGTTTCAATAAGGGTAGCCGTACCTGTAAGAGACCATCCAAAGGTATGCGCTAGGGATACATCATTTACAATTAGACGAAGGAAATACTTATTATACATGTTTTGGATTTTAATTAATAATTACTGACCGTGAACTGATACTGCGAATTATTTATGATGTATCATTATTGTACTGATGCGTTTTAGATATTACAATGCAATAATAATTGGCGTTTTAAGTATGTCATTAACGCGATAATTACCATAATATCATACCTATAGTTCTAAAAAGTAGTTTCAAATCAATATTTTTTCATAGTATTTAAATTAAATCAAAAACGATTTACAGGTATTTACAAGTATTTAGTTTACTATGATATGTCAATAGATAACTTAAAAACACGACATAAGAACGAATAAATAATAATGGGTAAAAATGTAAAATACCCGATTAAATCATGCGGGATAGCGGTGTGCTCGTTTCTATGACTATAAAAGTCCTCATCGTTTTAATAAAATGTTTGCGATGCTCATTTAACTCGTTATGTCTGTCTTTCGGGAAAATCCGTTGAAAAAATGATCTGTTTACCTTATTTTTTATTTTTGAGTATGATATTATTGTGTTAGCTATTTTCAATCAGGCGCTCACTTTAGGCGAAATAGTCTCCTGCATGTGCTACGCTTACTATTCGATCTACGTACGTTCAAACTTAATTATGCTGTTAAGAAAAATAAAGTTTATATAAAAAAAAACCATTTTTTTTTTTCAGTTTCAAAATTTAATTAAAAGTATATTATTAAATATTCATGAATGCGCTTGTATAATTAAAAAAGTGTAAAAATTCGACTGAAATAAATTAATCTGACTATTATTAACTATTATACATTTTTTTTTTTTTTTTTTTATTTGAGTGTGTAAGTCGTAAAAGGAATACGGGAAATCATTATTTTTTTTTTTTATTCGTTGTGTACGAATGTATTTACGTTTCCCAGGATCATATGGCTGATTAAGTTCGAATATGTTTTATAGTACCATTCATATTTTATAAATATTAATTTTACACAGGCATTTTAGTTTGCATTTGATTAAAATCTTTTAAATTTATTCTTGAGAACCCTGTATTTTTAAAGACCTTATACTTATAACAATTTAATTTTAATTTAATAGGTACTTGGAGTTTTATAATTTTTAACAAAAAAACTATTGGAAAAAAATGCATTTCTGTAATCGTTTGTGTGTATTTTCATTAAGTATAAGTATATTATATTTTAATATATTTTACATAATGAATATTATGTATAATAATATTGTATCGGCAATCGCATTATTTCTCAAAATAAGTATAAAATATCACTACAAGTAAATATTTTACAGTAGATTTTTATAAAACGTCAAATAATGAATTATCTGACAGCCCAAAGGTAAAAGTATCCTATTCACATAAATTTCAATAAGAAACGTATTCCTTATAAAAATAGGAATAACAATATTAAATTTTGTTTCTACATCTTATATACCTATATTATAAAGTAAATTATGTTCATATTTTAATATTTTTGTTTATTTGAGTAATTAGAGAAATTTCAAGGAATACATTGAGCACATGGCATTATTATTTAATTTGGTCTCGTTTAAATTTGCAAACATTTCACAATAATTCGAAAGCCGTAAAATACGATTGACAATCGCTAACGCTTATTTAAAATGTATTATACATTAGATTAAATGATTTCGAATAATATACTATTACCTATATCGGAGATTAATAACATTTATCTAAATAATTATATATTCGTTGTTCTTTTTACTAAAAAACATATGTACATGATAACTATTTTAGCACGACTAAATCTTAAACACTTTTTTGTGTGTTTTTATAGTTTAATTTTGTGGGAAAATTATTGGGGCCAAAAGGCAATTCGTTGAAGAGATTACAAGAAGACACCATTACAAAAATGGCGATACTCGGACGCGGATCCATGCGTGACCGGAACAAGGTTAGTGAACAATTGTCCTTCTTAATATTATGTCCTCAATAACTTATTTCACACTAAATGAAAGTTAGGCTATATTATTATCATAATCCGACGCCTCGACGTATCACGTATATACATTTATGCATTTAAGTTCATTGGCGGAAACCAGGGAGGGAGCTTAGCCCTTCGAATATTTTTCAAACTACCCCAAACAATTTCACGTTTTCATGGTTGTCTAGTACATACAGGTGCATATCTAATTATTATTTTATAGAGTGATTTCTTAAGCATGCTTCGTCCGTTCTTTAAACTTATGTAATGCGTTTTTTCTATAAGTCTAATTTTTGGAAAGTGAAACAACATACATTTTTAAAAAAAAGTTACAATAAAGTTTATAAAATTTAAGAAATAATAATCAAGAAAACTTGATATAAACTCGTCTGTGATGCCGAAATAGATGCAACTATGTTCAAAGTTCAAATAAACAAGCTAATTAAAATCAATTCGGTTATTATTGTCACTACACCGCCTACTATACTATGGCAAGACAATGACACCTAGGGGTCGTATTCAAATTTCCAATAACAATAACAAAATTAATCCTGTTGTTATTGCGTCATACCGCCTACTACCTGGCAAGACAATGGTAGACCCGGAAATACGGATAATGAGGTGAAATCGATTCGGACGAAAATCGTTGACTTTCTTTAATTAATCGTTGTCGTTTCAGTCTTGTTCGACCCGTCGTCGGATATAGTTGTTCGAAATATTTTTTTAATTTGCTCGTCGTTTCGTGTGTGCAGCATTGTTTTTTAAACTTAACCAATTGATTTCGATTACTTAAAGAACATAAAATACATGAATTAAATCGTGATTATGAACCCAGTTGCTATGGACGCCATAATTGTTTTGTTACAAATTTCGAAGTTCTGAATCTCTTAACAGAAACGAATCCCTTCTCAAAGCAGGTAAATCTATTCTTATTTCAATGTTTTACTATGTTATACAATATACAGTTTGAACCGTCACTAAATATAATAGTTTGGTATATGATTAAATAGTATAGGTAGGTTAAATAATCAAGTTAGTTTTTTTTTTTTAAACACAAATTAACCAACACGAAACATGCCTGTAGGCTGTAATTGCATTTTTGAATAGTTAATTGCATTGAAATATATGTTATGACTGTAGGTGATGGATTTAAATAAAAATTGAATTTATTTCTTCTGAAAAATTCTTTTAAATCACAGAATTCATTTGTACATCATAGAATAAATAAAAAATAATTGAAATTTTATTTTGTGACTAGAATTTTACTGTTTTGTTTTTAAGGACATAAATTATTTTTTTAATTAAGACATTTTTCAGTGCATTACAATCGACGCTCTATATAGTTTTTAACATTATAGTTTTCTAAATAAAAGTGAACTACTCCAACAAAATACAACTAATTGTAATTTACATATTTTCGGTAGCTAATATTAATTTGTTTCTTAATATTTACAAAAAAAAAAAAAAACCGTTGGCTTCATAAATTTTCATTGAATGAGCAATCTCCCTAACGCGTGATAGTGATAATAATATATATTGTGATGATTGATTATAAAGAACGAGTCTTTAATATTTTAAAAATTATTAACAAGTCAGAGTCTATTTTTGTGTGTCTTTTTAACAGTCGATAGAAGCATGCTTATGCGAATTCGTTTTCCTTTTGAACGTGAGCTTTAGTTTATAAAAAAATTTAAGTCCCCCCCCCCTCCGACCTTACATTTGACTTAATCGCCGTCTACGTGGTGCAATTAAATTCGCGTTCGTCAAACACACACACACACACACACACACACACACAGATTAAAACAACAAACGTATGTTATATAATATTGTCGCCCTGATTATAACGCGTGGTATGCTCGAGTGGAGGAAGACGAGTACGCTCGACTATACCTAAAGGGAATACGTTATAAGAAGGGAAATCACATTAACTACCGTATAGCGTGTCGACAGCCGTACAAAACGTTTTTCTGACGCGCGCACTGTATGAACGAACGTCTATGTGGTATATACCTATTTGAATTAGTCGAAGTCGTGTGCATCGCGTTGTGCCTACAAATGCCCCGGGAATAGGAGTTGAAAAAACTACGCGTAAGTGCTCGGTCGTTCCCGGTGACGATGTTGGTGAAAAAAGAGTAAAAAAAAAAAAAAAAAAATTCGAAACCGAACACTACACGCGCTTTGCCGGGGATACAACGGCGGCGGTCGGTGTGTGTGCGTAGTCAAAACGATACACACGGTTGATTTCTACGACTCACACGCGCGTGCCGTGCCCCTGCGGATCCGATTTTCACATCTGAATTATTACACACACACACACACACATTGGCGCCCGCGAGTGCATTATAACGTACACCTATGTACGCATATTATATTTTCTATTTCTTCCGTTTCCTTTTATCGTCGCCCCCCTCCCCGTCGTCGCTTCCCGCGGCCCCGTCGAAAGTTCGAAACCGTTCGATTATTATAATGACTATATATATCGTAGTAGCGCGGCGCGTACGATATTGTAAAATACAAGTATATATTATTTATATTTCATAGCGCGCACACACGGCTGTGGAAAACTGCATCAGTAATTCCCCAGGGCGTGCATATAAAATCGCATTCAGTAAAACACACATATTATACATACCGTATCTTAATATAGCATAAACGAGAACGTAGGCACGCGCGCGCGCGCGCGCCTTTCCCAATGTTTTCTAAATGAATAATATCGAAATAAATAATCTCCATCTTTCCTTTAATAACGTTTTATTTGTAGCGTATTGCTTTGTATATGCGCGCCGAGATGTATATAATATACTGCACACATGCACGATGTATTATATACAGGGCGGCCGTACGTATAAATAATACATAATATATATATATATGTACACGATGCGTTTTAATCAAAACCCGCATCAGCGCTGTATGTGATTTCGCATACCTATTTTACAACGTTATTTATTCGGAATCGTAATAAGTACACTTCTGTTGTTGACAAACAATGAGACACTATCAATATCGTTCCGTTTGCAATTTCGCAGTAGGTATTCGGTATACGCGCGCGCGGGCTCTATTACCGTAAAACCCTATATACACAGGTAATACGTCGTGTGTATTATAGTTTTGATAGTTCACATAATAGTATACGTCATAACGTATACACCGCCGCCGCACTGTGTTTAAAATGTAAAGCACAATGGTTTTTTCTTTCTTTCTTTTTCCCATAAGCGTCCGTAAAACCGCGAAAGTTAAAGATTCAATGACTTCTCTCGTGATGGTTTTATCGACAAATATAAATCCACTACGTCACGTATGGAATTCCATTCTGTATCGCGTAAAAATCCCGAATCACATTGTGGCTCCGTTGAAACGTTTTCGCCAACTCTCTTTTTCGGTCTCAACACGACGCGGGCCCTCTTCTCCGGTCGATTTTTATATACTCGTAAGCCGCGTGTTATCTTTGTATATACATTAAATCTTACGGGGGCAATTTGCATTTTAGCTCATAAATAATAATTTTATTACCACGCGAATATACCGAAAATATCAAAATCATAGTGTGTATACAACGCAATCAATTAAATAATAAACACTTAGTGTGTATACTTTACGAGTATGGTATACCTTTAGAAGTTTACAATACGCATTATAGTCTGCGAGTGTAAGTGTACGAATAACACGTTGTAACAGCGTTTACAGACATTTTTCACTCGATGTCTCTTTTAGAATAGCTTAAATATACTAAATACATGACATGAGATTATGAGATGTAAATGATTTTATTGCAGTTATAATTCAAATCGGTCTACTTTAAACGTTTTTTTACAATTTTATAAAGTACAAATAAAATATTACTAATTGATTAACAAAAAATAAGATAATAAGTTCCCTTAAAAATTGACAGTTAGTAGCACACCCGCCGTTCTGTGAATCATTGTATTATATATAGTATCGGAGTTGGCGTACCCGTCGTACACCGTTAATGTGTATTCGTGTCATTATTCATTATTTCATTACCATAACGAATGCGTTAATGTAATAGAATATTGAAAGATGAAATGTGCCAGTCGGCAATCGAATAATGCCATCCTCTACTTTTCAAAACGAACTGCAGAAGTTTAACAAGCCCAGTATAACTAAAGACTCGAGTGTAAAAGTGACTTTATAATAAGTTTAAATATTATATGAACGATATATAACTACGAAAAAGTAATAGTAGGTACATGAAAGTTCATCCATGCCCACGAATAGACGGAGGCTTTCTCGTAGGACTTAAAAACTTACCGGAGTCTCTTGTATACGCTTATACAACGTGCTACAGTATAGGTATAGGTTTTCAACACTATTTCTACCCTATCAAAAGTTAACGTTCTCAACAATATTTACTTGAATAATATTATCGCGATACGTAATTGTCTTTTAAGAAAATTTATATTATACTTAAACTTTTATTCGATTTACTTTTGCACTGTTCTAATAATATTAATATTTATTTGATTTCGCGCAACTATTGTAGGAACCGAGATATTATTCTATGAGAATTTAATCCGAGCAAATTATTCAGTAACTAAGCATATAATTAAATTCATAATTATTAGGCGTTTTATATTGAGTGATAATTTTATCACGAAAAATATGTCGACAAAACTAATAGCTGGTGTCGTTTTCTTTGTTCTTTACATTTTTTATTAAAAATAATACCAATTTGAAATTTTCAAAACAAATAGATCGTATAAGCTGAACAAACTATTTTGGATAAAAACAGTACTACTACAATTACTAATGTTATTCATTTTTTGATCAAACTAAACATAAATAGTGTAAATATTGGCATGACTTAAACAATTGTATGTATGTTCCAATTACATTGATGCGTTTAAATTTTCAATAAGTAATCAAAATTATATATTACGAATTTATGTGTAGGTATAATGAAACGTATGTATGTTTTTTTTCTAACAAAATTGTACGTTATATTTTAATGTTTACACCTATTTCGTTTTAAGGAAGAAAAATTAAGGAACTCGGGCGATCCAAAATTTTCACATCTCAAAGACGACCTTCACGTGGAGATAACAGCGTTTGCTCCTCCGGCAGAAGCACACGCTCGCATTGCATATGCGCTAACAGAGGTTCGACGGTTTTTAGTGCCGGTAAGCTCTTTATTTTGTTTTTACATTTCGATATAGGTTAATTTATAAACTTAAAACAATTTTTAAATGATACGATGTTATTGAATAATTTACTTGATAAAGTCGATAAGTAACCTAACTGTATGTTAACAGCGAAAAATCCGTTTGATTACTTACCGATTTGTTTATTTAGGCGCCTACGTTATAATCTAACCAATACTTCATTACCTTACAATTACATAAAATAAAAACGTATCATTCATTTTGATTACATCGCATTATGTAAATTCGTTAAAAGTGCCGATTGCGGTCATTTTTTTTCTCCGGTATTATGCGTGTGCATTTATCTTATAACGTAGTCGTATGCTGACAGCTATTATTCAATACATTATAGTTAGTATTTCCACGAGACACCAGTGTCGATCGCACACACGATAATATATGCACCTTTCTTTTGGTATTATAATTATGTAGGCTATGCGCTTTTAAGGAAACGGTCGTAAATTAACCCATCGGTGTCTCTATTAAAACTTTGGGAGGGATTAAAATTAATTTCTAAGATAAAAATATGCTTATTATATTATAAACTGAATGGGGTATTGCCGCGCATAATTAAATTCAAACCTTAAGAGTATAATATATGGCTGACATTGACGTAGTCAATTAAATCCCGTTAAGTTGTATAAGTAATTCGTTTAAGTTTAATAAAAATAATTTTTTTTAACATTTCTTTTAACGACGTAGTTGTTGAAAAAAAAAAAAAATTAAATAAATGTGGTGTGAATTAAAAGTAACCGAGATTTTAGACAAAAGCTGCATTTTTTTTTCAAATTGCCGTTGAGTGGGACTGAAGTAAAAAAAAATAAAAATAAAATAAATAAATATATTCCAGTTGACTCGTTTAAGATAGTTTACCCCTTTAATACAAGAAAAAAAAAATCCAGACCAAAGGATCGTTTTTGTATACGCAGCGTTCGTTGTTTAAAAAACCATTACATTTTTAATTATGTTTACCCTGCCATTGACCCGTTACCATCTCGACTGTTAACGACTCAAAAAGACATTTTATTCGTCATTATTTGCTCTGCAGCTACAGCGGCGTTCCGCGTAATTATTTGAAATATACACTGTACACGGGTCGATGTACGTAGTGGCGACGAAGGGGGAATAGGGACTTTTAAAATTTTCAAATAACCCGATCGAAAATTGTTAATTAATACTTCCGTCTACGCTGAAGTATCTATATATATATATTTTATATATACATATATATATATATATATTACGTGTAGTGCTGTGTATAGGTGCACGTAGTTTGCGGATATTATTCAATTTGGATTTGTAACCGTACGCATACACGATTGTGATAACAGGATTACAACGACGAAATACGGCAGGAGCAAATGTGGGAAATGCAAATATTGCAGAAGGGGTCTACGGGGGACGCGACGGATTCGGAAACCGGCGAGAGCGGATCTTCGTCACATTCCGTGGACGATAATCGCCAAAATTACAGCGCCGTTCATTCGGCAGGAGAGTGTTCGCCAGTGCATACCAAGCACGGCAATATCAACACCAATCAAACGATAATTAACGTTTCAGGTATCTATACGTCATGTCTGTGCAATGTACGTAATAATAATATTATAATAATATATGTAGATACAACGGATCGTCTGTATTATGGCGCCGTTATTTACCCATTATCTATATTATATATATATATATAGTTAGTTACCTATATAATATAATGTACACGAATACACGATATCGACATGCATTGGGTTATGTGACGTATGTTTAGTCTTTTTACATGAATATTTAGATAACCAGTGTCGTATGTGGATATATAAGTGATCGGGGTTGCTCCAGCAGAAATTTTTTTTAAATAATCGGGAGCGGAAAATGCGTAAATACTCGTACATATTAAAATGTATATTATCTTATCTCAAATATTTTATAAATTAAAAACAGCGGACAAAACTTAAAAATATAAAACGGATTGAACGGAGTATATGACGTATACATTGAGAAATATGTATGAGTTTTTAATGTAACCAAATCTTTTGTATAGATACCGTTTTACTTTTATTCTTCCATTTTTCATCGTCAAATTTTTCCTTTTTACTTATATTCATTCTGAGAATAAATAATTATAATGTTTAAAACAAAACGTAGTTGCATAAAATTAAGTATAAATATTATGTTCTCTACTAATCTCTTGTTGATTAAAATCTGATAAAAACAAATGTCAGATATAATTTTTACACATAAAATTGCCTTTTACAAAGAATAAAAATAGTAACTAAATTATTTAAGCAACTTAATTATTTTCAAAATACAATTCTGTCATTGTAAATGTGTAAATGTTATGAAACTAGATTATTATGTTAATTTTTACTGCTTAGATTTCAGGCCAGCAGGCCATTTACAATGCCTAGACCATCGGGATTTACTCCGGTAACCCGACCACCCTAGAACTTAATTCTTAGGGCTGTTAAAATAGTATGTACATTTACGCAGCTATAAATTCTTTAAATTATTCTCAATTTTTTTATTTTTTTTTCATACAACCTTGGAAGACTTTTAACGAGTATTACGTTACAAAATCCTAGCCTTACAGTTATCCCTGTTAACCATACCGTGAGAAAAATAAAAACAAATTTGTAGTTTAGCTTAATATACCTACGTTTCCCCTTTTATTATATTGTTAGGAGGTATTAAATTGAAGTTTAGGTGTGCTTTAGTAGCCCTTAATTCCACCCCCCCCCCCTTAGTTGCATCACTTGGACGTTCGGACATCATTACGAATCGAGCTGCGTTCATCGTGACAGTTTCTTTTTAAAACTTTTTAGAATATTTGTTACGAAACAAGCGAGAAACTCGAATCCGTCAATATCGACTCGATTGTACCATGTCGTTGAATTATCGAGTAATTTTTATTTCGAGACAAATATAATATTCATAATTTAACCAGCGCGAAATATTGAAATCAAACTATTGTTATTATGTGTCTCGCGTTAAATAATGCGGTGAAATGTATAATTCTCTTAGCCAATAAAATCCAAAATACGCAACGGTTGTGTATCCGCTGCGGTGTATAGGTATCGCCGCTGACGCCGTCGCCCGAACTTCTCGAACCCTATTCCTATTCATTACATTATATTTCGCCACAATAAGAGTTATACGACGCAAAGATTCCCTTTTCAGCGCCCTCTCGTCTCGGTCTATCGCGCTCGCCGGCTGCTGTTGCTGCTGCTGCTGCTGCTACTGTACTCGTATACCATCTAGACGAGGTATTTGAATAGTTTGTCTGAAATCGATGGGCTAATGACAAAAGTTAACATGAAAAGTTCTCTTTATACCTCTCCTACCGTCCGTGTATACACTTACAACGGTACTGTAATGCTATATACAGTATAGAGTAACATTTGTTTAGCTTAGCGCGCTGCATTTAGATGACATCTTGGCACACTATTTACCTTACTTAATAGGTGTACACAGACTTTGATACTCGAACAACAAAAAAAAAGAAGAGCTTTTAACTGTCTTAAGGTCCGATAAAAAGGTGTTGTTTCGTCGAGCAGTTAGAAAGAAACGCATACACGACCACCCCTACCTATTTAGTATTTACCTATACCTTATAAATTATTGTCATACACTTTTATCCGAATTACATTTAGTATGGTTCCGTGTCGTGATTTGATCACTTTTACGGGAATAATATTTTCGGTACTGTTTCAAAAACAAAGACTAAATAATTTTTGTCAAAACGCATGTCGATGATGATTATGACGATGAATGGGGCGTTGATCTAAGTATGAATGTATTTTTATTTTTATTTTTTTGGTGTAGAAAAACATGGCATACCAAGTAACCCAAACGTCTTGACAGAGACTCCCGGAAGAAAACGTCCACTACTGTCTGGAGAATGCGCTAAGGTATCGATGACCCCATCAAAGAGGACGGTAATGGCGATTTTAGCAAGAGCTCGGACGGCTCAAGTGCACGTCAAAGACATGGTCTCATTTTCACCACATTTTAATGGGTACGTTTTATTGACTCGTATTTTTTTTTTTACTTAATTTTTTAGAGAAAACAAAGCTTTTTCACATGGAAGATCACATATTTTTTTACATAAAAGTATAGTCGTAACGTGATTTCATAACATAATACAATGTATAAGGTCTGATGTAGTTACGCTATGTTTCGTTTTGCGGTTGTAAATTTATGAATTATATTATAAGTATCATTACAACAAAACTTTTTTTTTATGTTTTCTTTCTTTATTTTTATTTTTTTATTTCAGACTTGTTCAAACAGACGTATCCGCATACAGAGAAAAGCCTTTCATCCCCGCAACCAATCTGCTTTTGAACTAAATATATTATAATCCTCTTCACATCACCCATAGATTATCCAATCAAACTTCTCTGTAATCACAATGCATGAAAGTATGGGTCAATGTATTTTTTAATTTATATATATATATATTATACATATATATTATTATAAACATATATTATATTATTATATACAGTAATACACATTATATTAAATAATTAATCTTTATAAAAAAAAAAAAAAAAGTTTTATTTTTAGTTTTATACGGATTGAAAATAATTTTAAACTTCATAAATCATTATATTTATTATAAAATATAGAAAAAAAAGTTGCTCAATGTATGTTCCAGTGATACGCATGATATTCTGCACTAATAAAAATAAGAATAAATATCGTAACTAGAAATTTCAACTCAACAAGACAGACCTATTCAATTCAATTCTCCAAATTACTTGACATGTTTACTAATTATCCCGGAAACTAATGTAATATTCAAATATATGCACACAAATCCATATTAAAGTAAGTTTGAGATTGTATTTTAAGTAAACAATAATTATTATTCGGTTACATACGGAATAATGATCTAATTAAGTCGTTTTGTTTTTTATTTCTATAATTTTTATACTTGCCTTAAAAATGCATTCTTTTTTCTTTTTCTTTTTTTTTAATTTCTTTTAGAATTAACGGTTTTGTATCCAAATGTTATATTTATTATTTTTAAGTAGATAAATTTCATTTTAAACAGTTGGATTGATTACTAAATTTAATTCATTAAATTATGTACACTTTTTAAACAAATTATTTTAAATTTATTTCACAAAAACTTAATAAACATATGATTAAATATTTATTAGACAATAGTATGTATATTATTAAGTTTATTTTTTAAAATCAAATCATTTATACGATAATTAATTCGCTATTGAAAATTTGAATCATGTGATCATTTACGTATTTAAATCGGGATGATATTAAGTACCTAATGGAAACTAAAGTAGGTAATTGAACGGTATAATTAATTATAGTAAAGACACAGTTTGTACGTTTTAAATTACAAGTTTAGATACCTACCTATTTGTATGTATATATGTATTAAAATTATTTAATAATTTAATAATCAATAGCAACTTATAAGACGTTATTTTTTTACATTGTTATGTCAAATGCATTTTTGATAATTGAGGTATAATTATATCGGTTGTTGATTAAGTTACTAAAAACCTAGAAAAGCATTTTTAACCTAAATACGCGAAAAGTTCACGTTTAAAAATATTACGTGAATTGGAGATTAGATTGACTTTCAAGGTTAGGAAATACTTGTCTAAGCCGTTAAAAAAAAACTCTTCAACATCCGATCGAACCAATTATAATTTGATAATATATATACATATAATAATAGGTGTTGTCTATTTAGTTTTATTATTACATATAACAATAAGATTATATTTATAAAAAAAATGTACAAACATAAATTCTTGTATAAACATAAAAATTTCACAATGAAGTAATAATTCAGTTGATATTGATAATTTTTAATGGTATTATCATTATTATTATTTTTTTTTATATACAAAATATTCTGTAAACGTTATCGGTTTTAATTTGAATATTTTTCTTTTTCACTCACGCGAGTTGTGTTCAAAGATTTGATTTGTATTGTGTTTTGAGTTGATCACACCTCGTCGTTGTTTCAGATGGCCGCAAGTGATTCGGTTCGGCTGTTTAGTTTTTTATCAACTCGTTAGTATTGCGCTCGTATAGAAAAAAAAAAGATACCATATACATGCGGAAGTATCAAAAAATGTTGGAGTTACCTTTTTCGAAGGGCGCGATAAAATACGAGTGTTCGGGCGTGTATAAATAAGATCCCTTAGGAACGGATGTTAGAATTTTTATGAGCATGTTATCTGATTATGTGATCTGGGACTTGCGGTGCACTTATTTATTAAACGATAATCCTACCGCTAACTATAAATCGTTCCAAGTGAACCAATTATGTAGTTATAAATCGCAAATCATTGAAGTTTGTATGGACGCCAAACAACTTCAACGCAAGATCAAATCGCATGTAATAGATATGCTCAGATGGCCCGCATAACGGCCACGGCATTATTGTAGCCGACCAGTCTAATTTGCAATCGTAGGATCGTTTTTAATATTTATAAAGTCTTAATTAACTCCATTAATACGCTATAGAATTAGACAAGGGTGCTTGATTATACTCTACTTTGTCATTCATTGAACGTTTACTTATTCACAAGAGCTCTAGTTCTAATGACCCCCCGGACGAACGATAATTTAAAATCCTGTGTCATATAATATATACAGAACGGCGTACGTCATTACTTCGCAGCAGATTGTACGCCACACTTAAAACAAATATTAATTAGTGTTTAAAACGGAAAAATGCTCACTCGGAAGTGTTTCCGCCGCGTATATTTGTTTATTTTTGCTTTTCGCTAATTAATTTTCGCGTCTCATTAGCCGAAGCAGGAGAACCGTTCGTGTTCCAAAGAACTCGTCGAAAGAATCCAATTGTCTGCAGCGTGTCTGCGCGTCAATAATACCCATACCATTTACGCCTGCTGTTGAGTAATGTTTACTCGCTCAGTCACTCCGAGCTCGAGTGCAAAAAAAGGCTTCGCTGATTTCACCATCCAGGTATGTCGACTGATTTATAAATAAATTATATAATATATTTCAATATGATCGAACGCAGTTCGCTGATTTTCGCAGTGGCATAATTAAGAGGGGTTTTCACTCTATTCTCTCGAAATTCGACGGTTTTTCTACGTATGCGTAATGCGCGTAGTTGCATAATTTGTATTGCAATTTCAGACATCGAGTACTTTGTAACGTCGTACGCGCGCGTGTACTGCGACGCAAGACTTCATTTATTTAGTAATATGAATATGCATCATCTGTTGACTGTTATGCTCCCGGAGTCTTCTTACAATACGATTTAATATGTAGATACATTATAACGGCGCGGTGGTACAGCCGTACAGGTACATAACAATTATTTTAAACACAGACCGATGTCGAATCGGCAACAAAACGTCCACTTACACGAAGAATTAATAATAATCTCAGAACGTGTATTATTATTATTACGGTATGTTGTCTATATCAACGTATAAAGAGCATTTGAATATTTAATATAAACTCTAATTATTTATTCACATGCTTTTCATCTAGATAAGAGGCGAAGAAATTATATTTTTTTTTGTTATTTAAATATTTTACCAATGAATCCCAGAAAACCGGCCGGAAATTTTTTTTTCAAAATCCATACCTAACCTTCGTGAATCATATAACCCCTTCCGAAAAGGAATCCCTGATGCGCCACTGGATTCATTTGCACTTTGTCGGCGTTATGTTATATTCGAGACTTTGCGCGTTTCAAATCTGACAAAAACAAGTTATTAATTCGAATCAAGTGAAGAATATATTAATTTAAACTAAGTTTTATTATGCACAAAATTGCACGTTTCTAGGGTTTTGCGTTGAAACGCATAATTTACATTTTATTTCATCAAATAAATTTATATTAAATGTATTAAATATAGTTTAATAGTAATCTGATAATAATCTAACATTTTAAATGTTGAAAAATCCAGTTATAATTTTTAATTTTTCATACAATACATCAAAATATCGACATGGGCATTTGATATTTTGAATACTTCAGAATTTACGGTTGTACTGTATCGTTTATTTACTGTAGTGTGCATTTACGATATTTTCCATGCGTATTATTAATTTATAGTTTTTTTGTAACTTTTAAAAACTTATATTATTGTGTAGGTATACTGCATTGCAGGTACGTATACGGTATACCCTACTGCAAATATTTTTGATGATGGCTTTTGAAAGTTGTAAATAAAATATACACGCACGTAAACTTATATATACATAGTATATGTGCATAACCTCTTTCTACGGTTTCGTGAATTTTTTCTAGTATAAGCATACTACCCAACCTAACTTTCATAGTTAATTATTGAACTTTGTCACATTTAGAAGCACACGATCTGCCCGATCAATTATACATTAAATGTTTATTACCGGCCATTAAGATTTGTACTATCTGTCCGGCTAACTTTTTATGTGGATAAATTAAAGTCGCGCAGGATAACAGACACCTGAACCACACGTCCACACGTGTTCTAGAAATCTTGAGAGTACCACGAGATACCGACCTACTTATAGACGCTGGAAAAAGCTACTTCTCGCTTGCTCCACAAAAAATTCAAGCACCCAATACCTAGTGTAGAACGACTTGAACAACGATTGTGACTACTAAACGTAGTTAGTCGTACAAAAAAGGTGTTGTACAAATGGAAGTAGTGAGTCGGTAAAAGAAATTGTTGAGTTATAACTTATGAAAAAAAAAATGTTTTTGAACGATTAAAGAAATACATTTTAATGAGAGATCAATTTTAGAGACTAAAATATAATTTATCTACGGCGAATCCGGATAGGCGTTCATACCACCTACACAGCAATATATCATTGACCCGCGAACCCGAGCTACGTCGGATATTATTGTCAATTTATGATTTATATTTTTCCACGAATCATATTGAATTCACCGTACTGAATAAAAACGCAGAATTACACAATATGCAAAATACATTCTATTATATTGTGTTTCGTGTAACATTGCCAGTATTGAGTCGATAAGTACTATTGATTTTAAATTAAATTACCCAAACTGAATTTACGATATTTTCATACCTCGTCCGTTCTACCTCTATATGATTGCACAGATATGCGTAAAGTCTGCGTTTATTAAAAAATAAATAAATATGAATGATGTCTGCGCGGCGGTATTAAATAGCAAAAATAAATTGGAAATCGTGTATAGTTGAGTGTAAAAAATAAACATACTCGTAAAAAAGCTGCAGCGAAACCGAACAAAATGTACCTGCCGAGGGAATTCTATAGCAAAACGTTCAAGTGGCGCGTTATATATATATTGCAATAATTTCTAATAGGTATGAGATCGTTAAAAAATTTACGTCATAAACATTTGAATGATACCGAACGAATAAAGTTTTGAAATAATTTTGCAAATCATACATTACTAACTGTGTACACAAGTACTGAGAGAGATTAGTTTGGTCCAGAACAGGGGATCTTAACATTTTCCGGATCGTGGAGCCCTTAGAATATAAAATATAGCCACGAACGCCAATCTCCTTCACTTACACACCACAACTTCTCTATAGAATGTTATATTACATTTTAAAACTTTAAGCGTTAATGTTGAAATGTTTGTCGATTTTTAATTGAAACTAATTTGCAGATTTCTATTATGATTTTCACGAGTTGTGTAAACGTTTTAATTTGAAACGCTTATGAAAAAAGAAATTCACGACTACAGATTTTTAAGATGTTTTCACACTCGTAAAAATAATATATTATGAGGAACTTATTTTGAAGATAGTTTTGTCCGATTCAAACTATTTTACGCCACATTTCACGATAAAAAACCTTAGAAAACTCAACATTTTCAAATGTCTATAAATACCATAAAAAAAAGTCAAAATCTTTTGAAAATCGCTTTTATTTCTAGAGAATGGTCATAATTACACATAAGTACACTGTTTTTATGAAATTTAATTCGTACAACCATTACAAGTTTTACAGACTATGCAAAGAAATGAAATTGAAATTACTGTAACTAAAGTGGTTAATCAATGTGTCTACATAATCCAAGTGGTTCTTGAAGTCGTTTTAACGGAGAACATATTTAAAAGTTATAAATATGTTTTTCTTCAATATTTCACAATCGATTAAAAACAAACGTCCATGTTTTGGATAGTGGATACCTGCCCGTTTTGAACTCGAATAACGATCAAGCGAAGATCTAAATTCGTAAGGAAAACAAATGTTAAATTCAATCTTATCGACGACGAATAAATGATTTGTACTGCGCCTTTTCAATTTTCATGCTCTGCACGGGAGTTTTTAATTAGATATAACAATCGTCTTGAATAGAATCCTGCGCGTAAAAATTAAATTCATTAGTTTCGGGGCGAAATAGTACTGCGTTAATTTTTCGACCCAAATGTACCTCTTAATATACTAGCGCCCTGTCTGTCAATCTAAAACTTAAGAGAATAATATCTAGTTTACTTTCGAATAACACAATAGTCTCTGTAATAAAGTTGAATCTTTTAATTTAAACTTTGTTTCAACGATATTATACACGCCATGACTCACCAACTATACTTATCTAGCATTTAAATGAGTTTTAAAAACGTTCACGGATAGAATGTTAAACAGGGTGCACAGAATTTCGTAACTTTTTTCGGTGTCGAGGAGTGGCAAAATCTGTTTCACACATATAACATAATTAACATCGCATAAACTTCAATCAATATTGTAATCAGTGGTGGGTTTGAGGGCGAGGTAAAAAACGAGGTGGTTCATATGATTTTTCGGAATAAATAATGCTCGATAAGTACATACATTTAAACAAGAAACATACATTTTTCAAACATACATTTTTCAATGTTCGTAATTTTTTTTTTTTTTTTGAATTTTATGAAATTTAATAAATAATAATCGATAAACTAAGTTTGATGTCTGTGACATATAAATATTTATTAATATTTATAAATTAATAAGCGATAACGGATGTAATTTTTTTCCAATATAACACTATTACGAAACTAGAATGGAAATTTTCGTTTGTTTGATAATCGAAACCGAAAAGTTCCAAAACGCTTTAGGTACTCCCTAAACAGTCTAAAAACGATGTGTAAAAATATCAATTTAGTTTCCGCGCATAAAAAACACTTGAAACACACAGTGTGAAAACACAAATAAAAAATACCCTCGTGTGTATAGTCACTGAAGCAAAATACACGTGTGTATTGAAAAGAAAAAACAAAACAAAACAAAACCACCGTTCAGCGGTTCGACGGCAGTGCTGACGTAGTCGTCGTCGGTTGCACGTCTGCCGACGATTGTCCCGTCGAACCGTCTAGCAGGTGTCGTTGACGTTGGCGGCATCGGCGGTTGCGACAGTTCCGGCGCTGGCAACGGGATCCTTTCGGAAACGCGGTCCTGGCCGCGGTGGTGGTGGTGGTCGCCGGGGGGCTCGCTGCGATCGCGATCAGTCGCGCGCGCTCCGGCTCGTCGGCGACGGCGGTTATTCGGCCGTCGAAGACGACCCCCCGGCGCAGTCCGACGGCGATCGACCGGACGACAAAGACCGCGTCGATCCACGGCAATCGACGCGCGACGATCGAATCGAAAACGGCGGCCGACGTCTCCGCCAACAGGTCGGCCGTCTCGCGCCACGACAACGCGCGTCGACACGTCTGGACGGCGGCGCACAGGCCGGGTGGGCGGAAAAACCCGGGGGCGACCAGGGCGTCTCCGCGGCTGGCCGGACCGTCTTCGAGGAAGGCCGGAGCGCCTTTGTGGACGTCAGCCGGAGCGTCTTCTCCGGCGACTGCGGGCAGACAATTTCTGTGCCAGATCTCCTTACATTCTGCAAGAAAGAAAGAGTTAGCGACGCGCGAAACCGGGACGTTTGCGCATCTCCTGATGGAAATAATTCTAGATTATTAATTAACTGGACGTGGGGCGACAAAACGAATCAAACGATTGAAGTGTGACCGTTTGCGATGGAAATCAATTTAACTCGTCAATATTCAGAAGTCGATGGAAAAAAAAGGAAGTATTTGTAACTCGTTAAGTAATACGCTAAATACTAATACTAACAAGGTCTTGCCTTGAGTATTATAATAAAGAGGGCAAAAAATTCACGACCGGTTTTGATTAAAAATCATCGTCGGGTGTAAAGAGCGCACAATCTTAGCGTACACTATTAGTATACGAGTATGATATTATACAGCCAACGCCGTACTTACTTAAGCAACCCACGACTTCCATCCACGGCCATTGCATTCCCCTCCAGAATTTTTTGCCGGATTTTGTGCAATTTGCACCGGCGTTGCATTTCCAGAACAACTTGATCGTCGGGACCATCAAGTGTTCGCCACCAGCGCTGAACACAAAACGCTCAGTGTTAGAAGAAAAAAGTTATGCAAGTTACACGCGCGGCCAGATAAGTCTACATTCGGTTCGGGATTCAAAGTATGTATTCAAAATAACTTAAATTATCTCAAAAAATAAAAAAAATTTTTATTAGCACGGCAATTTTTAATAATTCTTCACTATTTATCGAGATAAATATCTCACTTACAAACCTATTGTCGATTAGTAAAAAATAGTTAGAAATGACATAAAATTAGAGTAAATGATCAAAGTCAAAATATCTATAATTAACACAATTATTGTAGTTAATACTTACCAACAGACAAATTCAGTTGTATTACCTCCCATTGTTGTATCTCGAACTTAACGATTCGAACTTTGAAACGATATGATCGTGATATTTATTTTTAGAAGTTACATGTAACGATTGCATGTACCAAAAGTAGAAACAAAATTGATAGAACCATTGATTAAATATACTTAATCAATGATAGAACGAACGAATGAATCGAGACTATAATCAACACCACATTTCTGTTTCCTTGGAGGATTTCAAATTTATCGGGTACATTTTAACTTCAGCCAGACGTTTTGAAATTGATTTGGCTTTAACTTTTAATCTAATACTTTCACCCTTTATTGGAAATCAGTAGCAGTGGGGCCTCTTTAAAAATTATTAACTATTTTTATATTATAGAAACCGTTTATATAATATTTTAACAATATAAGGCAAAAAAGGATTATTCAAGTACTTATTGGGTATTTAAGTACGCATGTCAATAGGGCGATTGCGGTGTCATCATAAATGATAGTCCCCCTTCAACCATAGGCGCCGATGGGGGGTAACGGATCATACTTTTGCCAACCCGTAGAAAAATGATGATTTTTGCACCAGAAACGTATAACATAACAATCGAACAGATCAGTTATTAATAGGTATTACATAATTAAAATGATATTACATTGTTCGTTATGAATACATAATTATGTAACAATAGTAATGCTATAATAACAATGATAACTATGAGTGTGTTAGCGTGAAATCGAAAAAAAGTTGACGTAACAGTCCAATACTGCGTGCGTGACACGGCCAATGAAAGCCGAGCTGCACGGGCCACCCGACCAATGACAGACGAGGTTGCTCGCTCAATCCAAACAATACCCGATCGAGTGACGCGCGAAAGTACGGCGGCTTACCAAAGCACAGTGTGCAAATGACCGATCTGGTGTCAACAGCCGTTCGGTAAGTTCTTCTCGTTTAGGTTAACATCGTGGTGTTTATTTTTCTCCGCGATAGTCAACAATATTGTCAATTGTTATTGTGTATCTCATCGACGGCTAATCAAACTTTTAATCGTTACTCTCGTGTCTGTTACATCTTACTTTGTTACACGAGCCAATACGAACACCGGACCTCTCGACAGCAACCCGCAGACAGGCGCCGTAAGTAGTACCGATTATATTTATTTTACAGTCAGCGTTAGACTTAGGCCGAATTTATCGCAGGGTGTGAGCAGCTGCACACTCCTCTGTAGGTAGGTACCAATAGCTTATTTTTTATGAACACAATAAACAACTAATTATGAACACAACATAATTTTTATTTCTATTGAAAACGGTCAAATACAATTAATAACATTCAACTTACTATCCATTATAAATGCATTGCCAGAATTAAACTTTGCTCTTTAAAATGTTGTAGTATATTTTCTTCGTTACACGAATAATATTCACAATAATATAACACGTATAATATTCACTATTCAGTATATCAATATTAACATTACGTAATACATAACATTTTATAATTTGTTAAAACCCAAGGGTCGTTTGAGTTGGTACTGGGCCACACAGCTATAACCCACCTACCCCTTTTATGAAAGGGATGCTGGAGCACCTATTTAGATAGGTAATAGATAGCCGCCATTGATTGGTAAATAGTAGAAAGATTATTATTAAATTCGAGTAAAACAAACTAAATGAATCCAGTCGTTATTACATCACAATCGCCTATACTACCTAAAAAGACGCTGGTATCTGCGTGGCTCAGGTGAAATCTGTATTTCAAGAGCTTTCTTAACATTTTCCGCCAAAAACGACTTATCGTTACCTAAGTTTAAGTATAATAAAAGGTACCCTATAATATAAAAATTACTTAAGAAGTTTTATTATATATATAATATATTTATGTAGGTATATTCAAGACCACCATAATTTATGGTTTTGAATGTAATATTTATTAACATGAAATGTAGTTAAAAATCACATTTTTATCTATTTTTTTATTTTCATACAATTATTTGATAAAAACATTATCTAATGATTTTTAATTCGGGCTCAACGATTTATCACAGTATGAATATAAATTGATTAAATAATATTTGAAAAATATTTTTGTTCTGTAGAATAGTCTTTTTATTATAAATTGTGATATACGACCAAGTTTTTCTACTTAAATAATACATCTTAAAACACATCAATGATAGAATAATAAGGTAATAATATATTCATTAAAATAACAAAATACAATATTAGAGTAAATACAAATTATGAAATACTCCAGAAATAGTATACAAAAATAAATTACAAACAAAAATCAATAAAAAAATTATTTTACTTAATAATTAACATAAATGAATATATATTTATGAAATACACACTGAATGATTAATTAAAATTAAAAAAAAACTCATTAATGTAATTGAATGAACAAATATATACGTAAAAAAATAAACTTAATTAAGTTATTTTGTATGACTTATTGCATTTTTAATATTATAAAGTAAATACTGTTAACGATTAACAATTATCAGGAAATTAAATATAATATTATTTAATAAAAAACTACATTCATCTAGTTTTTAGTCATAAAAATTAAAATTTATTAAGCTAAACATTTTTTGATTTATTATTATTATTATTATTAAATGTTGAATTCTCACAAATCAGATCATTAAATGCATCTTTATGAATAGATAAAATTACTAATATTTCTGGGAATTCTAATATTGATTTGTACCTTAAGCTATATGATATTGTATCTTCTGGATCAATTTCATAATATCTAAGACAAAATTTTAAAAATTAATATTTAGTATACTTTACATATATTAATAGAATTGCAAATGTAATAAAAAATTGTATACTAACTTTCCATATGGATTTTTCAATAAAAATACTACTTCTTTTATTCCAGCAGAAACATAAAACTGAATTTTTTCTTTAACTTCATCATCGTGGAATTCTGATGTAAAATAATCTCTGGCTACATCATTCAATTTTTGATATTCTGGGACTCTAGAAACCGTACATTTAGTTTAAACAATTGTTTTTAAAAAATAAATACTAATATTTAAAAAAAAAAAACTAAATAAAAGGCATCAGTACTTGTGGTTTGAATATTTTACATCTGTACCATGAAATGTCCAATCTATACGCCAAAAGATTTTATTAAGTTTGTGATTGAAATAAGAGGTGTTGTTTTTATTCATAGTAGAATTGGGTAGAATCTGCAAACGGACATTACGTTGAAATGATTGATATCGTAATCTTCGAAATCCCTAAAAATAAAAAAAATGTTTGCATTAATTTTACTAAACAAGGAAATAAAATCATTATAATAACTCACAAATAAATGTCTTTGAATAAAATATCAATTTATTTGTAATCTATTAACTGAAAAATGTAGTGTAAGCTATGATGAATCAACTTTTCTTAACATAACTCAATATTCAAAGTTTATGGAATATTTAATTATTTTAAGATACATAATTATTAATTAATAATTGTAATATCTTGCTGATTAAATATATTAATAATTAATGTAAGTTAATAAAAATGTATACCTTTTATTCATAAAGGAATAAATCATAGCAACTATTATAAATATAATACTCAACATTAATAAAATATACAATAACAAAAGTGAAAACAATAATTACACTCATAATTTCTATAATTTTTCGTAGACTTAATAGAATTTGAAAATTTGATAACATACAAAAATTATTTATAATACAACTTGAATATAATTGTTACTCACAGGAGCTAGATTGGATATACGTTGAGTTTTCATTTTGAACTCTCCGACAGCTTCAATGAACTCGTTCATAAGTCTATAATCTACAAAAGAAAAAGAAAGACAACTGTCAAAAACCAATTGAAAAATCAAATGTTGACCTAATACCTTGGCTCATGTCATTATCATTGAATTTCTCTAGTTTTTTGAAGGCCGTTTTATACCTCTTGCCGTCACACTCCAATTCTTGTTTGTGGATTTTGACACATGACAGACTGCAAGTTTTAACTTCACACCTGGGGCAACAGTATTTTGCAACGTCTTTGCTGCACACTTCACAAGAACCCAACCTGAGTTCAAAAGGAAGGAAACGTTTTATCTAATATTCGAGTGAAAACAAAATAATAAAATCACAAGGTTTTTTAATAGTTTACCTATTTTTCGTTTCCATTTTACAGATTTCCGTCATCGAGCGCGAAACAAGTGACACTCAAAAACTTACTGCCAATCAGAAATTGATTGCAACAAAAACGAAAAACGTTTGCAAACTTGCAATGTGCATCATGAAGAGTACGACTCGAAATCGAAACACACAAAACGTAAAAACTGAAAAGCAAAAAATAAACACAAACGGCGTGGTTTTGTTTGAACTTTGAAAATCTTATCGGTATATTGTTGTGTTAACTACGATAAGAGTATTTCGCTATCACCGCCGTTATCGCTTGAACACAACTCGTATCTAACATCAGCGCCTTGGATCCCAAACGTTTGTGTCGATCGGATTCAATTGTTTGAGGTTAACCGCGCTTAACGGATATTATATTTATTTACCTTCACGATTCTAACTTATTTTTCGGCCCAAATTTTTCTTCGGTTTCGAACCTGTACGAAAGTCGAAAAATACTTTTCTTTCTGTTTTACATTATAATTGAATTCGAGCGTTGTACTCTGAACTGTATAACTCTTTCTCAATCCGTGTATAACGATCTCTCGTAAAAGATAGTCATTTCGATAATCTCTTGTTTACATTAAAATAATAAATAAATAAGCCCTGTATAATTATTGCTAGCTGTAGTCGCCCAACTTATAATGTTTAGTGATACTTAAAGTAACCACTGGTCATATTTTTTCAACTACTAATATTTTTACTTAAAGGTAAGCGATCATAATTTGATTTTTTTTTTCACACAGAAACATTTTCATAGATTATTACTGATGAAATTATTTCAAATTGAGATAAATGAAAGTACAATGTCTACACCGTGAATTGAAAATAATTTAATACCGTTCGTTTCTTTTAAAATTGTATTATATTTTCATATATATGCGTAATTAAAATAACTGTTAATAATTAAACTGTTCCTGGTAAAAACATTTTAAATTTAAGAAATTTGATGGTTGAATTCTTTTAATGCAAATCTGAGATATGTTCCAATACTTAATTTCTATACCTACATGTATCGGATAACATTGAAAAACTTGAAAACAAGTTTATTTTTGTGAATTTAAACACTTAATTTATTGTTAGATTTAAAAAAAAGGTAAATGATTCTTTATAATATACTGTATTAATACTTTTAACATGTTTCTATTAGATAAAAAATGGATTCTATAATGAATGGTTCAAGATCCATGGATAATTCTAACATGTCCATGGTTAATCAATCAATATCGGCCAAAGAATGTTTAGATCTGTCTGGCAAAATGTTAGATAGATTTTTTGCTACAGATGATTCATCTCCAACACTTGTTGATAAAATGCAAATAAATAAAAATGGTAAGCGTTTGTTCTGAATTGTTTATGAGCTAGTTTATTATTGTTCTAAGATCAATGTAACTTATGCAAGAGTCATATTTTCTTTAATTTCTAGGTCAAAGTGTTAGTGGTTTCACAGAATATGATTATCCCAGAGAAGGACTAGGGATGCCTTCTATTTCTCCCCTCAAATCAAGACACAAGATACCTCTTCCTGGTGCATTACTAGAGCAATGGAATGGTATATATATTTTTAAGAAATAATATTATATTTATTATAGTACTTTATATGTGCTATTTACACATTAATTTTTCTCTACTATTATTCCCTTACACTAAATTTAAAAAAAAATTATACCTAACTAAACAATGATTTATAGTAATATTTACTTAAATGTATTTTAATATAGATGCACAAAATTTCCATCGTAAATTAGGAATATTTCCTGAAATTAATCGAGTCTGGGTTACTATTGATCAAGAGTTCTTTCTTTGGGACTACAGTGAAGGGTAATTCATTATAAATTTATAATAATTTAAGTAGTTGATTAATAATGTATATATTTTTCAGAGCGGACTTATCTTATTTTGATGGAATGAATTCTACCATTTTTGCAGTTGCATTAGTACCTCCTAAACCAAATGTATTTCAACCTCATATTAAACATTTATTAGTTCTAGCGACCGGTTTAAACATTGCAATATTAGGCGTAACGTTTAAAAAAGTCACAAATGTCGATGGTAATTTTTATATTAAAGTTTATTTTTTAAGTATTCAATTAATATCTATCAACTATATTTTCTCCCTCCTATTAGATACTAATCATGAAACATAAAATTAATTTATGAAAACAAATGTATTTGTATTATAAGGTAAAACAGTAGAACAATTGGAATTAACAACAGACACAATTTATGAAGTTCCTACTGAAGATATTGTAACTTCTAAAATTGTTGGAACAAATGATGGACGTATTTTTCTAGCAAGTGAAGATGGCAACTTGTTTGAAATTGATTATTGGGTATGAAAAATAATTTGTTTAGTAAAAATATTATAACTTTTTTTAAAATTAAAACATTAATATGATTCATTATTTTTCAAAACATCTAGAAAGATTTAGGTTGGTTTTCAATTGGTAATGGAAGACGTTGCAAGAAAGTTTGTCATTCAGCTGGAACTTTATCTTACATACTACCTTCATTTTTAACTAATGCAATCGCTGAACCTTCTGCCATTATTGAAATAGCTGTTGATAACACTCGCCACATACTTTATACTTTAGCTGAAAATAGTTCAATTGATTTGTATGATCTAGGATCTGATGGCAAATCAACGAGTCGGATAATTTCTTTGTCACGTTCTAATCTTGAGCATCAAGTGGCAAAATTACTTAGGTAAACTACTTATATATTTTTAATTTTTTTTTTCTCGAGCTATTAAATGACAAAAAAATTATTATTTTTCAGAACAATGGAAATAGCTCAAATGACTTTGTTGAGTAGTATTAATGTTATTGAGGAAACTGAATCGCCAAACATCCATGTAATGGTCATATCTAAATGTGGGTTTAGATTATATTTTTCGACCGGAACAATAAACTCTAGTAACACTCGACCTTACACTTTACAACTCGTACATATACGTTTGCCTCCAGGATATAATAGAGTTATTGGAGAATCCAAACCAAGTAGTGTTCAACATGTTGTGTACAATAGAGGTATTATTTGATTTATTTAAAAAAAATTAAAATATTAACTTTTTATTAGTTCAATTTATAATCTATCAAGAGTTAATTTTATTTATTATGATATTTAACTTAAAGTTTGAAGTTAAATTAACATGTTTATTTTAACTACATTTTTTAAAGAGAAATTATTTGTTATTACCTAATCATATTTGTACAAAACCATAAACATGAATTAATAAAGATTTTTATCAAAATATGTGATTAAAAATACAACTAATTCTACTGCTGATTAGATGTTTTAATTGTATTCTATTATCGTATTTACAGGTACTATAATAATGGCATGTGACACTGACATAACTAATTACAGGCCATTGTTATGGTGTATATCTCCTGATGAATATGCATTCAATACTAACTTTAGTGAAAGATATTTTATTATTGATTTGGATATATGTCCATTGGCATTGGATAACATAGGACCAAATTTATTGATATATAATGACCCAAGTTCAATTCAACCTCCTCTTATTGTGCGTCAACAGTTTGAAAATCGACAAGAATATATTACTATAGCCCCTCAGGTAACTTTTCTTTTTCTTTTAAATTATAAGTATTTCCATTTTTTTTATGTTAACTTTTCTTCTAGGGTTTGGAAATTTTTGAAATGCATCGGCCCTACGACACTCTGTGTGAATTGTTAAGTATCAGTCAAGGTTCAGAAACAGATGCTATCAAAACGTATTTCAAAAACTTTAATGATGAACAAGCATGTGTAGCTTGTCTTACAATTATTTGTGATCAGTCGTTAAAGAATATTAAGGTTTGTTCCCACGTTTTCTTTTGTGCTTAAATAATTAATTGATTTTATATTTTCCATGTTATTAGATCAAAGAGTATGCAACTCGTGCTTTTTTCACTCATGGAGGTGAACCTAAATTAGTCACTGAAAATTTAAATACTACCCATAATGACTCTACAAGGGTTCCTCTAAATAGTAGTAAGAATTTTATTTTACTTAACAAATTTGTACTGTGGTTATATTTTACATTTTTTTTTTTTAGGTTTCAGACCTGGTAATTTTACAACACCTATGACATCCTTTATAAGTAATCAACCAAATATAACAAATTTACCATTTGAATCCACAAGTGTTTTCTACTCATCGAAACATAATGGATTATATTTGTTTGTTAGTCGTCTACTTAGACCACTTTGGAACATTAAAGCTGTAAATATGGAAACTACAGATGGAAAAACTTATGTAATTTAAATGACTTACTTAGAATGTTAAACGCTTAAAAATATATTTATAAATAATAAATGATTACATTTATGTGTTCAGATTGTCAATACTGTGTCTCCAGATGATTGTTCATTTGTCGCAAGTCATTTACAAACTTTACATACATTTATGAACAATTATTCAAAAATGTTGGCTAGTTATGCTAAGTCTCCATTAGATGTATCTAGACGTACGGCTGTACAAGATGCTCATCAGTCTGAAACAAAATCTATTGAGTGTTTGAAACAATTAGTTGTTTGTAGTGCTGAAGTTTTCAACTTATGGAAACTACTCAGCGAACATCAATTTTATATCATAGCAAACAAATTAAAGGATGTAAGTACCATAAAAAGTACATTATTAATAGATATATTTCAGTTAAGCAGTTTTGTAAAATGTATTATTTGTATCCATTCAGTATGTTTACTTTAAAACATTAATGTTAGTTAAAATTATAAATGATCTCATTTAATGTAATAATAATTTTAAAATTATTTATTTATTTCAGCAAGAACAACGTGTATTAGAAAATGTTACTTTCAAAGAATTGATCCTTGTGCATCAAGAAATGTGTCAAAGTTTAGTTCAAAAACTATTAGATACGTGAGTTCTAACTTTTATTAAGTTTTAACATTAATTTTTAATATTTAATGTTTATTATAACTATTAATTATTCTAAAAAATAATTAAATTAAAGCATGTATTAAGATATTGTTGTATTGTATGTTAAGATACATAAATGAAAGTTCATCTGTAGAGTCAATCAGTACAAAATTACGACAAGTCTGTCCATCCATATACCATTCTGAAGATGCTGCTTGTGCCAAAGTAAATATTACAGTGTTCGCCAGTGAAAATTTACTACTGACAACTTTTTATTTAATTAGGCTTCAGAGATGATCAAATTGGCTCAATCTACAATTAATGAAGACGAACGTAAACGAGTCTTATACCAATCTCTTATGGTGATTAGATATTAGATATTCAATTCATTTATCAATTAAATTAGTTTTTAGTTAATGATAAACATCTTTTCAATTGCAGGTGTTAAAAGAGGTTGCTCCAAAGTTTAATCTAACAGCAGTTTGTTTACAATTCACAAACTGTGCCTATATGGAAGGAGTGTTTAACTTATGTAGAGAGTATTCTAAAAAGATTGATCCAAAAAATTTGGCCGGTCATTTTTTTGTCAACAATATGGTATTAGACAGAGATGGACCTGGTTATAGTGCTTACATGTTCAGGTAATATTTAACTTTATATTTATTAGTTATTACTTGGTCATAGAATATGATTTATTTTCATAAAATTGATGCAAAATTACCAAATTAAGTATACATCTTTTTTTCTTTTGTGATATAAAGAAGTCAAATTTGATAATAATAAAGATAGTTTTAGATTAGTTTACTTTTATTTATGTATGTTAAAAGTTACATACATTTCATATCATTAATTATTTAATATTTGAATAAAATCAAATGTTTAGCTAAAAATTCAAAATTATATTACCTAAATAGCAAAATATTAATCATATGATACAATTTTCATGGTGAGTATAATGATTTAAACAAAAAAATTTTTTTTATTGGTGTTCTCAAAACATCTACATGAATTGAAACTATCAATTATAAATAATTATAATTATTCAAAATAATTTTTTTTTTTACTATAGGATTTTTAGTATATAATATTAGTGTATATTTAAAAAATGTTTACTGTTTTAAAATCTGAGACTTGGATAATACTTTTATTATTAAGTTAATAATATTTAAAGAATATCACTTTAATTACAACTTTTTTTATTATGCATTCAGATTGGATATTTACAAAGAAATAAGTTCAAGTTTGGACTACTTATATTCGATCATGGTGAAAAATCCATCTGTGAGCATACCTACACGACCAAATATAATTTCTGGAATTCTAGAAAATTCTGCATTAACCCCGGAACAATCTTCTAACTTGGTAATTATATTTTATTTTTGTTTGAACAATTGAATTCACGATAATACTGTTGCTATATTATTATTTTCAGATTTCAGAGTTGATTAAGTTGTGTATTTCTTGTGATGATGAAATTATGCATACCATTGTATACAGGTGGATGATTGAAAAGAAGTTAATAAAAGAAACTATTGAAATGGGAAATCTTAGTTTAGAAAAGTTTTTGTTAGCTCAGTCCAAGTCTGACAATTGTAATAACTATATCAAAGATGTACTATGTAGATATTATGAGTATAATGGAAATTATAATGAAGCTGCCGATGTTTTGGCATCGTTAGCTAAAAGACCTGAGTAATTATTATTGTTTCTATTTTTTCTAAATATGATTTATATTTTAATTATTCAAATCTATAATATTTATTTGTTCTTCAGAAGTGGATTGACTTTAAGTGATCGCCTTATATATTTGGGCCGAGCCATGGCATGTTTACGAAGTAAAAAGTTGAGTACTCCCGCTTTGAATGCTACCAGTCTTAGAGAAATAGAAGACTTGTTACAAGTAGCTGAAATACAAAAAATGGTTTGTAATCTAAATTCATTGATAAATTATTATTTTATTATTTTTTTCTGTTTGTTTGATTTATGAAATTAGATATTGGATTTATTGTCATCTAGTCAAGTTGATGAAAAACATGATATAATTGAAAAACTCAATAGCAGTCTGTTTACATTAGGAGAAGTATGATAATTTTTTGTGTAATAAAAAGTTTAGAAGAATGAATCTTAAGAATATTATTGTTTGTTTTAGCTTTACAGTAATTTTGCTGAACCTCACAGTTTATGGGAAGCTCAGTTGGCAATTTTACAACTTTCTAATCATGATGATCGTGAATTAGTTAACCAGATTTGGGAAAATATATTGCTTAAAGGTAAATAAGACCAATATTAAATGTTATATTGTTGATAACTAGGGCCAACAATTATATGCCCTAAAAACCTATTAAACATGTACGCAGTTATGCCCTAAAAATTACCAATATATGCGCTTAAATATGATCTAAAAAGAAAAAAATTTAATAAATCTATCGATATTAAATTTTAATTGCATTAAAATAAAAAGTAAATTTTCAATAAATGAGGTTCTTAAAACCATCCACTAATAATCATCTTATGTGACATGAATTACTTTCTGTTGTTTATAACCGACAACAGTCAAAGAACGTGTTAAATTTAAAATATTTGTATGCGTGTGTATTAATTTTTATATTATTTACTTTTTTTATTCTTTAGTTGTGGAAGATTGTGGAGATATCGGGGAACATAACAAAATGACCATTGCTCTGGAAAAAATTAAGTCTTTGGCCAGTTCACATCCAATTAATTCTTCAACATTTGATTTGGGTATGTGCCTGCATTTAAAAACAAATATCAGTAATTGAAAACTTAATTAATTGATTTTATTTTGCAGAATACATCACAACTATGTTGGAATATTTAAACTGTAACTTGGGTGGAGATTTGGAATCTGTCTATACGACCATGTTAACTATTGGTGCTCCTATTGAATCCCTAGTAGCAATATACAAAAAGTAATTTGATTTTTTTATTAATTAAACGGTGCAAACATATAAATAATGTGAAATAACATAAAAACGTTTGGCTCACAGAATTTATTCTACCAACGATCCACGGTGGCAGAGGACCAGTGAACTGCATGTGTTGGAAGTAATCATGAGTCTGGCTCGTTATTATTTACAAAACGTTGATTTATGGCCATCGGGAATGCAAAGGTAGATATTTCAATTTATTTTAATTGTACATTGTTTAACATCTATGTAAATTTATTTACAGAAGATCTATTGCCGTCAACTTATTCGACTTGTTGGTGATTTGTCAAAACATGCTGTACAGTCGTTTCGCTCATAGTCCCCTTATTGAAGGTGTTATAGCAATAAAGAATGAACTTGATAACATCATTAAAAACTAACTGCAAAAACCTAATTACTTGACTCTTAAAAACCTAGCTTGGATAATGCGGGTCAATTATTATTATTTATTTTTGTAATGATTATTTTTCCAATACTATTTTGTATTTTAAGTTTAACAGTTGAAAGTAAAATTAATTATTTTTTTTTGGAATTTTTTCATTCAAAATCTACGAATTACACTCTACCCCTGTTTTAATATGTTTATTGTTAGAATCCAACAGCTTAGAGTAATCTGATCTAAAACACAATGTGTGTTTATTAATAATTATCCTATTTACTACAAGATATCGATTTTATTTCATTTCAATCATTAAGATATTTTGAGAATAATAAAATTGATGATAAAATATCTGTAAAGAAAAATTGTATAATAACGTTAGGGAAAATTTTATGATTTTTTTTTTTTTTCTTTTTCAATTATGTTTATTTTATTTGTAACGTTTTAAGAACAAACATTTTCTTAAAAAAAAAAAAAAAATATAATATTTTATTGTTTTTCAGTTCTTGAATTCCTTTCTTCTTTAAAGTACTGTCAACGAAACTAGGCTGGTGGCAAATTTCCAGCAGTGCTTCAAAGACTACATTCAAAATAATTTTAAAAGCGGAACATTTTATACGAGGTACTTGGTCTGACAAGTATCAATATTACGATAACAAAATATTGATGAGTGTACTTTTCGGTATAAATTCTCGTTCGATTATATGAAACGTTTCATATTTCGCATCTACGATCACTACCAGATATAATAACTGGTCCACCGCGTTCAACCCGTCCCATAAACACGCTCGCCACTCCGCGTGCCTACCTCTTTGCCCCGCGTACGTGACGTATAAATCGTGATTTATAAATCTAAAGGTAGGGTGCCTACTGTTTATTCGCGTTTACTATTGACTGGTGTCCTACCCGCGACAGATATTTGGTCGCGGCGGCAATATGGTATCCATTGGTTTTGTTACCACAAGATGACATTTTCATCGAATATGTACATAAATAGCTCGAACTGTATGACATTGCCAACGTGCAATACAACAATAGTGGACAAATAATGGATCAATTGGTTTCCTCGTTTTAGGCGTTAAAAAATAAAAATAAAAGTTTATCATCTTCCGATTCGTCTTTATTTAAATTAAGAATCAATTTATTGTTATTAATAACGCACATCACAATCATTTTGTGACACGTCACATCCTTCATCAGAAATCACCGTACTATAATGACGAAATTTAGAACTGAGTAGCGAACCTCTACAGCACAAGTTGTCATGATGCACGAGTCCTCGAAATTTAACTGAACCCGGAAACATCACAACAAGTCCAAACCTAACAAATAACACAAGACAAGTCTACATAGAAAACAACCACTATCAGACATCTCTCCTAGGTAAAAGATAGCATTATTTTAAATTCTTTTAAAAAAATTAACTGAGTAGTAATATTTAATAACATAACAGTTTAAACACCAATGTAATGAATGTAAAGCTAACTGATTTATTTTACTTTTTCTTAGCAGCCACTGGATGATGGTCAAGTCGTCTAAGGATAAACCCCACAGTTTTAATTAAACTTGGGAAACATCAGAGCGAGTCCAAACCTAACAAATATCAGAAGACAAGTGTACATAGAACACAAACATTGTAGGACATCTCTATACGGTAAGAGATACTATTATTTAAAATTCTTTTTAAGAAAAAAAACTTAAAATGACATATTATAACATAACACTTAAAACACCACTTTTATGAAAGTAAAACTAAATATTTTTTCTTTTTTCTTTAACTTTGCAGCTAATGAATGACTCACAAGTCGTATGTGAAATGGCACTGATTTAAATTATAAAAAAAAAAACTGTAACACCCATTACAATCCACCAAATAAATATCAATATAAAAACGTTAAAAACATGAATGTAAATGAAAGTAAAAATACCTGTTTTTCATTTTACTCTTAATCAGCCCATATCTCTTTCTTATTGTATAAATAACAACCCTCCGTTAACATTATATTCAATTAAATCTCTCTTTTATTCACATTTATCTTCACATACATGTGACCTCCCAGCTGTCCTGTGGAGGCACAACCAAAAAAAGTGTAGGGGATCTAAAGAGGTGTGGTCGTCATATATATTATACATGTGTATATTAATATATTATATTTCCACAGTTACTTTTGAAACTAACCAATAAAAGGCAGCTCTTTTAGGCTCACGCTCAGATGAGAAACATAAACAATAATGCATTACTCTCTGAACTCTTTCAGGTACAACAACTTTGTCACTTAGGGATCTTGAGAGACATAAAAAGTATTATTCTCACAACCATCGTGGATGTAATGAGGTAATCATCATAAATTTATCATACATAAATACATAATACGTATATTTCACTATTTTTTATAGTAACTAATTTACAGTCTTAGAACTATTTGAGTAAATGTATTTAAATATTCGTAAAGTATTTAGAATACTTTTTAAACACTTTTTAAATGGTGTATTTGAATTGTATTTGAAATACTTTTACACATGTATCTGTAATTAAAATTCAAATACTCTCTGATAGGTGGGTACTTTAAAAATTTAATCAAATTAAGTTCATTTATTTTATGTCAGTTTATTTAGTTCATTACATTTTTTTGGATAATATTTAATTAATTATTAATTTCATTTTTAAACTTCAATAATATGGTCAAAATGATAGATACGGTTTAGCAATGTCTAGCTGCGCTGCTCGGCGTGGTACCCGCAGTACTAGCACTGGCCGTCTACGTTGTTGTCTTTCCTTGGGCTGCCCTCTCTTCTTTGTCTGTTTTGCCATTTGCGCCAGCTTTGCTGTCCCCACTGTTTGCGGCACTCTCGGAGGATGTACCGTCCTCTGTAGTCGGCTTGTTGGTTGACCGCGCAGAAAACCCAAGCCGAAATTCCGACAACGAAAGTCCTTCACGTCCAAGTATAAATTCGTCCTCGAGCGAAGGTAATGTATTCGTCTCACCTACTGGCAGGTACACTATAGGTCCTGAATGCAATCACCCGCTGCTAGGGATGGGTAGTTCATGTCGTTCATAGTCTGCTCAGTGAATCGACTCTTTGAAATGAACTGTACGAGTCGAATCAGTGTTTCAAGATTCGGCGATTCAGTGACTCACTGACTCAGTTCACTCAGTTCAACCAACATTTCAAATCCAACTCACGAGTCACGAGTCACGAATCAGTGAATCATTAATCGAGATTATAACAAAATACCATTGATTATCTATACTATATATAAAATTGTAAGGGTTTTTCTTCGACCGCGCTAACCGAGAAAACTACTGGACCGATTTGGCTGAAATTTTTTTTGGCTGAAACCCGACACTCTGCTGAAGGTTATAGTACCACTTTTGTCAGTAAAAAAGTTCATCAAAGTTCATAAAAAATTAAAAACAATTGTACCTATATTGTGCGGCACGGCGGGCCGCGGGTTTACAGCTACCTGTAACTTGACCTTTTTTTTGTATCGTGTTTGATATCGGCGTTCCGAGAAGTTTATCGCACTTACCGACAACACGTATACCCAATATTCATATTGTTATTATTATAACTTCGTTTAGGCTAGGTTCACATGGACGATGGACGCGCGTGTTTAGATATACGGATTTCTCGATCGCGATAACGACGCAAGAATCTATTTCCGCGCGCACACGCGCGTGACTCCGCGTATTGAATCCCATAAATCATTATCGGACCTTTCGGTTGACACGCGCGTTTCGACAACGAAACAGCGATTCATTGTGCAATTACATATTATAAAAATATTTTAATTTGATTCCAATTCGTTAGATTTAATTAGATCTAACAGGTCATCAAATGATTTAATTGATATTCGTCAATAGTACACGCGCGTCCAAAAACATTTGTCGAAATTAATAATCTATATACTATTATATAAAATTGTAAGGGGTTTTCTACGACCGCGCTAACCGAGAAAACTACTGAACCGATTTGGCTGAAATTTTTTTCGGCTGAAACCCGACACTCTGCTGAAGGTTTTAGTACTACTTTTGTCGGTAAAAAAAGTTCATAAAAGTTCAAAAAAAATTAAAAACAATTGTACCTATATTGTGCGGCACGGCGGGATAGAGTTATTATTGCGAGCATAATTTGTGCTTAGTTTTTTTACCTACTTTTTGATTATTCTTATGAAGGTTTATTGGGCATGCTAATAGAGTTAAATTTTGGGTAAGTGGCCAATTCATCATCATGCCGTGAACCAATCACGGGCGAAGCTGTGACAGGTCGGCTAGTAATTTATAAAATACTAATAGTACGGCCAGCGAAATTAGGCGGGTGACCGTCGCGCGCATGGTGGCCGTTTTCATGAAAACCAGTGGTTCTAAAAGTAATATTTATTTAATGAATAGCTGGTGCAGCTGTGTTTCAGCTGTCTTATGAAAAATTTTGCGTATCCTTAGTCCTTAAATCACATATATTTTATAATCGTATATACTAGGGATGTAATGTGTATTCGAATAATCGAATAGGTGCCCATACACGAGAGGATTTTATGGCACCAATAATTCCCATCACTAGTCTTGGAAGCACTACCGGAAATTTGCCACCATAGTATTTATAATCAATGGTGATACTTATGCAGTGTAGGGTTAATAAAATTATGATGTACTTTTAATATGGCGAATTGCTTGTACAGTAATCTTACTGTTAAAACTTTTAGTTCTTTGTAGTTCGAGTTTTTAGAGCCTTTTAGATCTTTTTTATTTAGGCAGATTCATATTATCAGATTCGGAAATTTGTTTCAAAAATGTTTCTGATTAGATGATTATTACATCTATAAGTACCTACAACATCTCGTTTTGAAGGAGCTACTACCTCATCAAAACTAAAGTATAAAAATCCGTTTACCTATATTTAAAATAAATATTTGAATGTTTAATAACGCTAATCTTATAAATTACTATCCGAACGACAATAACGTATCGGATATTATATTATTGTGTGTAGGTTGTTACAGTGGTACGGATCGGTTTTAAAAGCGTTGAAATCACAGCCAGCATTGCGTAGCGGGGGTATAGCTCAGTGGTAGAGCATTCGACTGCAGATCGAGAGGTCCCCGGTTCAAACCCGGGTGCCCCCTGGAACTTTTTATTCGTTTTTTTTTTTTCCCATTGTCAATCCATTGTCTTTCCTTCGGCCGCCGCGAAACGACAATCGACGCGCGGTTTGTTTTCTTTCTTTTGTTTATTATTATTTCGAACGATTGCATCATCGAAATTTGTGCCGTCCGACGAACCGCGCGGTAAACAACAACAAAGAAAACGCCGTGTTTGCGCGTACGACACGATCCTCGCTCGTTGTTAATACCTTGTAATCCTGCGCGATTTTTTTTTTTTTTTTTGTGTTTTTGCGGTCGAATTTTATAATAATACAGATTGATGATGTGATATTTTCACAAACGCACTGTGCGCGTGGCCCGACGTGTTGCTTGTGTGTAATATTGTGTTGGTGGAAAAAATATATCAAGCTGTTGATGTTTTGAATCGTTGGCAGCGCGAATCACGTCCGGCTTTAGCCTAGTCCGGAGTATTTATTTATTTTTTTGATTTGTATGTCGTTGCACATGCGTGCGCCGTAGTTTTTTGTTTTTAAACTTGATTAATAATTGTTTTAGTCTGTTCAAATCGAGAACGTTAAATATTTAACCGTCATTATGAATCCTGCGCGGTTTTGATAAACGCTTCAGTTGTGTATTATGTTGGAAACGCCGTTTCGACGTTGGAAGTCCAGTGATGGAAACGAATCACCTTTCAAGACGGGTAAATTCATTACTATTTTGTCGTTTTAATGCGCTAAAATTACGCGGTTTTCCAGCTTTTAGTGTGCCATTTCGGTTACCGAGAACGGACGCTGTTGGCATCGACGATAATTTTTTTAAATCCGTTATTTTGACGTATCACTTTGACCAGAATAACTCGCCTCGACCAAAAAATATAGCTAGAACCGTCTCTGATTATAATAATACGTAATAATAGTGTGATAAGATTAAATAATCATATTTTTTTCTAATTCAGTTACAAATGTAAAACTAAAACGTTTGTATTTTACTCGAGTCCCTTTAGAGCGAAACAATTTTACTTGGATTTTTTTAAAAATACAATACTGATTTATTTATATCTCGAAATTAAATCAAAATAAATTTATCAAATTATAAAAGTTATACTACGATGAACTAAGACGTTGCAAATACGTATTTATTTTAAACAGATGTTAGTAAAACTTAAAAAAAAATAGTACTGAATATTGTCGTGTTTCGTGGCTCGAATAATATTGTATGTGCAATGTGCACGCGTTAAATGTAAACGCGACATGTAAAAACGTTCTTTGTGTTAAATGGAAAATAACAGGTTGTGTTTTTTATTTATTAACTAACGAGTACCTAGATTGCCTATACAATGCGCCGCCGTGTACTATATTAATTACCTAATTAGTAATTACATTTTCGAAAATTTTTACCAATCGCGGCGGGTTGGATGAATTTTATCTCTAATTGAAAATTATTGATTTTTTCTGACGAAATTCATATCAAAGAGAAAACTCGTTATATAATTAATTATTACAAACCATAACGTCCATAACACTAATAAAAATATTCAATTAGATCTAGATCTAGAGAAAAACGCGTTTAAGTTTGTTCAGTTCACTGCTATAAAAACAATAAAAAATTATTATAAATTAATTTTAACCTAATATAACTCATCGTGAGTATATTATGTTTTTTGAAGTTTTTAAAGTTTATTTAATATAATATTAAAACTACCCAATAGAAAACACGTGTAATTGATTTTATTTCTAAAATAATATTTCGGACATTACCGCGGACTTTGCCAGTAACATGGACAGTGGACACGACATACAATTCCATTTTAAATCTTTCATTATTATTATATAAACACGACGATGACGTCGATTTGTACAAATGAAATCGGTTACAAGCTCGTGAGGAATATTAATTTGTTCGTTGTCACCATTTATTTTTCGTGAACGATTTTTCCATACAGTAAATATTTAAAAATTTAGTAATTAATAATTTTTTTTTTTTTTGTTCGATTGCATATCGAATTTATTTGTCAATTTTCAATTTTGTTGTGTTGAGATTTTCTCATTCTCCACGCATCGCCTCAATGATTAAACTACATTAAACCTTTGGATTAAATGTTTCTTTTATTTCATCTACATTTTTTTTTTCTAGTGATATACGTAAGACCGTTGCTCTAGATTTAAACCCGAAACTCCAGATACAACAGAATTAAATTCACCATTCTCTTGTCGATCATAATAATTATACCTATTATATATTTTGTTTTCGATGAACAAATGACGACGCTTTAACACGATGAAAATTGTAACCAACTCACAAATTCGTCGACAAACATTCGTCGTACACTGGTCGGATGTAACGTCGAGTTTTGTATACTTATTTATTCGAAATAACAAGATAACTGAAATAAACCACGACCGATGTACAAAAGTATAGCATATAACCGATAACGAATTTATGGTGGGACCTTGAACCTCGTTCGTTTACTAAACAATATTTTTTTATTTTTGTTATAAGCGATGATAAATAATATTATATAATACGATAAACACAGTGTTTCTGCCCGGAATATCACAATTCAATTTTGTCATGACCGATGATATTTCCACTTTGCTGTACATTCCGATTCCACAATCGTACGCGTGATTTTATGTTGTTTTTTTCTCAGTTCGATATTCATTCCGACAAAGTGCACATAAATAACGCAGTATGCTAATGTCGTGACGGCGTGCGGCGAGCTGGTCAGTGCCCGTGCACGCAGCGAGACTCGATATGATAATCGGCGGACCGCATTGTGCGTGTCCGGAACCCGTATCGGACGTCCAAGTTCGTAATCGCGCGAGTATAATATCATTTTAACAGTCTGTCGACGACGACGGTCCAGCTCGGTCCGGCCCGCGAAGACTTAACACGCTGTACCTATCACATTGATTCACAGCGGTTCAGCTCCAGTTTTCGAGTCCGAATAAATCATGTCGACTTCCCGCGATGCCGCCGCCGCCGCGATTGTCGTGACTACGATGGCTCTCGCTTTCGGAACTTCTTCGGCCGCCATTGCTGCTGCGTCGGACGTGGTCGGGCGATACGAGCCGGACTGGACCAGTCTGGACGCGAGACCTCTGCCCGCGTGGTACGACCAGGCCAAGTTCGGAGTGTTCATCCACTGGGGCGTGTACTCGGTGCCGGGGTTCGGAGGCGAATGGTTTTGGAAGAACTGGAGAGGTAACTATAACCATTCGGGGGCTGTCCGAATACAATATATGTTATGTTGTATTATAAAATATATACTTACTCGACGGGTGTGTATAAATAAATAGGTAGGAAAGGAGCAGCTTACGTGTATTTCATGAAGAAAAACTACAAACCCGGTTTCACGTACCAAGAATTCGGTCCTCAGCTCACTGCGGAATTCTTCGACCCCGAACAATGGGCAAACATAATCAAAGACTCCGGAGCAAAGTATGACGCGCGATTTTTTTTTCCAATCTATTTGCACTCGCACATTAAACACTAATCGTTTTTATTATTGTTTATCGCTTACAGATACGTGATATTGACTTCCAAACACCACGAAGGTTACACGATGTGGCCGTCGAAAAGGGCGTTCGGATGGAATTCCGTGGACGTCGGACCCCATAGAGATATTATAGGTGTGTGTGTACTCTTATTATAATGAAATTCGGCAAAACGACAAATATTCGTCACTTTGTTATTATTTATTTTTATTTTTTTGCAAATTTATAACTGTTAATTTCGCACGTCGATGTCTAGGAGATCTGAGCAGAGCCGTGAGGACTTTGAACGTGACTAGGTTCGGCGTGTACCATTCGCTGTACGAGTGGTTCAACCCGCTTTGGATGCAAGACAAGCAGTCGAATTTGACTACCCGTACGTTTGTGACCGAGAAAGTGTTGCCGGAACTGTACGAATTGGTAAATAAAAACCCGAATTATTTATAATGCGCGCGCGTCTCGATTTTGTTCTCGTCTGAACTAACACTATGCGCGGGGTCGTTTTAGGTGAACAATTACAAACCGGAAATCATATGGTCGGACGGCGAATGGGAGGCGCCGGCCACTTATTGGGATTCGTTGAACTTTCTCGCTTGGCTGTACAACGACAGTCCCGTCAAAGACACGATCGTGGTCAACGACCGTTGGGGAGGCGACACGCTGTGCAAGCACGGCGGATATTTGACTTGTGCCGACAGATATCAACCAGGTGACGTATTTTCATATACTCAAACCTATACTGTGTCGTATGCGTATTACGATCAATGTTGTGTTTAGAAAACACTGCTTTTTTAACCGAGCCGGATAATGTGTTACAGGAAAGATAGTCGGCCGGAAATGGGAGAACGCCATGACGGTGGACAAGTATTCGTGGGGCTACAGGAGAAACGCTCGAGCGTTGGACGTGTACTCGATACAAGACCTGATCTCCCAACTGGTGGAAACAGTAAGCTTTGGAGGTACGCCGCGCTGCCGCCGTCGAACGTTCCGCGTGGACGCGATTATCGGATATAACGACGCGACGTGCGGATTAATCGATTAACGGATTTACAGGTAATCTGCTGTTGAACGTCAGCCCAACCAGTGACGGAATGATTCCGCCGCTGCACGAAGAGCGTTTGTTACAGATCGGACGGTGGTTATCCGTCAACGGCGAATCCATTTACAACACTAAGCCATGGCCACACTGTCAAAACGACACGTATAATCCGCATTTGTGGTGAGACGATGAAAAAAATGTCTTGAAAAAATGTCTCTTTCATTCACACCGTTCGTGTGTTAATATTTTTAAGGTACACGCAAGGAGTTAATTCCGCGACGGTTTATCCGATTTTCTTGCAATGGCCCGTGGGAAATAAACTCCATTGTGCTTGCTTGAACAAAGTAAACCCCGAATCCGTCGTCATGTTAGAAACCCAGAGCAAATTGAACGTAACTATAATTTTCTCTGTTCTACCGTTTATCTTTTAATTGCATTAATTTATTGTTTTTAACATTATTTTCAGTGGACTCAAAGGTCAAAAGGGGGTTTGACGATTGAACTGGAAGACAGATCTAAAATTAACAGTCAATGGGGTTGGGCTCTGAAGGTGAATTTGTATCCTTAAGAAACCGCTCAAGAATCCTGCGTTTATCCTGTTTTGTGTATTTATTGAATAATATCTTTTGAAGTGTATCTGTATATACTTCGATCAATTCGATTGTTTAAGATATTTTCATAATTTATATTATATTATCATAACTTATAGTGTCTAAGGACAGTGTTTTTTCTTTAATTTTCCCGTGGAATCGCGCTAAACTTTGGGGTGGTGGGGGGGGGAGGGGAAGCACACCTGAAAAGTATCCGAAAACACGCTTCGCCGGGAATAGTTTTAAAATATTTAATTAAAACTTTTCGGCCACACCGAAGTGGAGAGACGTTCTCGCGCTAAAGAGTAATAATAAATGCACACGGTAAGTTTTTCCGAAAGTTTTTTTTATTTTAATTTAATTTTTGCAATAAATATATATATATATGTAATGTGAAATAATGAATTTTTTTTTTGTAATAATTATAGAAAATTGAAAAATCACGTTTGCCGCGCGACTTTGTCGGACTGCATTTTCGACAACGTGAAATTACCGCCGGGTGCGGTACTTGCCAGCTTTCGGCCGTCCTCGCATCGGCCCGAAAACGCCGTGGCCAATCAGCTGTTTGTCGCGCCATTGGGGTCTCAGTCGCCGCACTTGTAGCGCGCGACGCTCGGTCAGCGCGATCGCCGCGACCGTGCCCGCGATCGCGACCACCAACAGCGTCCATCGCGCCGCGCTCGACGCGGTCAACCACATCGCGCACGTCGCGGGCAACGGCAGCTGGCCGTTGACCGCGATCGAGCCGCCGCCGGCGTCGAAGCGCACCGGCCAGTCGTCCGGGAACGCCTGGGCCGCGGACCGGAACAGCTGGAGCGCCGACTCGACACGCCGCGACTCCAACTGTCCGCCACTCGACACCAAGTCGAATGCTTCGCGCGCGCTGACGGTGCCGTCGCCGCCGGCGCCGTGACACCAGTACGACACGTGTCGGTGTCGCACCAACGTCACCAGCGAACGGTAGGCGATCAGCAGCGTGGCGTCGCAGTGACTGGGCGGCGGGCCCTCGAAGCCGTCCCGTCCGTCGGCCGCGCACGCGGTGCGCTGCACGCCCGACAACAGCATGGCCATCGGCGGCTCCCAGGCGGTCCTCTCCGCTGGACCCTGGGACAACGCGACCGCGGCCAGCGTCGCGATCAACAGCCAGATCGCCGTCGTCTTCACGGTCGCGGCGTTGTCCACCGGCGACTCGTCTTGTTCCGACTCGTCTTGTTCGTCGGAGTTTCCGGCATCCGAATCGCTATATTTCGGTTCTTTTTTCGGTTTGTCCTCGTCCTTCTCTTTCGACGCCATCTCGACGCGAGCACGTAACTCCGTCAATAGGTTCTGTGTGGCGTCAGACACCTTCCACAATTTGCTCTCCTCGCGATTCCGACGAATCGCCGCCACAAGGTTCTTGACAGTCACGTATTCTTCCTGCATGTTTAATAGTAGTTTAATAGTAGCTTGAAATCACAATCACTAATGACCGATTCTACGTTTATTATCGATAGCTATCCGTACGCGTTTTGTTTTTCTCTTTTTTCCGATCCCTGGCGACGTGCATATTTACGGCCAGGCTTTGCTTGTATCCGCTAGTTGTTTATCTGCTCAATAACGAGACGCGCATTTTCAAAAGAAAATATTTTCATTTCGTTCTGTGAATCCATTTGACGTCGTCTGCAATTTCGTCTCTTCCACGGATCTAATATATGACATGTACGTGTGCTTGCATACGAACCGAACTTGTAACCATACCTTCTGGGCTATTCCTGAAGTTATTGGCGTTAACAAATTAACGACGTAATGATAACGCCACGACCACACCACGTTCTCGGTGGTTCTAATCGTGTCTAATAGATGGGAAGAAATTATTAAAAATTTTGGGGTAGGGAAAATCGCAGCGATAATGGTTTTTGTACGGAGTCTCGGTTAATGGACGGAACGCGTAAATTATTTACGTGGCTCATTTCCGCGTTCCCGATTAAATATTGAAATTATGGAATCAAAACATTGTGTATTATAGACGAATTATCGCCTATCGGACAGAGATTTACATTCGCTTACATATTGTTTTTGGTTTTTCGTCGGAAAGTACGCATAAGAAGCTTTATAAAGTACAGTGTGGGTCTCCAGTATCTCGTCCAAAAAATTACGATAATATGAAACTTTTCAAAAAAAATAAAATAAACATTGTTCGAAAACCAATACTTCACATCCATCTCTCGCAGTGTCTAAAAATGGAATACATATTTTCTAAGACGAGAATGATTACATAAGAAGAAAAACGCCAACGATTCGTTTGATTAGCATATTATTATAATCTTGAAAAACGATTCTGAATAGTTCAAATTGTTACTCGTCCTTCGAATATACATAGTCCGGAGAACATAATAGAAGCAGGCTTATAATATTCTCGTGTTCATTACCGTTCGGGGTGGCGTTTATAATGAAGATCCGCTCGGAGATAATTAGCAGACCCTCGGGATTAATTAATAATTATTTATTTACTTTCTGGAATGTAATTAATTCATCGCGGGATGATTCGGTCGGTATTCGCTAACGTGTTGACGTTTCGAGTATTTGTTTTAAATTATTTTTATTACGTATAATTGTCTGACGATTCGCGGGGCTTAGATTCATCGGAATATATTTTTATTTTTTTCCGACGACTCGGGCGATTATTATAAAACAAATAAACTTTTTCACTGAAACGGAAAGTTATAAAATAATATGAAGACCGAACAATCACAAAGTTACAGTTGATGTCCGACAGAGTTTTTTTTTCGTCTTTGTATTAAACGTTTTGAATTTTGATTTTTTTTATGACATCGATCTGCAGTGTTCCAAATACAATACAATTGAAAATAAAAGCACGTGTTTTAATACGTTATTGGAAAACAAAACTGTCGCGCGTTAAGTTCGGGATATTATAATAATCGTAGCTTTATTAAAAAGTCGTTGCGGCGCGCGGTTAAAACCGGCACTGTCGTCGTCCTGAACTTATACCGGACGAATCTACTCGTCTTCTCGTCTCGATCGCCCGGAGGCGCCGAGAAATAATGAAAAATTAAAATTAAAGGTAAGAGAGGTAGTAACACACGCGTTCACGGAAACGATCTGTCGGATTTTCACAAAGAGAAATGTCTCGCGCGCGCGCGTGTTTATCAGAATATACGATCCGACGCGCGTTTTGTTTGCCCCAAAGTGTTTCAGCGAAACGCGTTGCGCGTTTTATCTATACTCGCGAATCGTATGTTTTTCATTTTATATATATATAATATATGTTTTGTATGATGTTTTTACACGAGTTCAAACGGTCGACTTTGGTTTTAAAAAAAAATATTACGATATTATGTTTTTACGTTATAATATTTATTCGCCCGATCGGCGATTGGTTTTGACTTTTTTTTTTTAGTTATAGATATATTTATTCGGTCTTTAAGCCCGGGAACGTCTATCATAAATACTGAAAATGTCATGCTCGGACGGTCGACACATCTGTTTTACCTACTAGTATTATACCAAATCAATATTTCAGCGAAATTTCCTGGATAATGAAGAATACGTTTGGAAATAATATCACCAAAACGGTTTTGTTTCCCGATGAAACTATGATAAGTAATATACTATTATTATTTATTAATATTATTATTACTCCGCCGCCGACGCACATAGCGTGCGAGTCGTATTCACTTCTGAGTATAATAGTACTATTGTTCCTTTTTTTTCCAATGGAAAAGCAGACCTTTATCATAATATCATTGTTATTAATCGGCCAGCTTAAGTTGAAACAATATCGTTTATTATCGTTTCGCCATCGGTAAATGTCTTGAAAATAAAATTATTTTATTTTTTCTACGTCGTAATATTGTAATAGTTATTACTACACACCAGGACCGGTCGAACCCTTCGGTGTTTATTTACCGAAGGGAAGGGAACCTCAATGGATCAAACCGTACTCATAAGAGGCTTCTGTCCAAGTCGTTTTATCAAATCGATTACTAATCATATTTTTTACACGTTTTTTTAAATAGCCTTTCACATATGAGACCAGCCACCGCTTTATCCCTCCAATTCTATCGGTTATCATTTCGCAGTGACGTGTAATGATAAATATTTCGAATAAATCGCCAACAAGTTGGTTCTGCCCGCGAAAAACTCTACGCCATTTAAACTGTATTCTACAACTATTATTTAAACTGTGATCTTTCGTCCGCAGTTGAAATCATATGGAATGACAAATTTTCTTTGGTTTTTTTTTTCTTATCGATACACATTTGGCGATATTTTATATTATCTAAGGACAGTGTTTTTCTTTAATTTTCCAGGGGAATCGCGCTAAACTTTGAGGGGGGAAAAACCACCTCTGAAAAGTATCCGAGATCACCGGGAATAGTTTTAAAATATTTAATTACAATCTTTTTGGGCACACGCCAAGTGGAGAGACGTTCTCGCGCGCGTCGCTTAAAGAACGAATGCACCACAATACACGGTAAGTGTTTTTCCGAAAGTTTTTTTATTATAATTAATTTTTGTCGATATATTCTAATTTACAATTATTATTAATATAATGTGAAATAATGGAATTTTTGTTTTCGTAATAATTATAGAAAATGGAAAAGTCACGGCTTTTACGGAGTGTTTTCCGGGCGCGACTTTGTTTTCCGTGGTCGCCTCGGCCCGAAGACGCCTTTCAGCTGTTGGACGCTACGCTTAGTCAGCGTGAACGCCGCGACCAAGGCCACCAGCAGGGTCCAACGCGCCAGGCTCATTGCGGTCAGCCGCACGGAGGAGCACGTTTTGGGCAACAAGAGCTCGCCGTTGACCGCCGCCGAGCCGCCGGCGTCGAAGCGCACCGGCCAGTCGTCCGGGAACGCCCGGGCCGCGGACCGGAACAGCTGGAGCGCCGACTCGACGCGTCGCGGCTCCAACGGTGCGCCGTTCGACATCAGGTCGAACGCTTCGCGCGCGCTGACGGTCCCGTCGCCGCCGGCGCCGTGACACCAGTACGACACGTGTCGGTGTCGCACCAACGCCACCAGCGAACGGTAAGCGGTCAGCACCGTGGCGTCGCAGTGATCGGGCGGCGGGCCCGCGAAGCCGTGCTGCCGGTCAACCGCGCACGCGGTGCTCCGCACGCCCGGCAGCAGCGTGGTCTCCGGCGGCTCCCAGGCGGCGGTCGTCTCCGCGGGACTCTGGGGGGACCACGCCGCCGCGGCCAGCGTCGCGATGATCAACAGTCCGATCGCCGCCGCCGTCAGCTCCTGGTCCTTGCCTTGCGGCTCCGCGTCCTTTTTCGTCGTTTTCGCTTCTCTAAAAAACTCAAACGGTTGATGGCCGAACGCGTCAAACTTCTTACCAAATGACGCGCCAAACGAGTCGATTTCCGCTTTTTCCTTCACGACCATCTCTTTCTCAATTCGAGAATGAGAGCCGGGCACCTGCAACGTTTTGATGCGTTCAATCATCGCGCGATCCCGACGAATCTTCGCCGCAATTCTCTCAAAATTCATGTATTGGATCGTCATATTGAAATTGTATAGTACTCGCTTGAAATCACAATCACTAATGACCGATTCTACGTTTATTATCGATAGCTATCCGTACGCGTTTTGTTTTTCTCTTTTTTCCGATCCCTGGCGACGTGCATATTTACGGCCAGGCTTTGCTTGTATCCGCTAGTTGTTTATCTTCTCGAAAACGAGACGCGCGTTTTCAAAAGAAAATATTTTCATTTCGTTCTGTGAATCCATTATAGACGTCTGCAATCTCGTCTCTTCTACGGATCTAATATATGACATGTACGTGTGCTTGCATACGAACCTAACTTGTAACCATACCTTCTGGGCTATTCCTGAAATTATTGGCGATGATAACGATGATAACGCCACGAAGCGAAACGACCACGATCTGCAGTGTTTCAAATACAATACAATTGAAAATAAAAAAACGTGTTTTAATACGTTATTGGAAAACAAAACTGTCGTCTTATAAAGAGGTAATAGTTATCACATTCGTTTTAAAATATAATACATGTATTATAATTTTGGACATTTTGATTACCTATTTATTAATCAAATATTATAATCGTTATCTGTTTTTAATTCTAAAATATAATTTGTTTTAAAGATTTTGAACTATATTTTGGTTTTTATGTAATAAGTAACGTAAATATAAACGTTATTATAAAGATTGAAAACTAAAAACATAATATATAGTTTTGAATACTCGATTTTTTATAAAAATTATTGGCTAACTTGTTTGTTATTATAAAAACCGGTCGTTGTTGGGTTTAAATACATTTTCTTTGATTTCGCACTACGTATGCCTAGCTCATGGTTTAGTTCTGTATGAATCTAAACAGTAAATTGTATTAAAGAAATTGAACTGTCTGCTCTATTTTATTTCTAATTATTTTCCATCGGTCAAAAGAGTAGTCCTGTGTTTTATTTTTTACATTTTCGTTCGTAATCGTCATTTATATGTTGTGCTTTACTACTTTTCAACTATTATAAAATAAACATCGATCGACACCGAATGAGAATTAAAGTTTTATTTTATTGTACGTCTAAATATGAGTAGAATTAATTTAATTCGTCCATTATTATTATTATTAATAGCAGATTTTATGGACCTATAAATATTGGCCGATGGCCTTTATATAGATTTAGTTTGATTTCCCAATTAAAATAAAAGCACGAAACAAACACGTGAAACTTTTTTAAAACTTTTAAACGGCATTTATTATTATTTTAATTGAATTTTTTAAACAGTTTAAAGTTACTGAAAATATCATCTCCGTCCATCGTTCATAATAATTAATAACAAATGATTATATTTCAGTGTTCTTTCAAACGAGTGGCCATCATTAAAATGGATCGAAAATAATCGGTACGAATATGATTTATGGAATTGTTTTTTCCATCAGAATCTGTCCAATTCGTTCGAAATGCATTAAACAACTGACCGGTGTAAAAGAAACTACGGGGAGTTATCTATTAAAAACTTGTTTTGAAATTGTTACATTACTGACCTAGTCATGTTTTTAGGAAAGGGGCTGTATTCCGAAGAAAAAATATGAACGCAAGGAGATCGGTAGAAGAAAACATTTCAACCATTTCACCATTTCCACGGTATGTAATTGCGATTAATAGTGTTAGTGGCTATAGTACAAAATAAAAAAAATAAAAAGATTCGTAATGAATTGCATACGTCGGTGTTATCGTTAATGGTTAATGACCTGCGAGTTATATACTAGTTATTCTATAATTTTGAAACATAAAAATCGACAAGAATAACTGTTAATTTTTCAATACACGAGTAAATATTAATGAAAAATATTCTAATTTACATGACAAAAAATTAACATACAACTCGATCGACAGTTTAATCGTTCCGGGGTGATTGTTGGGATGAACAAAAAAAAAAATTCTCGTTAAAACAGTTTAATCTTTTTACTATTTTTTCCCCTCTTTTTGTATATCATACAATGATAAGAATATTTTCTATAATAGTTTCAATAATTAAATTTAACTTTAATCATTTTTTTTTTTTACTCCGTTTATACTATAATTAAAAACAAATAGTCAAGTTATTTACGTTTTAAAAGTTTATATTGTATAATCTTTATATTTTTATAATGTTTCTGTGGTGAAAATCAATAATTGCGTAAAATATCTACAAATCAACAGGGTATTTGTCTTTCAATAATAATAATAATAATAATAATAATAATAGGACTAATAGAGTAAGTGCTATGTAACTTTGCACTATATGTGTGTGGTAATATTATATCTACGACTGAATGAATTGCTGCAGCGAATGCACTTAAATATTTTCCCCTAACGATTTAACATGGACTAAGCGCGTAAACGCGGGTCGTAGATTTTAAATTGATTTTGAACAGTTTACCCGAGAACTTTGCTAATTTTGCTTAATCCGCGACGGGACATAACGATAATACGGTAAATAAAAACGCGGAAGCAGATTTTATTATTTTATCATTAATTGGAACGATTGTCAAAAGCAATAAAAGATACAGTCAAAATATTAGGGAAAACAGATCGCGTGATATATATTTGCGAACGCGGACTACTTTCAAACGTCGGCCAATCGAAACGTATTCGACATTTCTATAATAAAATTGTAGAAAGTCTGAACTAAAAAGAATGAACACGTTCTAAGTTAACTGGGCTCGATTCAGACACCGAAAAGCGTAGTGTTTGGATTCGGACTCATTATAATAATACATTATTATGTACGCGGTGTCGCGTTGCCCGCACCAACTGCACTATACGTACCTACTGTACCGTTACCGCGCGACAGAATATGATGGCGAACATGCGGGTCAGATTGTGTTCACACGTGGGACAAAGGTCGGCGAGAAGAAAGAAAAAACGGTGATGGTGACGACCGACAATGGGTGGAGACAAAATAAAAAAACCGTTCCGCGCTCGTCTCGCGGTAATTTCGCATGAAATTTCAAAGCGGGCAGTGACGATTACGAGAAAACACCTGCAGTAAGTATTTCACCCCGCCTCCATTATAATTTTAAACGATAAAGGATTTTTTTTTCGCACTTCAGTCATAACGTATTATATTTAATCAGTGATCGATGTGAGGGGGGTGGAGGATACGGGACGATGGCATCACTACTCCGCTTGTTATAATTTACATTATTCATCCTCCATGACTTATTTTGTCCAAAATAATACATCTTTCTTACAAAATTACAAGCCAAGATTATCGATTTATATATCTGTGTTTTTCATAAAAACTGTACTTTTTAAAAATTTTATTCTTACAACAATAACACAGTGATGTTTATTGTTGTTTTTGTTTGATATGAAACAAGTAGTTTCAGCAGTTTTAAAAATGCATCCCTCCGCTTATTTTGAGCCACTGCGTTACTATTATACAGCATGATGATGAGTGATGACCGATGAGCCCCATCAATCTTTACATCGATATCAAAACAAACACTAACTCATCCAACAAAAATACGTATATGACATTTATTGTGCACACGAGTTTATCTGTTGTAATTCAGAGTTTTAATTTCAGAAAATACAATATGTTGTCTATCGGGATCCTAAGAAAAAAAAAAAAAAATCAAAATTTATAAAATAGGAACCGACGGAGAAATAGGAGACCCGGCCGCGACTGTGGCCCAGCAAGTCCACGGTCAAGTCGACGCTACACGTTATGTTGTATCATAAAATGAAAAAAATTGTGCGTCACCAAAACGGACACACGCGGAAATCTACGAGTGTCCTCGCGCGGCCATTCGATCATTTATGATACGCCGAAACAGGTACGTCGTCGCGTCGCAGCAATGCGTGTACGTATATTATATTATGATAAATATTAGTGTCGTAAAAGTGTGTACTCTAAAACCTGTAGAAAACTCGTGTTTTCTTCTCCTTCTATTCTAAAAACCTATCCGGGTCGACCGCGTTTACCTACCCATTTATATTGTGTGCTCAGTGCAATAGCATTAGCAATGACATATGTTAATGCTAAACACACACGCGCGCATACACATATAATATAATATAGTCATTTGTTAAATACGATCGGACCACCGCACCGCCCAAAACGCGTTTTCGACGATCTATTGTATTGTATATTTATACGCGAGCAGACCACTATAATATAATATTAAAATAACGATGCGATCACCACTCGGGGCCTTAAATCGTGGTGTGTACCTACTACGACACGTTTTGTGTAATAATGATTTATGTTTGTACAAAAAATAAAGCGCGCACTGCGAAATTCGAAAGCATGTAAGTGAATAATATTTTCGTCTTTTGTGAGAGGAGGGGGTTGGAAAGCTGTTCCGTACGTCATATAATATTACAATATACATCCCGTCGACTTTATTCAATCCTTATTCATCGGTGATGTGTCCGAATATCGTAAATTTAAAAGTATTTTATCTCATTCGGGCTACGAATTAATAACTCTAATGGGTATATCTTTTGTTTCGATTTTATCGGGAACGTTTGGACACGATTTTTATACGCGTCTTGATTTCAAAATATAATCAATAAACAATAATATTAATACAAAGTTTTAAAAATTGTACTTTATTCGGTACGTAATTTCGTTTTATTAGAATTAAACCGTCCGTGAGTAATTTCGCCCGGTCTCTAGGTGCACCCTAAATGTATGCCTACTTTCGCAATCCGCAAAGTACTTATGGTCTGAAAGATTTAGCTACTCGTTATAGTTATTGATTTGTTAGCTAAAAGTGAAACATTATGTCCGCGATTATGATATTTGATTTTTTCCCCGCAATTGAGTAATTTTGTAATACACGTTTTGCGAATTCGAGCTTTGGGGTGGGAGATCGTTGCAGCGATCTCCCTTCTCACGCGTCCGAATCGTACCGAATAACAACCGCGTCGTTGTCGCGAGTAAAAACATTTTATAATACACGCGATTCGACCAGTTTTTCGTCGTGTTTTTTTTTTTTTTTTTGCTTCTTCTCCACTCGGAACCACGCGAATAATATACGTACGACGACCTCGATATTTATCGCCGCGCTCGCTCGCGTTCAAAACTAAATGTCATATATTATTATTATAATAATACTGACTTTATAATATTATATAACGTGTGCGCGCCAGTATACGCACATAATAATATGCACTATTATTGTAATGTATGCAAATATCGCGGCGGCGGCATTGTGTTACACGCGCGCGATCGCCGCGGCGTCGTCTCGGCCGTACGCGAACGGTCGTCTTTATAACCGGCACGAACCGCATTTCGTCGTGTTACGCGCGTAGTTCGCATCGCGCCCGTCCGCGAAACTCGCGCGCGCGTCGCCGTTTCCCCGCACGAGACTCTCCCGGGTGTCGCCGCCGCCGCCGCGACAAACGCGAGAGTGTATCCCTCCGCAGACGGCCGACCGGAGCAGAGACGACCAACAGACCCGACCGATTGTTACTCGTCCGCGATCTCTGCCCGTCGATCAGTCGATTATCGTGCGCGCGCGCGCGTTTGTTCACGTCCGACGTGCGAGAAAACCAACAGCGAGAACGTCTTCTCCGACCGTCGCGCGATCGTCATGACGTCGTCTCCGTCGCATTGCCGCCGCGTCGCGTGCGCCCTCGTCGTCCTGGTCGGCGTACTCGTCGCGTGCGTTTCCGCGACCGCCGCGGAAATCGCCGCGTCCACTTCCGATAACGTCGTCGCCGCCGCCGCCGCCGGCAACGTCCGGCGATACGAGCCCGACTGGACCAGTCTGGACGCGAGACCGTTGCCCCCGTGGTACGACCAGGCCAAGTTCGGAGTGTTCATCCACTGGGGCGTGTACTCGGTGCCGGCGTTCGGAGGCGAATGGTTTTGGATGAACTGGAGAGGTGACGTAACAGTGTGTTGTAAAAAATACTTTTAAAAAAGTATTTAAATAGAGATAATAATATATCCCCTTCACTCTTCATGTATTTAAATACAATAACAAATACTATTTTTTTCATCATAAATTTAATATCGTTATAGGTAAACCGTAATAGCACGCATCTATCATTTTGACCATATTATTGAAGTTTAATTATGAAATTAATAATTAATTAAATATTATCAAAAATAATGTAATGATTAATATACAATTTAAATGATCTTTCCTCGTTTCACTCAGAATCTAAAAATTAACTTAATTTGGTTACGTTTTTATAGTATGTACCCTGCCTATTAAAGAGTTTTTGAATCTTTAAACAATATTTTTATCTCAAAATAAACTGGGGGTGCTAATTTTCGACTCGAGAGTGCCAAGCACTTTCCGGCACCTTCGTATGTGTGCCGGTTAAGAAAATCTAATTAGACATTCAACTGTTCTTTATTCAATTGCGCTTTATTGTTTTTTACCGTCACTAATTTTTGCATTTTCTGGTTTTTTTTTTTTTTCAAACGACTAATTGTTTTTTAACAACATCTACAAAACATTTCTAGTATGTATTTCTAAAATTACAGAAAAATAAAATAAAATATTTAATTTGACATCACTTCTGTTTAAACGAATACACAATAACTAGTAACTAACTTGCATATATACCTACGGGCAAATAATAAAAAAAAAAAAATTACTAATATTATTACAAAAACAAAAGCGCCATATTTATACGAGTCGACGAATTTTCTTTCTTTTCATTTGACAATTTCACTTCATTACAGTCTTCTTTTATAAACCGTTCAAGGTGATTGATTTGATATTATTTGGATAAAACTCTCAACGTTATAATACGTAACACTATAATCAATAAATTCTATTAAATTGTCTATGGAAATAAAAATAAACGTGTTGTTGTATTTTCGAAAAAAATATATTAAACTACGCAGGATTATTAAAAAAATGTTGGTTCCAGTTATGCAAAAACACGCATATCAGTATCAAACTTTACTTGTTGAGCTCGGGTTCAAATCCGAGCTACAATTAAAACTATTCAATAAAAATATGAAAACCCGGTCCATGTATAGTCATTGTGCGCAGTCGACTGCTTGTATTTTCGTTCGTGTTTATCTTTATGACAATAATTATGACTACCTATAATACTCATTTAGTGGACACACGTATGTGATGTTTACGTAAATAATAACCGAGAAACGCACGAATATTTAAGATTGTTTTTTTTTTTTTTTAATGAGAATTTTATTGTCACAGATATAGTTGTCATCGCGTGTGGTCGCATATTTTAATAGTTTTTATCGAAAATACAAGCACAGATACCTATATAGACGTTTGAATGTCTTAAGTGTTTAAAACGATTTCAGTCATTATCGTGCCGAACGCACAGGCAGTGGCGCCAAAAACCCCGCGTCAAAATCGGGTCTAGACAACGGATACTCTAAATACTCGAAGCGAAAGTCTTCACCTCGAACCTGTGGTCGTTTATCAATAATATAGTTTCGTCTAAACAATTGCCGCGCTTGAAGTTACCATTAATAATTATTACGTAATAGAAACGTCATAATTTGTTTGCGATACGTGTTTCGCCAGACCGTGAATATTTTGTGGATTCAGTGCGCGACCGAAAACTTTTCCAGAGTAATAAATATGGCTCCGTTTAGGTGTCTAACAGCTAGACAAATCGTGACGTGATTAATAGACACCACACAGCGGGACAATATCTATACGGTACCATCTCGATTTGCCGTTTTGGCAATAAATCAACGATTAAACCTCCATATTATAGGTACCGTAGAACGGCCGCGTTACCGTAATTAATTCGATAGTGATAATAAATAGGGTATGGTTTTCTAATACACAAGATGAAACGGCTAAATTATATATATATATACGTATAATAAGTACTCGATAGATCAAGAAAATATATTACAGCGTTGAACCTTCTTCCTGAAACATAAATCTATTACCGATACCGGGTCTTGAACACATCTTGTACTACTAAACAGCCAACAGGTGTTTTACCACTTCAAATAATTTATACTAAACCACGCGGGATCAGGAAATGTTTAACATAATATATTCGTATTTTTTTATTTTCAACGAAAAACTACGTACTATGACGTTAATAATTATGTGTACAATTCGTTTTGTTTATTATTGTTAATCGACAAAAATGTACATTGTTTTAATCGTTTTCTCGGATTTTTGTGTTCCACAGCCCATGGGGAAATTATGGTGATAAGATACTACACGTTAACGTGTATAATTATAATTATTATATTGATTATTATAATTCAATAATTAATCAAATATGAACACAAAATATTTATAGAAGACTTATACGTATTATTAGTGCTCCCTTCCGCGCCGAGAGGAGAACGATAAAAAGTTATTTCGCGATAAACATTTTGTATATTATGATGATTGATTTTAATATTAGTTTTTTTTCTCTCTTTCGTTCAGGCAGGAAAGGCGCGAACTATGTGAATTACATGACGAAAAACTACAAACCCGGTTTCACGTATCACGAGTTCGGTCCTCAGTTCACCGCGGAATTCTTCGACCCCATTCAATGGGCGAGCATAATCAAAGATTCCGGGGCAAAGTAACTAAAACGTCCATTCAGACTTTTGTTCTTCCGGTTCTAATACTCGCTTTTGTTTGTCGCTTATAGATACGTGATAATGACTTCCAAACACCACGAAGGCTACACGATGTGGCCGTCGAAACGAGCGTTCGGATGGAATTCCGTAGACGTCGGGCCTCACAGAGATCTAATAGGTCTGTATATAAAACCGCGCAAACCATTCGCGTTCAACCCTTGAGCGCGCCGAAATGTAGCCCATAAACGTGTTTCAAAACTTTTTTGTTTCTCATTGAAAACTAGTATAAATCGTCACAACGTTGCCAGATTCATAGTTTTATACGATTTTTTCTACAATATTGTCATCGCGTATATAGATAAATTATTATTATTATTACTCGTCTATAATATGCGATTCAATGAAGACAAATGGTAATCTAAATTTCACTTATCCGCAATAATTTATAAATCAAAAATGAATATTTGCTTATATTTGTACCTGTACCCGTACACTTAAAAATAATGATGCCAAGTCATTTTTTAATTTCGATAAAAACAGTTTATGTCTTACGGCGACGAAGTTGCGCGCTAAACGGGCGCTTTTGGGCTTTATAAATCGACGTACTGCAATAATCTTTGGGGTGGTTTAGTATTCGGCGAAACGATTACGACAAACCGGTATTGGTTTTTTTTTCTTCCAAATTTAAAACGATAAATTTCGCATGTCGATTTCAAGGAGAACTGAGCAGAGCCGTGAGGAGTTTGAACACCACTAGGTTCGGCGTGTACCATTCGCTGTTCGAGTGGTTCAACCCGCTTTGGATGCAGGACAAGCAGTCGAATTTGACTACCCGTACGTTTGTGACCGAGAAAGTGTTGCCGGAACTGTACGAATTGGTAAATAACAACCCGAATTATTTATAATGCGCGCGCGTCTCGATTTTATTCTCGTCTGAACTAACACTATGCGCGGGGTCGTTTTAGGTGAACAATTACAAACCGGAAATCATATGGTCGGACGGCGAATGGGAGGCGCCGGCTACTTATTGGGATTCGTTGAACTTTCTCGCTTGGCTGTACAACGACAGTCCCGTCAAAGACACGATCGTGGTCAACGACCGTTGGGGAGGCGACACGCTGTGCAAGCACGGCGGATATTTGACTTGTGCCGACAGATATCAACCAGGTGACGTATAATTTTATACCCTACCGATTTAGCGATTTGAAAAAACTTCGAACGCGCGACGCCAGGCATTACTAACCGACCGGAATGTGATTTTATACAGGCAAGGTGGTCGGTCGAAAATGGGAGAACGCCATGACGGTGGACAAGTATTCGTGGGGCTACAGGAGAAACGCTCGAGCGGTGGACGTGTACACGATACAAGTTCTGATCTCTCAACTGGTGGAAACAGTGAGCTTTGGAGGTAAGCCGGTGTAATATTAAATCGACGCGGTTGCCGCGGACGTATAATATAATAGCAATTAATAGGTACACGCGGAAAGTATTCGTCCGGTTTCGTATTAATTGGTATTTATTTCGAGAACGAAGATACGGGGGCGAGTAAAAAAAAACCGTTATTTTAGAACAAGAGACTCGGCATAACTGAAAACACTCACGACACGCGTTTATCAGCTATGGAATTAAACTCGAATAACTTTTGTCTCGCGTATTATATAATATGAAGTGTCGTATTATCGCGATTAAAGGCCGCTGAGCCGCATACAGACCGGACGTATACTTTTGAAACGACCTGTACCTGATTAACGCCGCATATGTCGTGTAAATCGGTATGTGGATTAATCGATTAACGGATTTACAGGTAATCTGCTGTTGAACGTTAGCCCAACCAGCGACGGAATGATTCCGCCGCTGCACGAAGAACGTCTGTTACAGGTCGGACGGTGGTTGTCCGTCAACGGCGAATCGATTTTCAACAGCAGTCCGTGGCCGAACTGTCAGAACGACACGGAAAATTCACACTTGTGGTAAATTTATGCACGCACGTCATTTGCAGGGCCCCGGGCTTAACAATTTCCCATCCTCGTGCTAATTTCGATTTGCCGCTATTATCTCGGAACGACATTTCCATACGTAAACATACGTATTTCCTCTACATTTTGCATTTGATTTTTCGTAGAACACATTATTATGACGGGTAGGAGGCGCTTAACTCGAGAATAAACTAAATAATAAACGAATAGTGTTCCGTTTAAATACGAGTAACTAATTCAATCGTTGATTTTATTATATTACGTATATTATAAAACCAACTAAAAATTACTTAATTTTAAGGCAAATACATAAACGTTTGAAAATTTCTAAACCAAATTTATTGGTGTTTTAAAAGAAATTAAAATAGAAAACTTACATAAGCATTGAAGAACAGCCTAGCCAGAAATAAACAATTAAAGAAAAATATATAAAAAGAGAAAGTGATCGTTCAAAACAAAAAAACAAAAAAAACGAAATAAGTAGATCAGAGTTTACAACTGCTAATATTTGCTAAACATTTTTACCTAAAAAAAAAAAAATATATATAAAATTAAATAAATATATGAAATATAATGAATCGTGTTGTTCGGTGTTATTTGTCATTTATAAATATTATAATTTAGATAACGTTTATACTATATTATATAATAATATATACTTGCACGTGTGTACACATCATGTTTCAATGTTTGTTCGTATGTAACAAGGTACACTCAAGGAAATGTTTCATCGATCGTTTACCCGATAGTCTTGCAATGGCCCGAAAACAATTTACTCAACTCCGCGTGTCTGGACAAATTAAACATAGCGTCTATTGTCATGTTGGAGACACGAAACGAACTCAAGGTAAATATAGAAGTAAAAATAAAACACACGCGACCGTACCAATAATTTACAGTAGTAAAGATGTTTAATGTGTTTTTTTTCTCTTTCTTTGTTCACGTAATTTATAACTTTTGCAGTGGAGCCAAAAGCCAGAAGGTGGTTTGGTGATCAAGCTCGAAGACAAGTCGAACATCAAATCGGAGTGGGGCTGGGCTCTAAAGGTGACTTTAAAGTCTTGAGGGATTTGTTTAATAATTTTATCCTATATTAGCGTGATAGTCAAATGGCATTTCATCAAATGTCCCAATATTTGTTACTATACATTTACGACATATCGTAAATTACGTTTAACATTTACATAATATCATATTAGTTTCACAACGCCTGTAGTTTCTTAGGACCTAGATGATTTTAGTATATAATAATCAATGATTATTTCAATCAATGATAAATATTAATCATCAATAATCGTTGTAAAAAAACTATTTCAGTTTTCATTTCTTTTTGAAATGCACAATATGCATCCTAATTTTTGTATAACAATTTAAAAAAAAAAAAAAAAAAACTACTCCTATAGTCCTGTATACTTGATTCCTTTTATTAATTTTTTAAATAAAGCATTCACAATAGTTTTACTCGATGTATTATATTCAAATTAAAATTTAATAAAAGTCAACTATATCATAGTATAACATCATAAATATTTATGTTCAATGTTCATTATTCAACCAGTTCAACTATTTTCGTTGCGTGTGTAATGTGTACGTCTGCAACAAGATATACTCTTTAACCTCTGAAATTATTTGATAATATTTATTAGCAACGATTAATATTCATAAAATATATTATAAAAACGTTTTTCACATGCATAATGTTGATTATTGATCTGAGATTTATGCATTGCAAACTTGATGTTTTGTATTTGATTATTAAAACTATAATTGTACACACTATAAGTATATCTACAGTAAACCTAAAATTAGCCAAATACAAGCAAGTAAAATTATTTGCATATGAATTTAAAATGAAGTATGGTAATTATCTTAACCCAATAACACTAGTTATTAACAGTATATTATGTATACCTAATGATATTATGAAATTTAAAATTTAAATGCTATAATATAATTAATAGAACTGCGGTCATGTTAAATTGAAAATGACCTAAACATAAACAAAAACAAAATGGTTTAAGAATGAAAAAAAAAAGTCATTGGATACTAACGTGTAAATATTACATTGAGAAAAAATACGAGCATCTTGTGCGAGTGATGTCTAATTAAAAACAAATTATATTTATCATAAAAGAAAATAATTTGAATACTTAAATATACTTTGAACACAAAAATACTCGAAAAACCAAAATTATAACCACTCAAACGCTAAAAATATAAAATAATTAAAAAATAGTATTCAATAACAAAACAAAAAAATTTAAACGCTTTTATTCTAATACTTTATCATTATAACGCTAATAAATTATTGGTAGATTATATAATATTAAATCTTCCACTGATCTCTGAAAAATAACTATTGTATAGTGAAATCGATAAAATACGAAATAACGATTTTCACGTAGTCAATCGGGGTATAATATTATTAAATTTGATTGTTTGAACAACTGTCTAAGTCTAAAAGACTAAAACGCACTAGATCCTCAGGTGTTTTTTCGAGAACTGTATCCTTTCATTTGTATTAGTAATATTTCATACGAAACGATCGTGCCGAACACCTAATACAAATAATCATGAATATATATTGAAATGAGCGGAATAAGTCTGAAGTTGATTTGCATACTCACAGTTAATAAGAACCTCCGGGTCATTAAAAACATATGACTTCCAGTCAGTCCAACGTGATCTTTCTGTATTTGCAGCATAAAAAATTCCACCTGACACAAAAATGCTCGTGAAATATTATACTCTAAAATGCCTATCAAAACTTAAAATTCGTTTTTATTGCGACAAATCGAACTCACTTCGTTGCAGTACGACTCCTGCGGTATGTCGTAAAGCGATCGTTTTGGTAATTTACTGTTCTCGTAAACGTTTACCGAACACAAACATAACAAGCATCCTCTCAACGAAGAAACCAAAAACGAAAGTATCGCGTGGACGTAATGACTCAGATTGTTATTTTCGTTCATTTCTCTGGACAATATCGTTATAAATATATATTTTAATAGGTGAAAATATATATTCAAAAGTTTGAAATATGGTAAAACAGTGTAAATGTCTCTGTCTCAACTACAGATTTCTTTTTGTGCGGTAAGATTACTACACAAGCGCACAACTAGACCAAAATTATCGTCGAAAACCGAAAGCCGATTGTTGTACATCAACCCAATTCAAAAAATTTGATAAATCCGGCGCCGATTTTTAGATTTGGATAGCGTTAAAGCAGTAATCTTGAAAACAGTAATCTCGATCGCGCGCTCAACAATGACGGATAATATATATAGTGTTGTACTCACAAGACCCCTTGGTGCATTTCCACGCATGTAATGTACAAATGTAATAGCAGAGACACGCACAGTAAATGGCAAAAACAGTCGTTCAGCGATCTCGTCAAGTTACACAGTCGCGTGTAGTCGACTCTGAAGGTCTTCCATTGGTCCGAAGTTAATTTCTGCACGCGAAAAAAACACAAAATACACACACAGTATGTATTGATTGTGTAATAATATTCGCTCTAGATTGTGAACTAAGGCGATTTTCTATATAAGTGTTGATAAACGCTCACCTTGCCCTTGTACATTTTCATACGGTCGTTAAACGACTGGAAGTAGTTGGCCAACGCTATGCTGCCCATGATGATGAGTTGGTCAGAGAAACACAGGGTGAGAGTCGACACGGAATTGATAACCAACACCAGCACGGCTATCCACGTATTGTACTCGATGACGTTGAACACCTGCGGGAACATTCTCGAGACGTAAATCTCGAACACTTCCTGAGAGCTTTCCTTTTGCGTCGTTATGATGCCCGTCAACAGATAGCTCAAATGTTCTACTGCGACATTACAATAAGTAATAACAACACGTGTATTATTATTAACAACTATACTAATTAATGTAAAACTAGCACAACCAAGATTATTTGTCTATGCCCCAAAGGGTGGTCCAAGTATGAAAAACTCTATTATAATGAATGCCTTTCTATAAAACTCCCTAAATAAGATGCCTTTGGGCCATTAATATTTAAAACAATTCACTCATAAGAGGTTCTACTTGTTTTTTTCCATAGTTTTTCCAAGCAAACAAAACGTTTCGATTTCCAGCACTCTTATAGTGGTTGCACGTAACGTGAATACATTTCACGATGAGGTACATCCGATGAACTATATAGTGAGAACTGATAAAAAATTATTTTCTTTTTATCTCATCAGTCGTGTCGAGAAAATGTACATACCTATAAGTAGTCTCGTAAAATCTTGAATTGACGGACGTATTTGTCGTTTTAGGTATTTACCTACCTTTGGAAAATTGAAAAAACACTCTTAAAACTCAACGATCCGAAACGGTAACGTGAAAAAACGCAAAGTAAAACGTCGAGCAAAAATACACGAAAATATAGATTTGTAATGAAACGAGCATTGCGCGAGTAGTTTTTGAAAACAACGCGTAACGCATTGAAATATGCGCCCACCCTATTTTTTCGAGAGAAAATATTTAGTAGGACATGTCGAATAATTCGATTGAAGATCTAATCATCACAGATACGTCGCCGTCGAGTCAACATCTTATGACCACGCGTACCCTTACCCATCGAGAAAATGATACACAAAATCGATATGAAAGTGAATTTCGACTTGAGATTCTTCTGGTGCCCGAAGTAGCCTTCCACCTGTTCCCATTTCTTCAGCAGACAACACCAGTCCATCGACAGATTGATGAGCAACGCCATGGTGACGGCCGCGCCGCCGAAGAACAACACTAGGCCTGTAAGTTCGAGAACGACGGCGTGTAAAATACGACGTCAATAAAATCACAATAGGTAATGGTCCCCGAAACCTGTCGAGGTCGCGTGTTTTTCATTCAACTACGGGAAAAAATTGTCAGTCGAGGTTATTAATAATATTATCAATTGTGTTTTAGGCAGTATAAATGGTGAAATACACGGTTGCACGATTTGGGGTTTTCGAAAGAAAAACATAATACGTTTTCTCCGTCAAAATACTCGTTCATGTGCCTATATTGCAGTGTGGTGATTTGAAGCCGTGTAGTTCTAAACAATACACGAAGTGTGCAGCAACAAGATAATTTGAAAAGTATAGTTGTCAGAGAGGTATCGTGCAGCGTTCCGAGTTAGAAAAAAACATAAAAATTACTAATAACTAAAAGTTTTGAAAACAATTCGAACGATCAATTATTTATTTAAAATACTAAAATAAACAAATATTATATTTTACAATGCAATTTTCTAACTAACGTAGTAGTAATAAATTGATTGTGTGACAAATAAATTAAAAATATTTATATTATTTGAGCTTACATACAGAACGATCAATGAAGAAAATCTGACATCTACTATTAATTATTATAACTATAATTTTTATTAACATTTTGCAAAAATGAACTGATTTTTTTTTTTAAACTTTAAACTATAAAAGGAATTAGTAGGTGTATAAACATATGTTTGTACATATTTCAACACTATTTTGTGCATAATATTAACATGCATATTTTAATAATTATTTTTAGTGCAACAAGTCCCGATGATGAGCTCTACTTCTAATAATAATAGGTTGATATGTTGCACTAGTACAAAACTAGACCTCCTTTGAATATGTTTGCACCGCTCTCCTTCAGCCAACAGAAGCTCAAAACGGTCATGGCTACTTGGCAGAACAGCACTATCACCGACAGAATGGTTTTCACACTGTACACGCGAAATTCATCCTGCGACATCGGGATCAGACACAGGTATTGGCCCAGTATCATTGGAAAACGAGTGGCGGATCGGAACGAGTCGGACGGACTTTCGGGAACGCCTAAGAAGTAACACGTACTCGATTCAATGTCGACCGTCTTGTCAGGATTGATTTTGACCCTTCGGAAATTGTTGTACAACTTCACGCCAAGGGCATTTTTCACGCTTTGCAGATTTAATTGGGCTTTGTACATTTTTTAAAAATTTTCACACCGTAACACAATTATTGAAATCGTAGGACTGATATTGTATACCTCTACGCGTATAGCACAGGCACTTACAGTGAGCACCTTCTATTCAAGGAAAGTTATTTCGTACACAAAGTGCAAATGGAGTTTGATTTTTATCTTGGATTCATGACACGCCGCCGTCAATCAAAACCAAAATAATTATAGTCTCAAATAGTTATACACAATTCATTTCAACAGCAGCAAGAAGTTTATCAAATACATTAGACTCGGTCGTTTAAAGATAGGTTTATTTCAACGATTGAACATGTGATATAATCAAACAATTATTATGACAACAATATGTTATATTATGTATATGTAACACCTCAAATGCGAATTGGGCAACTCACTCGGCCATTCCACGGAATGGGAAAAAAATTGCCCATTTTTCATGAATTGGACGAATTCACATCTGAGGGTGTAACATATTTACATATAAATGTATACAAAAATAATAATGATTAAATAATATAATTTTCAATAACTGATAAACACGATAAAAAAATAAACAATCTGATAAATATATTAAAATTTTAAATGAGAAAAATAATAATTGAAATGCGATAAAACAGTATGAATATAAATTTATTTTTCAATTTTAGATACTTCATAGAGATATGCGGCCATCAATTTAGTCTGAAACAAAATAAATTTATATTATATTTCAAAGTATTGAAAAAATAGGATTTTTTGCCATTAACAGAAACAATTTATTATTATGATGCGTTTTGTCAAATTAAAATAACTAGTTTTATGTTTTTAACCCGTAGTTATAATACTCACTCCTTCGATATAGTTACGAACATCGAGTTTTTCATTCTGTGAATGAGCACTATCGTCTCCAGCGCCCATTGGCAAAAGCAGTACACTTTTACCAGTAACTTCCTAAAACAAACATTTTTCAATCAACATAGTTATTAGTTATTAGAAAAAAACCGTGTATTTACCTAATAACATCGACAAAATGATCATAAATTATTAAAATTAAAAATAAAAAAACTGATAATATAATACATAATAAATATTTATGCTTTAAATATTTATTTATTTTTTCATAAGTTAATTTATTAAATAAAGTATAATATAGTTTGACTTAACACTAGACTAAAAGACATTTAACTCAGTTAATAGCAACTGAATCTTTTGATTATCAACTTTCAAAAATAAACTAAGATTTGCTGCAATTATAAAAATATAAAATATCGATTCTGTAAAATAATACATTTATAAAATATTTAAGTAAAATTGTATGCTATTTCAAATATTATAGTAGGCTTTCAGTTAAAAACATTCGGACTTTATATCATAATATATTAAAATTTGATCAAATAATTAATTATGAGCCAACATTTGAATAATTAATTAACTTTGGGTTTTATCACTGGATGGCCTTCCTTCTCACGTATTTCATTGTTGCGCTCTTTCTTTATGTATGTAATATATCTAATTTATTTATTATATGCCTCAAAGTATAGATTGTAAATATTCTTTTTTATAAAAAAAAAAAATCAGTTTAAAAAATAATATTTAGATAACAATATTTTAAATTTGTAGACTAGTATTTTATATAAACAAATAATGCAGAATTTAAGTAATCAATTTAAATTAATCAATCGTTATTACTGTAATTACACATTTGTCATGTACCAGCTGTTTGGCGTGCCACTAATGTACAGTGTACATATTTTACTAATAAACATACATACTTGTAAAGTTAATGTTACAGGTATTGATCCACCACATCTTGTATACTCAGGTTCAACATTGTATACGGTCTTTGTAGCTGCGTGAGCTGCCAAAAAATGTTTATTAAATGGATCTGTCTTCCAAGGATTACCACCTTCGCCAACGGTATATATCTATTTGATTATTAATATAATATTTCAATTAGTAGTGTCTTATATAATATATAAAAAAAAAAAGATTGAATATTATACTAAAACATAGAAATAACTAATATTTTGTTTTAACAATGGATTAATTTTTCTTTGCTATAAACTATTGCGGTTTCTCAAAGAAAACTAACTTAATATTAAGTTCTAATCAATGCATTGTTTAATGATAAACTTTGTAAGAAAGAGAACCTAAGGTTTCTAGTACAAATAATATAGTTAGGTACTTATAAAAAATCTATCGCATTTAATTGGCATGATTAAAATAGTTGGATAGGCTATAATAATATTACAGCTCAAACGAAATTATAAAAATAAATAAGAATTTAAAAACAAAGTACTTTGAACTTATTGGGACTTTGTCGTTTTTCCCAAACACTTTGAACATAGGCTTTTACAATTTCCGAGATTCTTGATGGGATTTGATTTGGCACCAATCGAATGGAAAATTTTCCAGTTACTCGACGAGGTATCACGGTTTTAAAACCGGCACCAGAGAATGCACCTTCAATTCCATGAACCGACAAGCTAGGATACCTCCAATTACTCATCAACAATTCTTCCTAAAACAAGAGAGTTTGAAAATAAACAATTTTTACACGAAAAAGAAAAATCAAAAAATACTGACTTTTGTATTTTTCACTGATTTTGATGCACCAATTTCACTGATGTATGCATCAACATCAAATTGTATTTTCTCATATAATTCTTTTTCTTTTTGAGTCAACGGTTCTACTCCTTCGTCAACTCCCGGTATTAAAATGTTACCTTTTACATCGACCAACTGGTTTAGGACATATAATAAATCAGACATTGCTTCATATCTGAAAAAAAAAAAACAATTCTATTACTTTGACTGAAAAACTTTTGAACATGTATTTATTTATTCAATAGAAGTACATTGAGGGAGTGATGAGGTTAAGATATAAATCAAACAGGAATTTAATTGCATAAATAAAACTATTATAGAATGAGTGTTTGACAACGTCTACCATTGCTATTACTTACACTGTTCCACCATACATTCCACTGTGCAAGTCCTTACTAGAACCTTCGACTTCGACAAAGAAAGAGCACATACCACGAAGTCCATATGTCAAACAAGGATTTTCTGTACCCAACCAATAACTATCGGATATACAAACATAGTCGACATCATTGAAAAATGTTTCTTTCTTTTTGATCAGTAGCTCATCCAAACCGACGCTGCCAGATTCTTCCATTCCTTCAAAAATAAACTAAATACAAACTATTTATTCCATTGAAATGTTGTAATTACAATTGTTATGCTAACCTTAAGATTTACGGGAATTTCAATTCCCGTGTTTTGAAATGCTTCAATAGCATGAAGCCATCCGAGAACAGGACCTTTATCATCCGAAGAACCTCTTCCATATAATTTACTATTTCTCTCGGTTAAGACAAATGGTTCACTAGCCCATCCATCAGAAATGTCAGCTGGCTGAACGTCTAAATGTCCATAGAGACATATTGTGGTTTTAGAAGAATCATTACCCAATTTGCCCATTAATACAGGTGGAAGTTGAACTTTTTTATCTCCCAACATCTATAACAAATTTTAAATCATCAAATCAAATGATTCATAACTATTTTCTTAGTTTTAATGTATACTTTTAATCTGTGCACAGCCCTAGAAAAAATAATATGCCTACTTTTAAACTAAATAGTTTCATTTGATAAATGGCTTAAAAGTAATAATTAAGACATGTATCATAAATATTTTAATTTAAATATTACAATTTAAAATTAAATAGAATAATGTGTTTCATAAAACCTTATTAATCAGAAACCATGAATTAAAATTAATTCAAAAGTATATTAAAAATGAACTTGATTACAAATTACTTGGTATCATAAATTATTTTAAGAAATCGTTAAATTAAAATCACAAGATGCATCTTAAGATTGTGGATGTGCATATAGTTCAATTTTAATCAGAATTTCAATACTAATGATTAGTATTTTTATGTTTAAAGCGAATACTAAAATAATTTAACGACTATTATACCTGTGAACCAATATCACATAACTCGACTTCAGCTCCAAGTGTTTTTAATTTTACTTGAGCCCATTGCATCATCTTAACAACTTCATTTCTCAAATCAGGGTCGGCTGATACGGATTTAATCGAGACTGCTTGAGATAATGTTTCAACAAATTTGTTTTTATTGTCGTTGACATACCTAGAAAAATAAATTTTACATTTTAAACCAACGTACATTAATATACTAGGTATCTATCAAATGTTTTGAACTAATATTTATAGTTTTCATAATTATATTTGTTCATTAACAAAATCAAATATAGGAACATATTGATATGTTTAACATCCATCCAACTCAAGTACTTATGTCCTATATTTAATCAATGTCATAACTACCATCTATTTGAAAATCTATTCTAATTTAAATATTTGTTTAGGTACATTATGATAAGTGATGGGTCAGCATTGTTCAATATCCAAATGTTAAGGATGCCGTTCATAATATTTATTATGTAATAATCCATTAGCATTATGGATGTTAAAAACACGGAATCGATTCGACGTTCCGGAATGAAAACATCAAAGTGTCTACCACAGTGAGCGAACGAATCGGTCTCTACCAGTTTAACAATCATACAATTTATCAAACGAAAACAACAGCAGTCACGCGAAATAATAAGCAATCGAAATGTATTTACCGAAAAACGTCTGCTAACGGGTGGTCCGACGTGGAAGCCATCGTAGCGATGATAATATGTTTTATATGTTTCAAAACTCGATATTAAAATATTGTACTGCAGCCGATGGATCGTCGTGCGTGACACTGGACTGAACGACGACGAAGGCAATACGTACAATGACGGTGTTGTGAACGCACAAACCGAACAAATAATGGCTAATAACAATAATTATAACCGCCTCGGCCAACACGATTGCATTGAAAATCACTGCGTTACGTCTACAAAAAATAGTCGGCGATAGTCAGTGCTCTGTGCCCTGTGGCAATGGAGTGTTTTTGTTTGATTATCTCGTATATCACTTCTTTTTTTTTTTTATTTACATTAATGCGGATCATAGCGAGCAACTATGGCGGTCGGTCACCGATAACGATTCTCGTTACCGGCGGCGTCGAATGATTGGAAAACAAATCGAATATACGATTAAGATTTTAAGAATACGTCGGGCTGTCGTCGAGAAGAGAACGTTAGACCATTGATTTTATAATCATAATATTATGACTTATATAAATTGTTATGCTATTGTGGTACGACTAAAACTTTTCCGAGTTCAAGTATTATATAGTTCGTAGTCCATATAGTATGGAAAAGAGATGATAAGACGGTCCATAGTATTACAGCTAATCGAACATTACGAACCGTTTCAGTTATTTACTTATTCGGTCGTGCGGACGAGCTTGATATTCATTGATGTTATCCACGGTTTAAACATTAAGCACATCGTTTAGCTCTTGGTTTTTTTTCGCCTCGTACAACAGATAGAACAGTAAATAGGAGTTCGTTATTTGAAAATGTCATAAACCCTTCATCGCGTTTTTTATTTTTTCAACCGTTTTGAATTCAAATCAAAACGTTTTGGCTGCTCCTGTATAAGCGTAAAATGTCATAGGTCCGTTTAGAGTATGCTCGTACACAGGTCTACTTGGTTCGAGGTTTATCGTCGCGTCGCCGAGATTGTTAGACACGTTTGTAGCAAAAGTAGATGGCCTTTCAGACTTTCAGCCTCGATCATAGGCGGTAGGGAGGAATATTTAAACAACAATTCTCGAGCCTTCCAAACGATTTTACATTTTCGCGTTCACAACATCATAATGTAGTGTAATACACTTGGGTATTTAATAGTAATATAGTATTAGAACCATTACAGGAACACTATTTTATCATTATTTTAAAATTGAGTACTTGTTTGTTATCGTACTGCTACTAAATTGAAATACTTTTATCGAATAACTAGTTTAAACCTATTCGACATAGAAATATCAATCTGATATGACAGATAAAACCTAGTCGGCAAGAAAATAATCGTTTGAACCATATTATGATGGTACTAGAAATATAACCTCTTGAAAATGTATTGGTTATAGTAAAACTTGTGTCTGTATTAATAATAATAACCTCAACAGCCAGTACTTATCGTACTAAAATAATCCGCTTAATTTACTTGTATAATATAGCAATCCATTGTCTGTCATCAATTACTATGATATAAGTAGTCGAAAAGAAAAATTTCTCATAAGATCATTAACCTATCAAAATAAATGATAGTTTTAATCACCTTCTCGAAAAATACATTTAACGAATAGGCTTACGAAACCGTTAAAATTTACACTTAAAACACAATATCATGTTTATTTTTGATATGTATTTAATAATCAATTATCATATTAACTTCTTTAAATAGATGTTTTCGCTTGTTTTATGACCATTAGAAAAGTTGTTGTTCACAAATGTAATTATAAAAACACATACAAATAGTAAATAAATGCATAAAACTATAATCTACATAAATATTAATATTATTTGTTAAAAATGTAAAAAAACCGACAATTTAACGTTAAAACATAAATATTTCTGTATTTAGGCTGATTTTTGCCAGCCAAAATATTACCATCAGGAATATATCAACAACAGTATGTTATCAGTTTTGAATGTCATGTTGTTTGTCGATGAAATTAATTATAGGAGTGTAGAAAATAAAACAAACTCAACGGGTACTATTATGAATCAGTTATATAAAAATAATGAACCAATTCTAAACATATAAATAGGATATGTAGTTTTATTTCAATTTCTGTTTATATTTCATAGTATTTATAAAATTAAAATTATAGTGGGTCGTTGAATGAGTAAAAGTAATTTTTATATAAAAATGAATATCACAGGCAAATCATTTGAGAACATACAAATATTTTGGAAATCATTTAAAACAGTTACACTTACAATGATAAAAAAATTTTTACGAGTAAAATAATAATATGAGTTGATAAAATAAAATGAAAATTATTAATAAATATATTGTTAATAGTAATATAATTGCACATTTTTGGAATTAGTTGATTAATTGAGAGGTTTTTCAATTTTTGATACTTCATAAAGGTATGCAGCCATCAATTTAGTCTAGAAAAAAAAACAAAACATTGATTATTTTCTTATAATTTAGATAATTAAGAGTATTAATTAAGAAAAAAATATAAGATGTCGAAACATGGTGGATGCGGTAACAAGAGTAAGAATAAAAGTAACACAATATTGAAAACTTTCTGAATGACATGAAATTTGGGTTTAAGTAATTATGAAAATTATTGAATTTTAAATTATATAGTACTGTAGAAATATTGTTTTAAAAATTTAACTGTTTGAATTTTTAAATCAGATATTCGTAGAAAGTCAAAATATTTTTAATTTTCAAACAACAATACTTACTCCTTCAATATAATTTCGGACTTCTATTTTTTCATTTTGAGAATGAGCTCCATCATCTCCAGAACCCATGGGCAATAAAAGCACATTTTTGCCAGTTACTTCCTATAAAGATACATGATAATTCTTTAGTAACATTTAAAACATATCTCAAATGAAAAATTATGTAGTAACCTACTAACATATAATATTAATAATTTATTGAATAATAGATAAAAAATATACTTGTAAGGTCAAAGTGACAGGTATTGATCCACCACCTCTGGTATAATCAGGTTCAATGTTGTACACACTTTCTGTAGCTTTATGGGCTGCCAAATAATGAGGATTAAACGGATCTGTCATCCAAGAATTACCACCATCTCCTTCTGTGATGACCTATAAATTTAACACAAAATTAATAGGTTTGAAATAGATAATAAACGGTGATTTTTAAATATTATAAAAATCCGATCATAATTATCCCATAAGATGGAAACATAAATTAATGAAAAAATAATAAATTAATTAAATCATTTCAACCAATACTAAAATTAAATAAAAGTTCATAATATGTAACTAAAATCAGTATTCAATAAATAAAGAAAAATAATATTCGAATAAAACATTATTTAGTTGTCTTTTTACTAGGTAAATTAATTTATTAAATATTCAATGTATATTATAAATCCTAATTGCATATTTTAAAAATATAGTTTTAAGAGTAACTGTATCACTGAAGAGATACAATAACTCACACAATTTAAAATCTAATCAATTTTTTTAAAATAATTACTTCTATTTTATTAGGACTTTGACGTTTCTCCCAAACAGTCTTAATATAATCTTTAACTAATTTTGTAATCTTGAGTGGTTCTTGATTTGGTACGATTCGAATGGAGAACTTTCCAATTACTTTGCGAGGTATTACTGTTTTAAATCCAGCCCCCGAGAATGCACCTTCAATTCCGTGGATTGATAAACTAGGATATCTCCAATTACTCATCAATAATTGTTCCTAAAATAATAAAAAAATAAATACCAAGTAGTCAATTGAGTTCATTTATGTACAATGTAATAAAATATAAAAACAAACTTTAGTTTCTTTTAATGATTTTGATGCATTGATTTCACTAAGGTATTTATCAACATCGAATTGTATTTTATCATACAATTCTTTTTCTTTATCGTTCAAAGGCTCCACATCATCACTGATTCCAGGTATTAAAATATTACCTTTTACATCAACCAATTGATTGAGAACATGTATTAAATCAGACATGGCTTCATATCTTAAAACAAAAAATGGTAATAATACTACATTTAATATTTCATGAAAAATGTTTGAATTTAAAGGATAATTTTATTAATATTTAATATACTAACACAGTACCACCATACATGCCGCTGTGTAAGTCCTTACTTGAACCTTCAATTTCTATACCAAAACAACACACACCACGAAGTCCATAGGTTAAACAAGGTTTTTCTGTTCCTAACCAATAACTATCAGATATACAAACAAAGTCTACATCACTGAAAAATGATTCTTTCTTCTTCATAAGTAATTCATCCAAACCTATACTACCAGATTCTTCCATTCCTTCAAAAACAAACTAAACAACAACAAAACGGTCAGTTTAAAAATGTAAAGTATATACAAATTACTTTAAATTGTTCACCTTTAAATTAACAGGTATGTCGGTTCCTGTGTTTTGAAATGCTTCAATAGCATGAAGCCATCCAAGGACTGGACCTTTGTCATCTGTAGAACCTCTTCCAAACAATTTGCTATTTCTTTCAGTTAAAACGAAAGGCTCACTATCCCATCCTTCAGAAATGTCAGCCGGTTGTACATCCAAATGACCGTACAAACAAATAGTGTTCATATTAGGGTTGTTACCTAATGAACCGAGTAAAACTGGAGGAAGTGGTACGGTTTTGCCATTTAAAACCTAAAAAATTAATATCATATTAATGTACATATTCATATGAAAATTGAAATAACTTATAAAGAAAACTTAATCTAGCTTCATGAAATAAGTATCATACCTGTGTTCCAATATCACAAAGTTGAGTAGTCGCTCCAAGTGCTTGTAATTTCACTTGAGCCCATTCCATCATCTTAACAACTTCCTTTCTTAGTTCTGGATCAGCCGATACGGATTTAATTGAAACTGCTTGTGATAATGTTTCAACAAATTCTTTTTCATGTTCATCGACATAACTATTAAGAAAATCATATAATTTAAATTCAATAAGACTATTGTAACTGCATTTTCTATTAATTAAGTATATGATTAAAAACAAGTAGGAAAAAATGTAAAACTTTCACTAATCAGACTAATCAGAAACAACTGTAAGTGTATCGGTTGACTTGAATCTTGTAATTTTTGTTTGGAAGAGCATAGCTTTGTGGCTAAGATGTCAAGTTGCTCTTATTCAAAAGGCCAGTAACAGTAAATGCATTTTAAATGCCGAGATGATAGACAGCTGCTATTAATTATAGCGCCACACCCACAGTTGAATATATTTCATTAATCCGTAGTCACACAATGCCCAGTCTTACTATTAAATGAATGTTTCAGTTGCGAATTTAAAGGACTCAAATTAACATTTGGATGCTGCCAGAAAGGAAACAATGGAATTTTTATTCCGTTGGATTTTCAATTGTAATAATCAAGAATATCACACTATTTTGATTTTATACCAAATTGCAATGTTCTAAAATATAAGAATAAGCAATATGTATATGTGTAGGTGTATTTAAAATAATTTAATCAAGTATCACAGGACGGGAACGAAAATAGATATTTAGACCTATTAAGAAAAATTATAATTTAAGTACACCCGGGTGGAACTACAAACTCGAGTGTTTGTGTAAGTACCTGAATATTTTCACCAGTGGAACCGGAAGAACCGCTTGATCTTTAGTCGTTTTCGACATTTTTTTTAGCGTTCGACGTGTTTGCTTAGTTAACGATAAACAATCGACGTATAGAAACAGTATACGGACTACGGAGAGAGCGAAAAATGGAAGTAAGACCAATTATCGCAGAAACACAAACGACTACTTACTAAAACTAGACACTGTATAGAAAAAAAATAAATAGTCGGTTAGTACTTTTTTTCTTTTTTTTTAATCACCAGACAGTAAACATTATAGTTACAACAGAATAATATAGAAATAGATAATGTGACATGTAATTCTGAAGCCGACAGGACTATAGAGATAAGGAGACCGACGTGGCGACGTCACAGACCCACAGCGTCTCAAAAACATGGACGATAAAATATGGTATGAAGATTAATATTATATATTAAATACTATATAAGTAGATGAAAACTAAAAATCTAATGGAAGTTTGAAAAGCGTCACACGATTGAACGGCCACGGGCTGCACTATACTTCAATACATAAAGCATAGGATAACGATGTGTTTCGGGAAATATTTGTGTAATCGTTGCTCGAAATTAATTTTACTCGCTGTGCAAAGGTCAGAGAAACGTATATATATGTCACGCGTGTACACCGTATGTACATTTCATATCTGTAATATCAATTAATAAGTATTAAAGTTTGACATTCACCGATATTATGTACGTACAATATGACTTGATGAAAACGGGAACGAACTATAATAATATGTGAAGTTGAAGTATTAAACGTCGTTTGCAGCATGAAACAACAGATTTCTACATTTTGAAGACTATCTCAAAACTGTTGGAAAAATAACAAAATGCTGTGAAACTTCAGTAAAACACACATCGAAATTATATCCTAACACAGTACAGTGGCTTATTTTTCGAGGTGTGCCTTGTCTTTAAAATGCTCAGAAAAATTAGCTGCACACGAATCGCGTAGATACGTCTCTTTTCTTTGACTTGCGTCTCGGCGATTTTCACCTCTACATGAAATTCGTCCAGATAAATGTCCAATAACATTGTTGAATAACTCTACCGAGTTACTACTCGGCAATATCTTTAGTATGATTATCATTATTAATATCACATTTTATAAAATCATTGCCTATGACTTGTACGGGTTTTTTACAACAGCTCACACGTTGAATATTTCTTTTAACTTTTTTTAGTAATGACCATGACCAAATAAAATTTTATGAAGCCATTGTAATGAGATAATATGTATTCATCCATTATCGATGTAAACGATTTAATAATTTTCAAACTTAAAATCACCGAAGTCGTTTACAAAGCTTTCTAAATTGTCATTTAATTACGCAGTATATTTGATTTTATTTAGCAACACAAATTAAGCGAGCCACTAGAAATCAAATTAACAATAACTATATATATATATATATATATATATATATTTATATATGATTTTCTTAAAAAAAAAAAAAAAAATTCTTTTCTAACCTAACAAAAAATGTCTAAACGCCATCATCGGAAATAACGTTAAAAAAGACCAAAGTGCTTGATGGCACATTTAAAATTCTATAAAATTCCCAGAATAACATGAAAAAATGTTCTTATAATTTTCATAATTTCGATTTCCTGTTTGAAATTTGAATTTTAGTTTACGTTTTCTCACATCGCGGTCATCGCGGTAACATAGTTATCTATTATACCATAACCGCGATTGGAATTCACGAGTTCAATGCCCGGCGAGTCTACGACGTCTTTGGTATTTCGTCAATTTGGCCCTTGTCAACGTTGCATTTGTTTTGATTGACTCGGCAACAAGGCGAATGATTGTCAAAATTCGAGAGTCACGCAGTCTTTGTTATTTATTATTGTACAGTTCTCTGCTCTGCGGTTGGTTATGTTTGTAAACTGTTTAGTCATTTGTTGACTGTCACAATGTCGAGTCGTTCTTAACCAAAAGCACTGATCATCCTGTCTGCCGTTTCAAGCGAGTCGCCATTTTCCAACTCGGGTGAAAACTCAAACCGGTTCATCTGTGTTTTCATTTATATCTATACATGTACTTTTATGTAGAACTATAATTTGAATTAGCGAACACTTGATTCTAGGATCCAGTAAAAATGGTAAGTAACCAAAAATTGTATTGAAATGTATGTGTATGATTATTGATTACATTAATAACAATATACTGTTTAGGGTCAAAGTCATTCTGGTGGCGGTGGAGCTGGTGGTGAAAAGAAAGATGACAAGGACAAGAAGAAGAAGTACGAACCGCCAATCCCGACTAGGGTGGGAAAGAAAAGAAAGCGTGCAAAGGGTCCAGATACTGCGACAAAACTGCCACTCAGTGTGTATTAGTGATCATTACCTCGTTAAATTTATTGTTGATTTCATTTATTTTTTTATAGTTACTCCACACACCAGATGCCGCTTGAAGTTGTTGAAATTGGAACGTGTCAAGGATTATTTAATGATGGAAGAAGAGTTCATATTGAATCAAGAAAGATTGAAGCCCCAAGAAGAAAGAAATGAAGTAAATATATTAATTATGAAATTAACTTGCTTAGGAATCTTATTTGGTAAAAATGAAATGGTAAAGTATTCGATCAACACATTTTCTGTATCTATCCTTTTTTAAAGCTGAAAAATTTTAAATTTAAAGATTTGCCTTTCTGCTTTAGTCGACACCACGGTTATTTACACAGGTTGGCGTTTTTAACTAATATTAATTTATCATATGAATTTGTCATTGTTATATCATTACATCCAGTGCCAGCAGAACAATTTGTGGGGCCAGGTGCAAATGTTAGATTAGTAGATTAAATTAAGTCATATCATAGACATCAGAGCTATAGTTTGTAAGGCGGCGGCACCGGTTAGGTTAGGTTAGGCACCGGTTAGGTTTTTTAAAACGAAAATTATTAATTCAAAATGTTTAAATATTTTCATTATTTAAACAAAACTAAACACTGAATTGAAAATCTTTTTCTTCTACATATTAAAATCAAAAATGCATTTTCATAAATTTTATTTAACTATAATTATTATTAGATATGTTATAGTTCTGGCTACAATTATTTAACATTCAATAATAATTCAAAGAAAATATTTTTTTGTGTTAGGTGCTCTTATAAATGCAAGTTTAAGACAAATTTAAATACATAATTCGTTGAACATAATATTTTAGCCATTAAATACTTGTGAATCTATAACTTTAGTACTAACAGTTTGATACATTCAAATTATTCAATTACAATTAAAATTGAAAAATATTAACTTACCTTTATATTAAAAGAATATAATAATCCATAAATTAATTGAACGTGGACTGATCCGTCAATCATCAATGCCGTTTGAGGTGCAAATAAAACTTAATTAAAAGAAATATTTACTATTCAACATTCGTATAATATTATATATTAATTATATGTGGCAGGTTCTATTTTTAATTTGTATAAAACATTTCAGTGCCGATAATACTCTCCCTACTTTTTAGAACCACCACAAAAATAATGAATCACATTCAATATTAATATTATTATGACGTGAAACTGAAATATACAAATAATATTGTCATTTCAAATGTTTATTTTTAAACCATGTATTTCTAAATTCGGTTTATGTGTGATCTATGTTCAGGTTAGGAACATGTCACTTTATCTTATTTATTTGGGTATAACATAACAATGTTATATATAAATTATATTTAACTAAATGAGCGATTGATAGTTATTTTAATTTCTATTTTAAAAGTCTATTTCATACATGTTAAAATGATAAATTAAAAGGGTGCAAGACTGAGGGGCCTGGTGCGACCGCGTGTAGATAACCGAGGTTGTCACTAAGATATTTTTGCTGTTAGTCTGTTAGCTGTAGTTGTTAGGTCTAATGTTTCATATGTTCTATATAATTTTAATGTTCTGCTGAAAACATATTCTTACATACATATTTTTGAATCAATATTTATTACTTAAGTTCAATACATTTTTCCTTAATTTTATGATGTGCTAAATGTATTGCCATCAATTTTTAGATACAGAAAGTGTGTTTATTTGTTTATAATAATTAGTATATGAAAAATGAATAAATTAATTGTTGAACCATTTATCAAATCTAACAATTGTATAACTATAGTGAATGGGTGAAAATTAGACACATGACTGTATCTTGCTCAGTTTTAATTTTAAAGCATACAAATAATTACAAATCATTAAATTCTATTTTGTCTAGTTACAATTTTTGCGTAATTTACAAATACAACATAATCTAATTAAGAAATATCGTATATTTCAAGATGTTTAATAATTATTTGTATTTGAGTATAAATTAAAATAATAATAAGAAATTCTGAATCATTGGTAAAATCAATTGGGTGTGCTACAGTCAAGTACCTAATTTCATGCCTTGTATTATTATAGACTTTGTAATACTTTAAGTTAAAGCTAATTCTGAACATATTTTTGTGAGACTTAAACAAAAATAATATTTTGGATAATAGAGAAAATAATTATGAGAAATTACCAAATGAGCTGTAATAAAACTGCTTGTTGCCTATGTTTGTTAATGCTTATCAATTACGTTACTAGTGGTTTTCTTATAAGTAGTGTAGATCTACAAATGATCAGAGAGCCATTTTAAAAGAATAAAGTAAGATTGTAGTCACATTATTAGTTATGCCAACACCATCAACAGCATATGTTTATAAACACCTATGACTTAGGCCCATTATTGTGCTGTTGGTGGTTTTGGCGTAAGTAGTATTGTATTTACAAATCGGAGAACCATTTAAAAGAAGAAAATAAGATTGTAGTCACATTATTAGTTATGCCAACACCATCAACAGCATATGTTTATAAACACCTATGTCTTAGGCCCATTATTGTGCTGTTGGTGGTTTTGGCGTAAGTAGTATTGTATTTACAAATCGGAGAACCATTTAAAAGAAGAAAATAAGATTGTAGTCACATTATTAGTTATGCCAACACCATCAACAGCATATGTTTATAAACACCTATGTTTTAGGCCCATTATTGTGCTGTTGGTGGTTTTGGCGTAAGTAGTATTGTATTTACAAATCGGAGAACCATTTAAAAGAAGAAAATAAGATTGTAGTCACATTATTAGTTATGCCAACACCATCAACAGCATATGTTTATAAACACCTATGTCTTAGGCCCATTATTGTGCTGTTGGTGGTTTTGGCGTAAGTAGTATTGTATTTACAAATCGGAGAACCATTTAAAAGAAGAAAATATGATTGTAACAACGTTATTAGTTATGCCAACACCATCAACAGCATATGTTTATAAACACCTATGACTTAGGCCCATTATTGTGCTGTTGGTGGTTTTGGCGTAAGTAGTATTGTATTTACAAATCGGAGAACCATTTAAAAGAAGAAATTAAGATTGTAGCCACATTATTAGTTATGCCAACACCATCAACAGCATATGTTTATAAACACCTATGACTTAGGTCCATTATTGTGCTGTTGGTGGTTTTGGCGTAAGTAATATTGTATTTACAAATCGAAGAACCATATAAAAGAAGAAAATAAGATTGTAGTCACATTATTAGTTATGCTAACACCATCAACAGTATTTTATTTTAAACACCTATGACTTAGGCCAATTATTATGCTGTTGGTGGTTTTAAAGTAGTTAGCGCGGACAAAGATCAAAAAATATTTATTAATACATTTTTTTTCTATGTATTTAGTTTGTATCCTTCAATAATGAACTTAACTCTTGTTTTATGTGTAATTAATTAATCTTTATCACCTTTTTGTTTGTTATTCTAGAAAACAGCATTCTTGTGTTGATCATATTTCACATTAACAAATTAAGTAGATCTGTATTTGTAAAATTACAATGTAATTTTTAATTTCACTAATTTATTTATTAGTTGTATTGAGTATTTATAAGATTGTATACATTTTAATTTTTTGAATTAGCATATTATTTAAGTTGATTTTTTTTTTTTTTTTTGTATGTTGTACTGTTATATTACGTATTATTTATTATTATTATTATCTTTATTTACAGAAAACTCCCATTTACAATTGATGATAAAATATATGTTATAATAATAAAATAAAATTTAAGTTATAGAATTATTTTATAATATTAAATTAATAAATTGTAAATTTATTGTGTTTAACAGGAAGAACGTTCAAGAGTGGATGATCTACGTGGAAGTCCAATGTCTGTTGGTACATTAGAAGAAATCATTGATGATAATCATGCAATTGTATCAACATCAGTTGGAAGTGAACATTATGTTAGCATTTTGTCATTTGTTGACAAAGATCAATTAGAACCTGGGTGCTCAGTACTACTTAACCATAAGGTAAAGAAGTAAAATATATTGCCGTTTCTACATTAATCAATATACATTTATTTTTATTTTCGTAGGTACATGCAGTGGTTGGAGTGTTGTCTGATGATACAGATCCCATGGTTACAGTTATGAAATTAGAAAAAGCGCCTCAAGAAACATATGGTGACATTGGTGGTTTAGACCAACAAATACAAGAAATAAAAGAATCTGTTGAATTGCCTTTAACTCATCCTGAATATTACGAAGAAATGGGGATCAAGCCTCCTAAAGGAGTTATTTTGTATGGGCCTCCTGGAACAGGAAAAACACTTTTAGCTAAAGCTGTTGCCAACCAGACTTCAGCAACATTCTTAAGAGTTGTGGGATCTGAACTTATCCAAAAGTACTTGGTAAAAGATGTTCACTAATATATATTAATATTGTTTTGTGTACAGATTATATACTAATTATAATTAATTCATAGGGAGATGGTCCTAAATTGGTAAGAGAACTGTTTCGTGTAGCGGAAGAACATGCACCATCTATAGTATTCATTGACGAGATAGATGCAGTAGGTACAAAACGTTATGACTCAAACTCTGGTGGTGAACGTGAAATCCAGCGTACTATGTTGGAACTTCTTAACCAGTTGGATGGTTTTGATTCAAGGGGTGACGTTAAGGTAAATGTGTTCTATTCAAATTTTTTAGAACTTTAATAAGCTTAAATACATTTTAAAGGTGGTCATGGCTACTAATCGTATTGAAACTTTGGATCCTGCATTGATTCGTCCTGGTCGTATTGATCGTAAGATAGAATTTCCATTGCCAGATGAAAAGACCAAACGTCGTATCTTCAATATACACACGTCTAGGATGACATTGGCTGAAGGTGTTAATTTGCAAGAACTTATAATGGCCAAGGATGATCTTTCTGGTGCTGACATTAAGGTAAAAACAATTAATAAAATGAGTTATCTGTGGAATCTAGTACTTCAAAAATAAAAATAAAATTAGATTTTTATGTTCTAAATGAAATCAATCTTAAAATGTTTTAATCGAAATAGTTTTGGAATTGTACTAGAAATAATACAAGATAATGGGATAAGATAAAAATGTTCATGATGTCTGATATATCAAATCAAAATTGGATATTTTTATTTTCACTATAAACACTGTAAATATTTTTTAAAAGTAAAATTCACAAATCATTTGAAATAAATTAAAATAAATGTTTTCATAATTCACATACAGCAATTTGTAAATCATAAGTTATTAATTAGTAGTAATAAGTCGTTAATATTTATGATTTGTTTTTATTTTTTTTTTTTATGGATAGCGGTATTTTTTTTCATCACGTCGCATGTAAAGATAAAATAGTATAAAGATAAAAACTATAAACTGATTTAATATTATGTTTGATCTCATTACGAACGCGACCAAACCATTATTGAGTACTGACCTGTAGCGGTATCAAAATAGATATACATTTAACATTTAATATTATAAACCAGTAAAATGTGATGGAATGGAAATTATATATAAATATTAATTTCTGTATAGTCAATATTTTGATATGTTCGATATTCTCAGTATTCTCCGTATACTGTTTTAAAAAAAAAGAAAGACTATATACGGTATATCAATATACTGGTATTACTGTCTCCTAATTTTTTCATGATTGTTCAATGAAAATGACTTATATAAAGCCATAGTCTTTACTAGTATGTGTGAATGTATATGTTTTTATTATGTATTATTTAATCAGTTTTAAAATGGATAATTTTTAATTTATCTATTAGTTATTAGGTAATGTATTAATTTAATTCTTATGATTTTAGGCTATTTGTACTGAAGCTGGACTAATGGCTCTCCGCGAACGTCGCATGAAAGTTACTAATGAAGACTTCAAAAAATCCAAAGAGAGTGTTTTATACCGCAAGAAAGAAGGCACTCCTGAAGGATTATACTTGTAAATTATTTAGTCTTAAGTAATTTTTGGTCATACATGAATTCTTTTCTTTTATTTTACTATGAGTTAACTTACATTTTACTTATTAAATTATAACCACAATAAAATATATTTACAATAAATTGTTTAATGCTTTTACACATTTTCAATGTGATCCTTATCTTTCAATTAATTATCAAAATTCTGTACACAAATTTGAACATCATACAATATAATAATATAATATCAAGTGCAAACACAAATGTTTATTTTTATTGTTTGAAACAGCAAAATTAAAGTTGACATTTTTTTGTCCTCTATTCAGCAATCGTGTTACTAATTATTATTTATTTATTTTTAAATTTAAATTCAACATTTAAATGTCTATTGAGTTTATTATATTTGATTTAAACTCGAGCATTTCGGTTAATTTATTTCTGAAGTGTACTTGGAGAATCTTATTTCTTCAGTACATGTTAAAATTAAGATCTTAAATGCAGCTGTTTTTTCACAAGTATTTTTCATGAACCGTTTAAACAATTTGTGTTTAATAATATAAAAAATTGCGTCAACAGAGAAAATTGTCAATTACTATGTTCTGATGTATGCATATTTTACATTTCATTATTTCATATACAAAACAAGTCTAAAAAGTTCTGATTTATACAAAATTAAGTTCTCAATTAGCCGTGTATTGATTTAAAACCTATTTGTTGCACTAATTCTGTTATTTTTGTAGTTATGAAAAACAACTTTTAATATGCAAATGATATAAGTTCTCTAGCTCTAGAGTCTGTCTTATTCAACTGTTTATGTTTTCCTACAGTTTATTTCTGAACATACTCAAACGAATAATTATTGTCAACATTTAAAAGTAAATTAAACGGGTTAACTTATTATAACTATTACAAAAAAATACAATCAATGACTTCAAAGTTCCTTATATGTTGTTCCATGTACAATTAAAAAAAAATTAAAATACAGTGGAAGTAAAGCAGTTAATTGTATTTAAAACATTGTACATGCCCGACTAATTGAAAAATGAAATTATGTATAAAGAATCTGATTTTTCATATTGACTTGAGAACTATTAAACATACATGATGTGGCGGTCGTCGATTATCAAAATATGTATTATGGACCACCGAAGTCATTCACGCTGTTTGTTCATCATATTATTTATTTTGTTACGTTTGTGTAATTCTTTCGTTTTGTTTGTAACTAATAATAATATAGAGAAGTTTGGCAAGTGTTAAAACCGTGTTGATGGCTGAAACATAAAAAAAAAAAAAAATTTATTATATTTCACACGGATTCATAAAACATTTTATTAACGCATTCCAACACCGAAGAAAAACTCAACGCTTGGTGTGATCCTGGTACTTTCTTAGTCTCGTTGGAATTACTATGTCCGAATTTCTCACATTAATATTTGTTTCGCAGAAAAGTTTGATTTCTGATCACACAATATTTCACATTAGAATTCAATAGATCATCATCGCCTACATCGTCTGAACATTTGATTCATTGTGATTGATGAATCAAACGAAATACGTTAAATCAGCGGTACCCACTACGCGGGCCGCATAGTGGCCCTTTGACAAGTTTTGTGCAGCCCGCACTAAAACTGAAATTACATTCTAAAATTAAGAGAGGTACCGTCCATCAACATCAAAACAATTTTAAATAAAAAAAACCAATATAATTTTAATTTTTTTTATGTACTTAGACAATTTTAATATCTACATTTTATAAACTATGCATTATTTGTAACATTTTAACTATAAATCATTAAGTTATAAATTATAAGTTATTAATTATAACTTATAATTAATATTAATATATAATTTATACATTTTTATACTTTTTAATCTTTACCATTAAAAATGAACGCGGGCTGCAAGTAATTTTCAAAGTTAATTTTTGGCCCTTTCTAAAATCCTAGTGGGGAACGCTGCGTTAAATGAACGACAAAATTGGAAATGTCCTGCGTCCAAAGGATGTGGAGAGTGATGCTTCGCTGTTAATCGTCACGCACGCGGAATAAGATCGAACGGAAGTCAGGATAGTCTGAACTCTGAGAAGCATTGGAAATGATCAAGTTTAAAGTACTTCAACTAGTTATTGGATTTATTCTCATGTGATATGAGCCCGTCAGGGCCTGCAAAAATTGCCTATGCGGACAGTGTTTCATGTCCACATGGCGGGGTATTGGTTAAAGTTTTCAACTAGCAATAATCGCACCTCGGATGGACCTCATTGGTTACGATATCGCCACTGCGCAAAGCTAAAGATTCTCACTCAGCCGACGTGTCTTGTGCACGCACGGACCCGCGGCGAACACGTCGTGGCCACTCCGGCGCTCGCGTTCCGTGGCCGGTACTCTGGCCACTCGGCGCGTCCGACGGGGAGGTTGTTGACCGCGGCCACGCTGTCCGGACGCGACGGGCCGAGACCGCGGCCGCGGCGAGCTCGACCGGGCGTTCGGACCGCCTGTCCGGGCCACCCGGTGGCCGGCAAAAAGTGCCAGCGCGATCAGCGCAATCTACCGGAACTCGGACGAACCCGCCGCGGCCACGGACCGGCGCTCGTCCGGCAACGCGAACCCCGGGCGGTTCGACAGATGGCGCGACGGTCGCGCGCCGTCAGATGGAACCACTTTCTTTCAGCCGTCGCGCGATCTCGGGAACGCCACACCGTTTTCAGAGAACACCGCACTAATCGTGGGTCATTCGATTATATTATGTTTATTTCGAAACGATCGAAACGTTTGAAGAAAAAGGCGATTTTTTTTTCAAAGTCCTCCGGGGGTGACACGTTTTTAAATTTTTAGTCGCACGAATCCCCACTGTTGCGCCGATGTACTCAGACTCGTGTTTTCCGTGTGTTTTTTCGCCCTTTGTTCAAAATTAATCAATAATAAATTTCATATATCCGTTTAATATTGTACGGCGACCGTCGTCTCTCCCCCCTCCCCCGTCCCCCCGGACTTTGGAGACTTAAATCTCTTTGAATTAACGCATAATTTTACATTAAACCAGAAAGGGAACTCCGTCCTCCTCCCGCTTGAAACCAAACTGGGTATTCCTGTAAAGCGAATCGTCGAATGTTATACGAGTTTCCGAGGAACGTTTCTTCACGTTTCTCTGAAATACCTTTTGCGTCTCGTCCCTTAATGGATTTTCAACGTTCAAACTTATCCGAAAACGCAAAAGCCATGAAAACGATTGAAAAATAAAATAAAATAAATTATATAGAGTACCTTATAAAAATAATACGTAATACGCAGAATGAAAATATCTCAGCATTAGGATGCCCCTTGTACATCGCTCGCACAGCAGTATAATATCATGTATAATATAAATCGTAAATAAATGACTAAAATCCATACGAATAAATTGATATATAAATTGAACGTATTCTACTCCGAGTATGAAATATTATCGCAAGTAAAAGAAAAGAAAATGATCGAAATATTTCGTTTCGAAGTATGAAGTCATTATGAAGTATGAAATAAAATTAGCCAAATATACAGGTAGAAATAATCAGGGCTCGGACGAAGTCGCGATTATAATATTTCGACTCTTTGCCTTTTTGGTAATATTTACAGAAATCATATTATTACATAGCAGATATTGTTTTCTAAAAAAAAATTCAATACAATCACTCGTTATTTTGACAATATCGTTAATATTATTCGAAAATTTTTTAATAATAATAAAAAGGCAACATTTAAATTTAGTTATTTATACGGTTTTTTTTTTAATCAACACAAAAGTTTTTGCTTCGAAAATTAACTTTTAAAAAGAGCGTTCGAACGAGGAAACAAAATATTAACGTTTAATATGTAATCGTGTGATCGAATGATATTTTTTAGACACGCTCGCTTGTTTCTATAATAAATACACCGCTAATTTTACGTCGGAATTATAAAATATTCTCTGTCGAAATAATTAATAGTTTTACATATTATTATAAAAATATGACATAGTTAGAATCGTAGAGGACATATTTTTAAACAACATTAAGTTATTTATCGATTTGAAATCGATATGAATCATTGTCTTGAATTGTTTAGGTCACTACTTAAATCGATCGTTCCAATACCTATTACATGTAAGAAAATGTTAATCGAAATTTTCAGTATTCACAATTTTTTTTTTCTAATAATATAGTGTCATATTAGTTTATATCTCTACAGTCAATTGAGTTATTTTAGTTTCTCTAAAAACTACACGACGTTTTGGTCGGAATACTCGTGAAATTAGTCATTTGGTTTTGCACGTTCACGTGTTATATTGAGAGAGAACGCGCATCATATATGTAAGTGCTATTTTCTAAAAATACCGTAAATCGTGAAAAAATAATATACCATAGTCCATAAATATATGCTCGATGTTCGGACGTTTTACGAAATATGACGTAGGTTCGTAGATATCTATATATTATTGTCGTCGATTCTATATTTGTATATTGAACGCGAAAAGACCTCGACGTGACATATTATATCGAATAACATCATGTATGATATAACATTATGACATTTCGGATGACACGGCGGGTATACATTGTTTTTTTTTTTTTTTTATACAAATACACCTTTTGTTTCACACTTTTTTATTTTTATTTCTATTTTTATAACCACCAGTCCAACGCGCTGGAGACGGCAAGAAAAACACTGAAATTTAAACTTTTTAACAATAATTCTGATACGATGACGGCAATCATGATCAATATGATGATTATCATCGATGAGTGCAATAACGCAATAGAACGTCATCGAACGTGATCATCGATTTAGATTTGGAATTAGGAAATGAAATTGTCGAGTAGTATAACGTTGATTATGTGTCGAAAATATAGAAATACGCGAAATGTTGGATGAAGTAGTGACTGATGGTTGAGAACAAAGGCGGCCGAACGCGTAAAAATATTGGAAAAATTTAATAAAACTTTATATTTTCCAATAAAAGGACCTTTATTGTCACTTGATTGAATATTGAATTATTGAATCACAAACGAATATTTTAGGTACCTGTGCGCTTTGTAAAAGCAAATATTATTACTTTTACGGATTACAAACAAACATCAGCCGTCTTTCGATTGCTTATCGGCCAATAGCTGAGCAAGGAGTACTATTACCGAACGATCACGCCACACCGGCCCACTCTAAACGATGTATATAAAGGTGTCCGAGATCATTTTTCAGGCATAACACATTTTTGTGCGATTATATTCATCGGTGAGTATTATACACGTATTGTTTTCATTTGAATTGTTTTTAACTAAATATTTTTCTACTTGTATATTATAGTTTTCACTTTTCACTCCGATTACAAAAAACCAAACCAAAACCAAAAATGGGCGCAGAAAAGGTATCCATGAACATCGTCGTCGTCGGACAAGTCCAATCTGCCAAGGCCATCAAAGCCGTCGCCAAGGCCACCCCAGCCACCAGCCAATCGATGGTGAGTACATCGATTCGAATAATTTAATAGTTTTATTAATTTTTTAAAAGACATACATAAGAATAATAATAATAATAATAATAATAATAATAAATTATCTGAACAAATTTGGCAATTGAAATAATCTATTAAACTCTCTTGATTTTATATACGTACACGGATATTATTTTAAAAGTTAATATTTTATAAAACTATGTTGTGCCGCGAAAATTTATAAATTAATTTATAAACGCAAATTGTTATTCTCGGCGTAAATATACAAACTATGCTTAAAATTATTTAAATCGTGTTTTTAAGACGTTCTATTACATTTTTATTATACTTACTTACAAATTTTATTTAACGAATTAAAAACGATACAATGATTCGATATGGAAATTGAAAAAGTATTGAAATGCCAAAGTCAGTAAATCGAAACAAATAAAACAAACACAATATGTCTAGCAAAATTATCTAAATTAAAATAATAATAAAATATGAAAATTAAAATATTTACATGAAAATGAAATTCAGTAGAAATTATTCGATAAAAATATCACTATCTCTGTCGCGTCGACTATGTATTTAATTTTTTTCAATATTTTAATCGTTAAATTTTTTTTTTTTTGTTTTCTTTCAGAACTGCTAATCATGTAGTCCAATCATTGATCACAAACTCAAAAATGCCATAGCACAAACAATACAATTAAATAATAATATAATATGTATTGACATTACTAAATAAATCAGTTTTTCCGTATCAAATAAACGTTGCAAAACATAAAACATGTTTTATATTTTATTTATTATAGAATCGATTAAAAATCGACCAAAATAAATACAATATCCAATGCAAATACCTACGAGTGGCAAAAAGTCACGTTTGAAAAGTAACAAAAAGTTTCCAAACCGATTCTATGAAAAAGATAAATAGAAGTCACCCGAGTAGTATAGGTACATGTTGTACTCTGATACTCGACAACGCCACGTTTACTTGAACATTCTATAGAAGTATAGAAGGTGAGACATTCTCGACGTGTCCATGTTGAACATGTGTATCCAGAAATATCGAATGAAAATCGGAAATTATTGAAAACTTAAAAATTTGTAGAGTTTAAAATCAAGCGAAATTTAAAAGAAAATTTTAATTAGATTTACGAACAGCAAAATTGAAAAATGAAAAGAGCATAATGAAACCGATAGATTCCTCATTTAGTTTTAAATCTTAAAATAAAAATATTTCCGTTTAATACTTTGCACGGGGGCAAAGCTTTGCGGGGGACAGCTAGTAAATATTGTTTGCGTGGTAGTTTTTTTTTTTTTTTTTACGACGTTTTTTTCGCTAGATTTATGAATATTAAAAGCCGCGCGAGGGGGAGGGGGTTACGCTACGTTTTTTTTCCCCTCCCAAACAATTTCGTCCGTTCGGCGTAAATAATTTAATAACATCACTCGGCGGTGGTGGCGGCGGCGGCGGCGGCGTCGGGTCGCGCGCGCGCGCGCGCTTGCAATCAATCACAATTCGTTACAATGTGTTGCATTATAATATTATTATTATTATGAAAATCTCGTGTGCGTTCTGCGCGCCATCTGACGGATCGTTTGTTATCGAAAACGAGTTGCACTAACGAAGGAACCGTGTTTCGTTTCCGCGGTTTCGTGCGGATACATCTTTCCGGACAAAGGACACAGAACGGTTTCGTCGCGGGTAAAAATTCGTTTTTTTGAACAATAATCAAATGTAATGGTCGCGACAGTCGTAGGTTATGGCAGAGCGAATAGTCGTTCAATATCGGCCACACGGCGCACCATAATATTGATTTCTTTTTCTTTCTCAAAAAACGTGTTAAACAAAACACCACACGACCGAAATGAAATCTTAAAATTCCGCCACTGATTTCGGCCGATGCTTTGGACTATTTATTTTTTTCCCCAATTTTTTATCTACTCTGAAAAATCGTACGGGTAGATAGAGGTGCCTAGTTTGAAAAACGAATTATTCGTGTTTTCAATTTTTTCCGTTTTACCCTCGTGTTGTTCGATCGGTGACAATTACGTAGAACTACTTGATGAATCGAAAGAATTCGAAAGCTATAACGAATTCTTACGTTTGATCTGGAGGTATTTTGACAACAAAAGTGGCGTGTATGCACGGCGCAGTTTTTACTTTTCGCGTTATGACTCGACACGCTCTCGACCACCGCCGGCTTGCGAGAAGTAACAAATGAATAAATCCTATTGAATAAAAAAGCTTTCAAAAAAGCCGAGCACGCCACTACTGAAACGAACGCGTTCATTTCTCCCGCGAACGCGCTCTTCTGAAAAAAACCAACGCGAACCAGTTCGATTTTCAAAACGGACTTTTCAAAACGCGGCCAAACAACACGTTTTACGCTTGGCTTTTTCGCGGCCAAACGACACGTCATTCCGTTTTCGGATTTTTCAGCGGGGGTTTAGGCTGGGTTCACATGAAGAGCGTTAAACGCGCGTTAGCCAAACGCGCGTTTTTAGTCAGTGTTCACCTGAATTACAGATTTTACGCGTTAAGCGCGCGTTGAGCGCGCGACTATAGTCAGTCGTGTTTTATATTCCGGCGAAGATGGACGTGGCAGAAGCTGTATGCTTATGGACCTTATATCGACGAATGCAGCGTCGTAGGCAGGGCAATAGGAGATACTGGGTTCATCCTATTTTAAAAAACAGATTAAGTACAAGCTTGTACATCACGCTGTATCCAAGCTTAAGAAATTATGAACCCAAATTTTTTAATTATTTTTTAATTAAATCCTTTGATGACTTGTTGGACCAAATCAAAGAAGAAATTGTGGCCGACGAAAATGCAATTAGATATTGTATTTCACCTGAAGAAAAGCTTATTAAAAAATTAGGACTATTTCTTCCCATGCATTTTTTTTTATTATTTTATTTGAGTAGTCACGACTCGTCATGTCCCAAATTGACGGCCTTTTCTCGATCTCGTCAATAAAAAAATCATTATTAAATTCTTCCATTTTTGTGGAAAAACAGACGTAACGCCATGAAAATACGCGTTGCAACTGAACACGTCAATGCAAACCTATACCATTGATTAAATATACATAAATATTTACATATATATTTAATCAATGGTATAGCCATTAATAGAAATTGTAAACGCGCGTTTGGCTAACGCGCGTTTAACGCTCTTCATGTGAACCCAGCCTTATTGTCGCGATCGCGGCGCCATCTCGCGGACGCGACCGCGCTCACCGCGGACGACTGATACCGCCGCGTCTGTTCGCTGTCGCGCGATCCGTCTACCGACCGCGACCGATCGTCGCGTCCGCGAGCTTTGGCCGACCGTCCCGTCGACGGGACGGGCTCGCGTCCGGCCGCGCCAGCACGCCGTCCCGGTCAGATCGACTCGTCGCGCGGCCGCCGGCCGGCATTCGACCGATTCCGGACGGTCGCACGGCGTCGCTCTGCTCGGCCGCGGGCGGTCGGCTCGACATATAGCCCCGTCTGTCCGCCCTGCGCGGGTTAATCGAGCCGACGGTCCGCTAGCGATAGCGAGTCCGTCGATCTTTTAATTTATCTAGAACGGGCTGTCAGTTCTCACGGCGGCCTACAAATCACGCTACGATGCGCAACAGATATCCTGGGTCACTACCACCGCGGTAATGGTCGGCGACCTTTTCGGTCTACTGAGGTCCTCGAACGCCGTCCTGTGTCCTGCAAGTCCAACGAAATTCGCTGCTCGCCTCTGTAGGGAAACTGCGACGTGTCTACTACATCGCATAGGTCGAAGCGTTTTTTTTCATATTAAATAAGATTTTCCACGAGAAAAACGTTCGAAAATCGAAAACTTTCAACACATTTTCCAATATCAAATTATTCAAATTCTCACTCAACACTCTATGACAAAAATATGATCCGACCGACGACGCGAAGTAAACTCGTTTCTAAATTCACATATTATTGTTTCATTTCGAAAATCGAACCAACGAGTAGTATTTAAATTATCGTCGTCGGAGCTATTTTTCGTGCAAACATTTTTTTTTATTCACTTGTTTTAGTTTATTACCGGTGTCCGACAGAGTTTCGCTTACCCGCCGAACACATTTATACCCATATTGTTATTGTGTTATATTTTTTTAAAACTTTTATAAGTCTACCTTACGTTTAATGTGACGGTGCCTACAACAAGGGTTTTTGAACACTCATCTATCACAGCATTGACATTGACAGTTTAATCTTGCCCCAAAAATTGTTTTTAATACTCGGTCTGTTGTGCTTGGGACCGGTATTAAATATCACGGAATTAGGTATGATATTATATTTTCAATACAAGCTCCGTTCGAAGAATTTAGTTCGCTTTGTCGACGGTAACTTTTTTCGCGCGACCTTTATACTTGGTATAGCGGAGATTTTTTCTTCTTTTTTTTATATGACGTGTCGTTTTTTTCTTTTTATCTCGATAAATTAATCGAAATAGTATCCGAACAATTCCTGTAAGTAGTGTAAGTAACTATTTGCAATATTATTTTTAAACACCCATTCAGTTTCGATCAAAATTGTATTCGTTATTTAAGCTGGAACATTCCGGAGATGATCGTAACGACAAACAGTGAACGTGTACTGTGTTTTTTTTTTTGCAGTTATTTCGTGTTTAAACGTTGAACATTAATATTATTAACAGTACGAAGATGTAATAAATGTAAAACGAATTACATTTCAAAGGATAAACTGTAAGTTATGAAATATTTGCACTTGAACATATTTGTTTGCTTCAAAGGCACTGCATAACTTCTGTTTGCAGTAACCTTAGACGTTTGCGGTGGAAATAAAACATACAATTACAATTTATTAATAACCATTAATTAATATTTATTTATTCGTTTCCTCTTTGAAAGACCACAACAATTAAATTAAATAAATAGTACAATAAAATTATACACTGTTGATTGTATACAATGATTCGATGAAATACCGATAAAATAATACATTTAATAGAAATAGTTAAAATGAAACGAAAAATAACTAATTTTTACAAACATATTTAGTTACACATACTTATCGTATAGATGTACAATAATGTAGTTACTAGTTAGCCAGTAAATTAACTAAAAACAAAAAAAGAGAAAAAAAAACAAAAAAAAACAGTACAATAACTTTTTCCTTTAATTTTCGAGCCCAAAACAACAACGAACATTTTAAACACATAATAACTTAGACCTATACTAAAAATGTATCATAATAGAATATTAAGAATGTACTAAAATACTTTTAAATATTTTTTCTATTATATAATTTAAGATAATCAATAATCATATTAATTAATATAATTTTAATTTTAAATCTCGTATAACTCTTATCTAAAATAACTATAACAATTTCTTTTAGCGTTATTTCCTTTAATTATTATCATTACCCTTTGGTGGGCGCACAATGTTTAGCCGGAAAATTCGAACGTGGGGGAATGATGGAATGTACCGGCAACGCTTGAGACCGGATAAAAAAAAAAAAAAAAAAAAACCGCCTTTTGGGGAGGGATAGTAGAAGTAATGTAAAATTGCTCCCTTCAAAGTAAATAAACATAACAAAAATCAATACTGGCAACAAATAACATTAAAAAAAACCCTCAAGTAGCGCAATAAAAAGGCGCAGAGTAAACCTTTTTATACTATACCACTACCTAATCACTAACATCTCAATATACATTTTTTTTTTTATACGAATTATATAATATAAAAGCAACGCGTAATTTTTATTATTTATATAAATAATATAATATATATATATATATATATCTTTTTTTTTTACTAACGTTTCGAAAACATGCATTGGGGACTAGAGCCGGTAATACAATTTTTGTGAACCAATGGCAATCGTCGATGTAATTTTAAATTATCTAATTAACCGTAGGGTAATATGTATATTTTAATATTTATAATATATATATATATATATATGTAGATGAATTACATTTACTTAAAATAAATAATTAATGTAGCAATAATTTATAACTAGTCGCTACCACTTGAAGTTTGGATTTTCTTTCGGAGGGAAGACTGAAACTAAATTTAATTTACAAAATTTAAGTCAAAGAATTTGAGCATCGACTTGATAATGTTTTTCTTTGCATTTTTTTGTCAATTATTTTTTTTTTAATTATTATTAATATTCACAAAATTATAATAACAGGATATAAAAATACAAAGGGGAAAATATTTTTATTTGGCACTATTAATTCATATTAATGACATAATGGTGATTTTTAAATTACATTTTATTTTTAAATATGTACCAAATTCGTGTTTCAGATGAGTGTTTTTAAATTTATTTTACGTATATGTTTTATTCTGGTCAGAAATGTACATTGTATTTTAAATATAATAATAACTATACACACACACACACACACGCGCGCGCGCGTGCGCTCGCGAACATACGTTTTTGAAACTGTTTCGACCGCGTCGTTACGAATTAATTGACGAAATTTGGTTTTTAATCCTCAAAAAGCTTAGAGACTAAAAATAGTTGTAATGTTTCGTACTGAGCATTTTGATTCTAGCGTGAATAATAATATGATTGGCACAAATGTTTGCATTTATATTATTGTCCGAGACGTGATGCTTATTGCTTATTTAGATGCTATAGAATTCATCGAGGAAGAACTTTTGCACGATAGTGTTTTTTTTTTTTTTTTTTTTTGAGTCATACGCTTTTACACACACACACCACACACACACATACTCGTTGTTTATACGATTATAATATTATCGATATTGTGTGTGCATATATTATGTATGTATGTATGTATTATTATTTATTTATTTATTGCTTGGACATTTTAAGATCAAAAAACCCTGGACACAGGTTTTTATTGATTGTACGAGCTCCGTTTAATTTTGAGCTTCATTTCGAATGTGGCCTAGCATTCATTTAGCATTGTCTATGTAATTGAATTGGCGTTGCCACCGTTTTGAGTTGCATCATTTGACCGTAGTCGACCGTTTGGTCCAGTTTCGGTTTCTTTGGCTCGGCATCGGGCGGACGGTGCGATTTCATATGTGCGCTTCGACTCTTCACTTTGTTAAATACCCTGGAAAGTAGAAAAAATCGTTATCGTTTGCTCGCGGGCGTGAAAACAAATAAAAAAAAAACCGCCACGTACTTTCCACAGATTTTGCAAGGGAATTCCTCGTAATTCGGATCGATTTGTGTCGGCGTCGGCGTTTGCCTCCGGTCCGGCGTCCCGTTAGTGTGTAGTCTCATATGAGCGGCTAGTCCTATTTTGTTGCTGAACGTCTGAAAACGAATACAACGAACCGTGTTTTTATCAATCGGGCCGAATGAAAATCGACAGGGATGCGAACGAGGATAGAAAGGATCCTACTCACCGACAAACAGTCTGAGAATTCGCAAACGAAAGTTTGTTGGTCCTCCGAACTGGTGGTGACCTCAAGGTCGTTAGCCTAGAGGGAGACAAAATAAAAAAAAAAAAAAAAAAAAAAAACCAAAAAAATTTAACACAACAACGCGAATGTGTTTACCAAGAGAGGATTAAAGAAATTCCTATAGATATATGTGCGCGTGTACAGTCACGACGTGTACAAGCATAATGTACTTACAGGAATGTCTAATTTAGAATTAATCATCGTGTCTTCGTTTCTAGTCTTTCGTCTTTGGAATTGAAACTGTTTATAATCTTCCGGGCAAACTTTTTTCCACAAATAATAAAACTGTATGCATTGTTTCAGAGTTTTTGTTCCCAACTATATAATCAAAATAATATATATATATTTATATACAACATATACTATATATGTAATGAAGTAAGAGTGTTCGTGGAAATTAATTGAAAATGTACAATTTACCTCTTTCGATATAAACGCGAAATCCTTGTCGAATTTGAATATAGCCTTGTGAAACATAGATACTTCATTCGGAGTCCAATGATCGGATTCTGTGTACTCAAACTTCATTAAAGGATGTCCCTGAGGGAGATACGGCGTCGGTTGCATTAATTTTAACATTGCTTCCTAATAACAAAACAAGTCGTTAATAAATATTTATTTGTACATTATTGCGTTGACATACTTGAACGTTTCCTTTGCAAAGATGTAGCAAGTGTAAAGCATATTCTTTGTTTCTACCGCCGCCCGGTACTGCGGCGCAGCAAGCAAAGTCCATGTACATTTCGACTAAAAGATTTGAGATTGGAATTAAACACTCGACACGCAAATATTTACACAAACGGATTCTATTTTACCTTCTCTATCGGAGACCGAATTTGTAATACAGGGGTCCCACAGTAAATAATCACTAGACGGCTCGCGAATTGGTCTGATTTTGCTTATCGGTGGTATTGCCGCTTGAAAGTTCGAACCAAGATTGATATGCGGTAATATGTCACACTCTGGCGGAGAGTCTAGTCCTACACAGTCCTCAACGATTACTTCTGAAATGTTAAAATATTACCAATTCAAATTTGTCGATAGCATCTGTGTGGACGGGACCAGATCATCTAAATAACCGCGTGAGTAAAACACAACTTTTGAAAATTAATCGATTTTTGAGACAACAAAAGTCGGTTTCAGTTGAGTTATTTTTATTGTTTTATACGGTTTTTTTTATACATTTTCATAGAGTATTTAAATGGAAATATAACTCACCTTTAACGGTCGAAGAGCTCGGCCACGAAGTCACTGCCTGCCAATAAAGACCTCTTCCGTTTCTGGAAGGACTTAACATTGGTTTAGGAGTATATTGTAAGGTCGGTTCGTTTAACATTCCAAGCCTATGGCTACGCAGTCTGGATCGAAACGATTTGTAAGTCGAAGTCTCGCCGAAACCACGTTTTCTATTTAACCGGTTGGTAGAATTTGGCGGAATACTACAAAAATGTGGTAATGACGTGAGTTAAATAAAAATTGTCGCGAACAATAATTATTTTCAATTAATATTCAGTATTAATTTTACCTCGACGGATTAAGGAAGATATCGTCTATATCTTCAATGTTCTGATTGTTGTCTGGCTTTTGTTGTTTTATAACCGGTATGTGTTTTTCAATCAACTGGGCTTCCGTTTGTACGAACATCGTACCGGGATTCTGATAGCTGGCCTGGACCAATTTCAAATCTCCGTTTTTATCGATCAAAAATTGACTGCCGTCTATTACTTGGGCCATGGTCCCGTTGACTCCATACAAGCGGCATGTCTGGTAATCAAATTTCTTTCTAAATTCTTTAGGACTGCTAGATAATAATGGGTCTTCTGAATTTGGCATCATTACCTAGAATTTGAATTTCAGTAGAAAATTAGATACGAGTTTTGACGAGCAAAAAAAAAAAAACGATAAAAAAAAAAATGTCTAATATACCTGTAATGTGTGTTGATGATGATTGGGCAACGGTGACGGCGCGGCGGATGAATTTTGTATCGACATCGGAGACGAAACCGGCGTGTTGGCCGATAAAGGCGAATCAGTGGCGGACTCGAAATTCGGCAGCACTTCGCTCAAAGCTGCTTCGACGGCTTCGGAACTCGACATGTCGGACGAATAAAAAAAGTCACCGAGGTGACCGTTGGACATGACCGAATGAAAGTTCAACGAAGGAGATTGTCCCTCCTGGCTAGCCGGCGGAGTAGGGTATGTGAAACTCGGCGACGGCAGAGGCGATCTACCTAAATCTGTGAACATTGTTTGTCCCGAACTGTACGCTAGGTCTGCTAGACTAGCCGAGAGAGGAGAGTTCAATACGGCTTGAAAATCTTCATTGTTCTGAAGATCCGTCATACCGTCGTAATCGTCTAAACACGACATGTCTTGCATATCCGTCGCCTGTTAATAAAAAAAAAAAAACCGTATGTAAATCAAGTGTTGAAATTTGGTTTTAAATCGAAAACGATCATCGTAACCGACGCGCATAAACAATACGGGTGATTATAATTAATTGCGATGAATTCCGTTACGGTTCGACGTTGATTAGACCCCAGAGGTATTCGAAAATCGTCTGTTTATCTATACACTCTGCGAAATATTCGTCTCGTTCATATCAAAATAGAGTATATTTCCATATGTCAGCCATTGGGGTTTATTTTTTAAGAGAGCCCTCGACCGTTCGCATCGCAAATTGAATCAAAAGCAAATACTAGCAGACAGAATTTATATGTTTATACTATATATATATATATATAGAAAACTAATCTAAATGGATTCCCCGTGTGTATTTAATGCAGTGAGTATATTTATATGTGCAATTGCAACCCGGTAGTTTACTTTAGCCTTTGGCCCAATAGAATCGACCATCAAACACAAAGTTCGTTTTATACTTATCCGTGTATATAGTCATATAAACTTTTACAATTTACGTACTGGAGTACACACGGTTCAAAAGCGGAAGAAATCTCGTTTATTTATTACTAACGAGCGCAGACGAAAGGGGAAAAACGGTCGTTGTACAAAAACTTTCTCGACCTACTGAATTCGTCCAAACTTCAAAGGTTTATATATATATATATATATATATATATATATATATTTTTATAAATTATTTGTTTGGGGTTAGTCTAAATGTTGACTATTATAGTTCAACTCATTTTTAATAGCCTCAAACGAATATAATTTAATATAATGTAATTAATGTGGTTATATTAATTACAACGATCTGAAAACAAATAAAGAAATAATGTATAAATACAATATTTCAGGTCTAAAGTTGATTTTATTTCACACGGCGAAATAACGCACGTATGATATTGATATTGCGAAATGAAAATTTTTTCGACGTATAATCATTATATTCGATGAAAGATAATATCGATAAAATCACATAGTAATAATTTGAAAACGAGTCCACTACGCGCGCGATCGATTATGAAAAATTATAATTATTGAAATATTTTAAAGCAATCATAATTTTTTATATTCAAAAACGGGTGTTGTTGTGTAGTCGAATATATTGTGTATTCAATAACGAAGAGCAGAAGGGCGTGACCTGTTTGGAGGTATTTTACTCGTTTTTATTCCTGTTCAATTTTCGGTTTTATTGTCTGTGTGTTCTGGAGCGAAGGGCAAAGGCCGATTAACGCCGGCACCGCCGCCGGTTAAATAACAATAATGCAAGGTACTGAAATTTCGCTCGTCCACACCCGGTCCAGCAAACCCGACCTCGGGAAAAAGCTCGTTTCAGAAGGGGTTCGCGTGTACCGATAAAAGCTCGCCGGTGTTAATGCAGACGGCGTTTCCGGAGTTTTTTGATTAATCGACAGCCATTCGGTCCCTTCCGAATAGTCTAAACGCACAAAATCGCGAACGCCCGTCTACGAATATTATGTCGATGCGGAGACGGGGAGCAGAGGAAACAATTTGCGAGTGTCCTCTGTATAACGAGCGAGGCGCGGGCGCATAGGAAAACTATTGTTGGTCTGACGGTTTCTGGCCGACTAACGTCAAACATCCGGTTTTACACGGTGGTCGAGGGACAAAACGAATCGATACCGAAACACTGCAAAAATTATAAGCAATTATAATTACCCGTTTATTTATTTTGAACATTTATCTGTATTCGTAAAAAGAGCGTCCGTTTTTGTCGACAAATGCTTTTGGACAAAAATCACCGGTTGAAAAATATCCACTTTTACGAGATTTCATGAAAAATGTCATCTGCGTTCGGAACAACTTGGATTTTCGCGAACGCGCGTTTTCTAACGTGTACATACGAAGCACGTCAAACGGCCTACCGTGCCGCGTTTCCATTTCCGAAACAGAATGATTTTGTTGCGCTATCGCGTGCAGTCACACGTCCTCGAGAAACTCACACACGTCAAACGACAAGTTGTAAAAACCATATACAGAACCGATAGTAAACAATTTCTATGCTCTGGCCCGCTCGGATAGATTTTAAAGTTCTGAAAATCGGCCCACTATAGTGAGTAGTTGCCCGTCGCGAGACTATACACACGAACTTTTAGCGAAGGAGATTATATTTTAGTGATAAAATAAAATTATAAAATCGACATTGGTATAAATACAGGTGACACGTCGTCGTGTCAAACAATATTGGTGTTTTCAAGTGTTAAAGTCTCTTGGGTATGAAACAATTGTTTTTTTTTTCCCCGAATAAAAATGTCTTCGGTCGTGAGGATTAGATAACTGATCCTGGCCCCGGGGCCACCACAGCCCTGAATCCGGGGCACTACTCCGACGTACTACTCGGGCCGTCGCGCGCGTTTTACCTGTATCGTGTTGGCCAGCTGCACGGAGTCGACGGCCTGTAAAAGCATGGTGTCGGCCTGCACGTTGGGAAATATATCGTCGCTGAGTCCCGGCGAATAATAGCCCCGGTTATCGGTTTCCTTTTCGCCGCCGACGTTGCCGTTGCCGTTGCCGCCGCCGCCGCCGTTTCCGTGATTCAGTGTGTACGGAGAACCGGCGTAATTAATATCTATTTGCGGGCTGGTGCTGCTGCAACGAAATCCCATTACGGGGCAGAGATTAATGGACCGAACGTTGAATCGACACGCGCCCCACCACACACACATTACTATTGCGCGGAGTCGCGAACCCGCCGCCGCCGTAAGGGAGGGGGGGGGGGAAAATGACGTTTTTTGTGTAAACTCGGAAGTACTCGTGTAGTCTATGACCTAACCCGTTGGTAAATATCGGAAAACAAAAACTATTTCACGCGATATATTATTATGATTTTCACTGTAATATTTTCGGTATCGTCTCGCAGCACATGTATTAACTGCGTTATATTTTTATTTCGTTTTGTCACGGGAAAGTATATCGCCCGAAGTGACTCGTCCGAGATGAACTACTGTTTTAAAAACATTTAAAAATAATCGACCGCGGTGATCATAAGAGTTTTACCTCAATAAATCGTATGCATAGAAAGAGTACCATGTGTTGTAAGTTTTCAAAACTGTTTCGTTTCGAGTCCGGGAAGTATTATGCACTCGGACGACTAGCGGCTATAATGTGTCTGCACGTTATAGTTTTTAATAGGTTAGGTCTTCTATTAAGGACTGCCGTAACCGTTATTCGCGGGCCAACGTGTCCGAAGAAATCGACTTGATTGTTTTTTTATGCGACATCATGATTATTATCACTTGAAACGTCGTCGAGCAAAACTTTATCCCGACGAAGCGAAACGTACGAAACTGCCGTTTTTATTAGTCGCGCAGTGATGTCAGCCTAATAGTAACTACATGCGGGATAGGCACACTGCGACGCGTGTTTCCGGAGGCTTTAAAGTGACACACTTTGTGAAAGTAAAAAAAAAAAGAAAAGAAAAAGATTTAGACGCACAGTTTCGGTAAACTTTGTCGGCACGCGATTAATATAATCAACGACGGGAAACTAAAACGCGTTGTCGAATCTCTCTTGTAACGCGAGTCGTATTCGAGTCGAAGGCGGAATGGTATAGGCACATGGTATAATTATACGTACGATTACGTACACATGCGCCGAGATTTGATGTTTTATTAATTATTATTATTAAAAACCGCATAAACGAGCACACGTGTTTTTGAAAAACGTTTAAATACACAAGTGTACTCGTAAACACATAAAAAAACGGGGCGAAAAATAAATGGTTTTGAAAATTTTTTCGAATTTTTGAATAAAACAAAAATGTAAATTTGACGTTCTATAAGCGTCGAGAAGATAATGTTTTCGTGCGTGTTCTTCACGAATATTTTTACTTATTCTACGTAGCAACCGTTCTCGTAAATAGTTATCGGTTGTTCTCAAACAAATACGTTTTTCCATATCAACTATTTTCATTAAAAAAGTTGCACGTTTTATATTAAAATGTCCATAGTAATATCGAAAATATAAATAACATAAAAAAAAAAAAGGAAAAGTGCAAAACCTCGAAGTACGCGCGTGGCGGTAAAACGTCATATATATTTGAATAGTGATATCACTTCCATGTCGTTTGGCGTCAAACACCACCAAAGCGGCGAGATCGCTGTGCTGCGAAAAAACGCGAGAACTCGCCGCCGTTGCTCGTCCGTCGACATATAACGAATCGCGTGAGAAATCCGACGAAAAAAAAAACCTCGCGAAAAATCTGGAAAATAAAACAACCGTGTTCTCGGCCCAAAAGGAAGCGTTGGAAAAAAAACAAAAAAAAAAAAAGGGGAAAAAATCACACATTCGCCGCGAGTATAGTGATTCGGGGACGGGCGCGTAGATCCGTAACTCGAAGGAGCGAGGCGTTGTCGCTCGCTAATCGTCGTTATCCTTTGAGTGGTAAAAAAAAACGTCCAGAATTTCCGCTCGGGAAAAAAAGAAAATCGACCGAACGCGATCGCTACTCACCCCGCGTGACTGTACTGGTATCCCGGGTCCGAGCACGCCCTCTTCACGCCGGTCTTCTTGAGAATAATGTCCGTGTACACGACCGCCGCCGTCGAGTCGGCCGTCGAGCCCACCGCCGTCGTGTCCACCGTCGTCGCGGTCGTGTTGGGCACCGCCGGCACCGCGAACGACGTGCCGCCGCCGCCGCCGCTGGTGGTCATCACCGCGTGCACCGCCGTGCTCCGGCTCACCACCTGCTGCACCACCGTTTCTTTCTCTCGGCTCAGACCTCCTGCGCAGGAGAAAAAAAAACCGTCGTCCTCGTGAGTCGTGATAATCGTACCGAGGACAATAATCATTCGATAGCGTCACGTGCCGACCACGATGATACTAACCGAAACGTCATTTTTTTTATCCCTGTCGATTTCACGATTTCCTTTTAAATATTATAATAATATTGTACAGACGTGTACATTCGCCGATATTTCTTTCGGACGGAGTTTTAATAAAATATTAGACGAAAACGCTTTCCCGAGGATTGTTCGAATAGAAACGTTCAAGGTCCCGATCGAACTCGAATATCACACCTACTCGATAAAATTTATTTATTTTCATATACTCGTATTAAAAACCAACAGTGTGTAAATAATTTTATAGAATAACTAGCTGATATGGCTAAACGTTGTTTTGCCATATATTTCTATAGTGAAAAGTTTTTCCCGGTACGAGGGAGAAATAACGTTCTTCGTTTTTAACCCCTTTTACCAACCCTCAGGGGTTGAATTTTGAGAAATAAGTCAATAGATTTTTCATTATTATTATGGAACACGTATATTATTATATTTTTCAATCGAAAACGATTCGCGAAAAAATTTATAAACAATGATAATGGGTTTCTACGGTTACAGCAGAATAGGTATACTCATATAAAACGTTGAATTTTTAAATTTGGTGGGCCACCTTTAACACCTAAGGGTTTAAAAAATGTCCTGTTCTCAGAGCTACCAAATATATACGAAAAATTAAAAAATAAATAAATACTCTCAAAGGGTATATATTTTTCAAACGTTTTCAAGGTTTTCTGAAAAATCGAGAAACACAAGTCATATAATAACGAGTATAGGTCGGTACAAACAGTAAGCCGATTTCCGCGCTCAATCTTCTTTCGAACGCAATTATTTATTATTGAATAAAATGTATTTACAAATAATACGACGCCGACTCGCGCCGAGCCGCATGTTCGACACTCGTTAAATTATTTTTTATTTCGCGTAAATACCACTGTTAAAATGTATTTTAATAAGTCAATTACCTACTGTCGTTGTTAGAGAGGAAATTTATGATTTCAGTACGGAATTATTTATATGAGCGTCATCGCGCATTCGTCTTGTTCACTTACTTGACTTTTTTTTTTATCACTGGGAATTATTTTAAGGCGCGCCTTAGTTATAGTTTCATAATAAATTTCACATTTATTTTCTCTAATATTTAGCAAACAGATTTCTGAGAAAATTAGCACGGAGATAAAAATATAATCGAAGTGAGTTTCTCGAGTTTGAAAAGGACCACGATCACAAAAATAGGAACGAGTTTGTAAACGGCAAATACGAACGGGGCTAATGTAGTATGAATTTCGTTGACGGTCACCACGACGATGACTCACTTGAAATGAAAAACATATAATTACGCGTTCTCATTACACTTACAAATAAGTATCAAAAAATATGAAATATTCAGACTACAATTATTATGTATTAATAACTTGATACAAGACAATATTATGTACTAAAAGATAAGCAAAGCGGAACAGTTTTTATTGATTGTTTAGCTTTATATACTTTGGTTGCAATTACGACCTTTATTAGTTGAAAAACATACTTTAGAAACAAGCGACAGCGAATACAATGTGCAAAACGATTTTCTTTCATTTAAAAGTTTAGTTTAACAGCGTTATATTATGCTGTTGCGTTTTTTTTTTTTTTTTTTTTGTATCCCGACGGTGTATAATTTAGTACGACGAACCAATATTACAGTAAGTGTACTTTTAAATTTATTTTCTCAAAAACATCAACTTGCATTTTTGTCTTATCGACCCATTACTATATTTATATATTTTTTTTAATTTTCAAATAATAAAGTATTCATGGGACTTAATGTTATGTTCATTTAATATTTACAATTGTGTCTTATTAATTCTTCATTACTTTCATTTAGTATATTTTAATTTTTAAATGAAAAAAAAGAAAAGAAGAAGAAAAAAAAAAAAAGGAAACAAAGTATAAAACTAATGGTGAAATTTATCTTGTACACAGACAACGTAACTAAATCAATTAACAGTGCTGCAGCCAATTGGTCCGGGCAGCGAATGAAAGAATACGAGTTATTACGTTTTGAAAAGTAGATTAGCGTTGAAAGACAAATAATATGATTGGAAATGAATGTGTATTTTCAATGTTTGTGCAAATGTACGACAAACTTGGATAAAAAAAAGAAATAAAAAAAAAAGATTTGAAAATGTTTGATTAAAATCCAATTAAATTAATTTTAAAATGTTTCGAAAGTTTATTCTCCTCTTTATATTGACTGTACGCATTTCCTTTGAGACTATTTTATAAATTGCTATCTATCGACGAGTTGATTTAAATTCTACTATCGAGTATTTGAATACATGCGACTGTGTCTTTTGCAGCGTTTACCCGTACGTGGCAGTGTAATAATAATTATACAACATCATAAAATAACACGATGATCTCTGTAATATCTATAATGTCTAACGTTTTATACGGACGAGAACATTGTAAATTGAAATACCACGATTTAATATCGTTCAGTTTATTTTGGCGATTTTTCAATGTTAATTAAAAATACGGTTATCGCTAACGTAGGAATGCATAATGTATAATGTTTCGTGTACACTAGTATAACGCGTTGATATACACGTATTAATTAATTTATGCTATACGTGCATCGTCGGCATTAAGAGTTAAATGCTAGTCGTCCAACACAAAACCTCTCACTTATTCCTTTTCACTGTATTGCCGCAAGACATTTTTCGTAGCCAATCGATGAAAGCAACCACATTTTATAATATCAAACCTATATGCTGGTGCTAATGTATACATTTTTTTTTGTTAGTGGGCCACTAACAATTTACAATTTATTATTTAGACAATTAATGCGAGCAGACTGAGGAGGGGAAGTAAAGTTTTTCTACTTTCGAAAATACAAACTATGGGTTGTAGTATAAAAACAAAAAAAAACTACTTTAGAACGAATCGCAATCGTTTTGCGGTGAATGTATTGTCGTTGATTACTATACAAATAGTTTTATTAAATATCAACCATATAATATATAGGTATGTTAATATTGTATGCTTGTTTTATAATTTTGTAACTGTTAATTTGTCCATATAAATAACTTATACCGACTAAAAGGTTTCTACTTCTTTATTCAAAATTAAATGTACAACTCAATCGACAGTGTATCAATTTAAGTGATTGATAAAATAAATTCGTAAATACAGTTTACACATTAAAATTTTTTTCCTATTTTCATTAGATAATAACGTCGATATTTATTTTACTGGAAAAACTTTTCAATATAAACGTAACAATAAATACCGGATACTCGCATTTTATAGAAAAAAATATCTCAACAAGCTTTAAAAATTGTAGACGGTTTTTTTCAGAGGGAAGTCCTAAATATTTACGTTTGAAGAAGCTATTGCTTTCTTTAGCTATCCGTTCCTATCGTTACATCAATGCTAATCAGTAATCTGAGTAATCGCTTAAACATAAAAACTCGTTATATGAATATTTAAATAACGTTCGCGTTTAACTATATAAAGCCACTACAAACATTTTAGGTCGAACAAAATAAGTAATATTCGTTATAGTCAAGTATAATATACCTACGCAATTCGCGAGGGAAATTTAAATGAAATATTATATAAAAACACTGGTAATCGACATGAGGATATAAAAAGGAATTTATTTTTTCTTATAGTAAAAATTAAAAAAAAAAAATCATCTCCGTTTATTAGAAAAGCCCTAAAACCAATAATAATATAATAATAAACTTATAGGCAGGAGGGGCCCCCGTCGGCTAGTACGGCCGTTAAATCCGCCACCGGTCATACGAATCAATTTCCTTACCCGAATATGTTAATCCGTTTTGAGTCGTAGTAATTGGTTTCGTGGTCCTTTTTTGTATGATTTTTTCCTCGATCAAAGCTCTGACGCTCATGCTGGCCGTCTGCAACGGTGGACCCGACGCCTCTTTTTTTTCCCATTTCTTCGAGTCGGTTTCCTGGAAACGTTTGACAAAGTTAATGAAGACATTTTGTTTCCGAACCGTATTCGTTCAAATCCCACCACGCCACTTGTGATTTATGTTCACGTTCGTGGTTTGGCGCGAGAGTAACGGTGCAAAATGGCGACGAAACGCTCTATAGGATTTTCCGCGAACGTTAATAATAATACTGGAGGGGAAAACACGGAATATTAAAAAAAAAAAAAAAAAGAGTTGAAAAGCGCAGGAAGGGATGGGGAAAAATCGGGTAGTATTTGATAATGCAAGCCAAACAATAAACACGAAAAAAAAAAAAAAAAAACACACCCCGTACGTCAAAAAACACACGATTCAGCTTTTATGGTTGTTATTTTCTATGCGTTTTTTTTTCCAAACTTAATTTGATATTTTTTACGCTTAATAACATCATTCAGAGAATTTAAAACCCCTGGGGCGAAAAAAACGGTTTTTGATCAGCGAACAATATTATAGCATAAAATTAATTTATACGGAAACGGGCCAGAGGCATTTTTCAGTAATCGAAAATTAATTTCGAAATTGGGCGATTAAAGAGCGAAATTAACAATACTTTTTTCCTTTTTTTTTTTTTTTTTTTGTTAATTCCATTCCGGCGTTATTTATGTAAATATTTATTTCTAACGATTATGCCGCCCTGTAAAAACAATGTCAAAATTAAAAGCTCTTCAACGCGCTGCGCTGCAGCAGATTATAATTTATTTATTACAACAGCGAACGCTGGACATGTAGTGCGAACTATACACAGTCGAACAAATCGATTATCGTAGCTGCGTTTCAAGTCGCACGCGAAACGAGCGAAATAGAATTAATTCCTCGAACACATCTCTCGACAATAATATTTCATTAATTTGAATAATTCACAGGATTTAATTTTAAATACGCACGCGCAAATGACAAACATACACGCACACGCTCATTTTTTGACCTTTTACTAGAGAATTATTAGCAGTTGTCAACACGACGATAATAATAATATAATATTCGACGACAGGAATTATTCCGAAGACAATACGATTACAATTTCGCACCGACGACGTAATATTACGATCGACGGCGTTTCTCCTAGAAATACGTTCGTGTGCAATCTTAATAGATTATTTTACGAATTGACATTCGCGCGCACATTTTATAATATAATATTATTATTATTAATACCGCGCATATTAATAATAATTATCGTTCGCAATTCAAACGAAGGCGTATTTTTATTTAATAAATTGTTTTAGGAACATTTTTGCAGAGTTTTTCTAGGTGATAAATGCGTTTGTTTTTTTTTTCTCGACCGATCCCCGTATAAGATGAAAACGAGAACACGCGAACGGAGGAAAAAATTACCTAGGTGACGAAATATTAATGGGAGACATACTGTCGTATAGGAGACGCGGAGGGCAGATGGAAAGAACAATGAAAAGAAGAAAGAATTGCGGGGGAAAGGCGCGGAACGTAGAGAAGACAAGGACGTCGCGGGAAAAAGATTTAAAGACGATCCTCGAAAACGTGCAAATATATAGTTGATCACGGCGCGGCGCGGCGGCGGTTCAAGTCGCTGTCGAGAAGCGTTAAGAAATGCATTTTTACGGGTCTTCTTAGAGCGTCGACGTGCCGGGGTGACCCGTATACCGACGACGGTTAGTATTGCGGGTCCGCAGTTTGCTGGTGTAATGGAAATTTCGGGCGCGTATTATTATTGTACCATCGGAAAAGCCGGAGAAGTTTTTCTCCGACACCTTTTCGGAGATCGGAATAGTTCGTTGCGGTTTTTGCATCCCCGCCTGCAGTAATCAACATGATAAATCAGTGGACCGGGGGGGGGGAGGGGGGTGGAAGGGGAGGAGAGGACGCGGCAAAGTAATGGCAAAACATTTCGCGAGTTCTTGCCGGCCGATACCGACGCCGGGGCGGCGGAAGGGACGGGGGGCATTTCTGTAATTAATATTGTAGGGGTGGAAAAGGCCGGCAGATATCAAACTATAATATATAGAAATACGTTATTATGCCGTACACACACGCCGGCGTTGTATTATTATTTTACTGGCGATCGAGCACACGAGTGCCCGCCCACATTCGCATCGTCGTCGTACGAGGTTTTATATACATACGTATATGTGTGTGTGTATATACTATAACGAGTATATATATTTTAACAATAATATATATAGCCTCGCGGCGGACCGTCGGGATTAAATAATGATTTGTTTTCGGCGTGGGTGGGGGGCGTACTCGATAGAACGGCCGCGTAGATTTAGAGGGTATACCTACTGCCGACCGACCGCGGAGCACATTCGAAACGGTTTTCGGCAGACTTTTTACCATATTTTACGGACGCTCGTATTAAAGCGTTACGCGCGCGCCGCTTCGTTTATATTATCTCAACGACGACGCGATGACTTTTTATTCTTTTTTTTTTTCCATCGGGAAACACCTTCTCTCGATGTTTTCCGAATCGACGACGACGACGGCGGGGGTTGTTTTTGTTTGCTGTTCCGTACGTGAAGGCGACCGATTGAAATTGGTGCCACATCGTGTTTAAGAACAGGCAACTTGAGTGTTTCGAGCGCCGACGATTACTGTTTTCCCGAATTAAAACGACAACAAAAATATTCGATTTAGTCGAAAATCGGTGACCATAAGCGTTGCCGTTTTTTCTTTTGTCATTTCTCGATTATTTGAAAATGTATAAGGAATTAAAGAAAGAAGACCTCCCTGTTTTGCTCGACTAGACAACATTTACTATCATAAATCCTTCTCGAAATCGATATTTCAACCACGTGTTTTTGGCCGAGACCGGGTAGACAGACAAAAAAATAATTCACACACGTCCTAGTAAAATCGATACATACAAATCCCCATAAAAATAAGAAAAAACGACGTCGTTGATTTCAATTCCATCTCTCCTTTCTCACGCTCTCGCGATGTTCAAAATTGATGGTCGTGTCTCGTCGGATTTGAATCGCTGTATCGAGTACACACCTCATCATAGCTTACGAGCGTCGTTTGAATATAATACTACTAAAACGGGTTGATATTTAAATCGCGTTAAACGGTCGACGGCGAACACGACGATTTATCATTGTATTTATAATATCATATTACGTCCTGCGCCGCTCGAAAATATACCTATTATTTATTTAGGCAGGTTTCCCATCAACGCGCGACTGACTACGTTTAGCAAACTTCTCGCGTAAGTTTTAATTTTTAAAGTTTTAATAATGACGGCGCAGGCCGATAGCATAAAGTGTAAGCGGTAGGAAATTAAACTAATAGTTCTTTCAAAATTAAACTATGTCAAGTATTCTTTGACCCGCGCGTGCTACCTCGCCCCGGAGTACGTATGAACGTGAGCGCGCAAAGTCGTTTCTGCGGCGAAATTTGTTTCCATATCAAAACGCGCGCGAGTGGTATCGGATACGTTTTGTGTAAAAATAAAAACACAGTTTATGTTCGTTTTCACAATATGTTCAGTTCGCCGCCAATTCGTTTGGTTCAGTAACGCACGTTTTTAATAATTCAAAACCGTCGTCGTCTGGAAGTCGAGTGAAAATAGCGTTTTAACGTTTCACGCAGACAGTACATGGTATTTTCATCGTACAGAACATTGAGATTTCAATATTTAATTAAGCGTATTGAGAATGGTTTCAAGTACGAAAAAGAATAAATAATTGCAATATCCTCAATGTTTTACAAATGAAAATACCGCGTGAAATCAATACACTATTCAAAATCAACTTTACCATAACATTGAATGAAATTTACATTCTCTCGTAATTAATTATTATTCCGTTTATTTTCTCATTCGGACGTTTCGATAACATTTTTTTTTTGTTTTCGTTCAGTTTTAATTTATGTTTTTCGTTTGTATACAAATCGAAACTTTGGCTGAGAAAAAATCAAAAAACTTGACTACTACTAAATTACACGACTCACTATAAAGTCTTATTTTTTATAGCCCTATTCCCTATTCTAATACCGTCATGTACGAAGCGCCACATAATATCAATTATAGCCGTAACCGAACTCGATCAATCGAAAAGTTCGGCAGTTGTGTTTAGTTTCCAACTCGTACATTTGTAACACAGCTCCGAGCACAACAAATACAAAAACTGTTAAACCGCTAAAAGCTTACAATGCTTCAAATTTCATAAATCTTTCGAAAACGAGACCAAAACGAGCGCAATGAGTATAATGTGATAATTGAATGTACACAAGTATGACCAGTAATTACTAAGGAAGTTCAAAATACTCGTCCAGTCGATTGGGTTTGGTAAACACACCGTTGATATTTTCGATTCTTCATCTAATTCAGGACGATCTATTGATTTGATAGCGTTCAATCTTTTTCTTTACTTTTTTTTTCACACTAGACGTGGGCCTGAAAAGTTTCGGACTCTATCGTGGTGAAGCTCGTCCAGTCGATATTTCAGTGACATTCGTCGTATTCAAAACACTCGGATGGTTTGGAAAACGATTTCAAAGAGACAACCGAAAATGTCTGAATAAAATACTCCGAAGTCTCGTCGGTCTCGAACGAAGTCGATGGATTCATTTCAATACGGCGCGGCGCGGCGTTCGCAGATTGGTTATTAAGGTTGGAAATCTCAATGCGAAAACTTTTCACGACGAGAACATAATTTTACACGGTTCGCATTCACTGCGTCAACACGAATTTCGCTTGGAATTGTTTTTTTTTTCTTTTTCTTCTTCTGAAGGTAGTGACTGATGAGTTTTCAATTTAAAAGAAAACCGTCGCGGCGTAACGCCCCCCCGATTCTTTTATCTCGCCCGACATTTGCATTCGACTGCTTTTTTAATATTCATATTTTAATATAAGATTTCGGAGTGTTAATATTAAACGCCGGCGTTCTGTGTTTTAAAGTCTTTATACGTAATATTAAAATAAGAATTTGTTCCTACGATGAGAATTTGTCGGAATCGAGATTAAAATTTACACGGCGCGCGACGGCGAAAGGTCGGTTGACGTTTTTCCATTTGAATAGGTAACTGCGCGATGTGTAGAAATGAAAATAATTTCGCGAGTAAAAGATAAATAAAATGGGCGAAAAACAGATATATTTCTTGTATAGAAGTCGTACGTTGTACGTGTACGGAAAAAATAAAAACAGAAAAGATTTTCTCGAAAAGTATGACCCTTGGCATCTTTAGGATATGGTGCACATTACGAAATTAAAAAAAAAAAAAACACGATAGCAATCTCACCGTATTTATATTATTATTATTATTTTCTTCCGAAAGAGAGAATGTTTCTAAAATAATAAACATCATTTATTTTGTAATTTAATTTAAAACATATAACATACTTACATTCATTTTCTTATTGCAGTTTGCAAGTTTTTTTGTGAACGCATTTTTCTAAATTAATGAAAAGCAAAATAAAAAAAAAAGAAAAAAAAAGGAAAAAAAAAAGTAATATGACGGCAATATCTCCTTTTAAGTCCATAGCTACGACATAATTTATTAAATAAAACCCGTCTGCCTTAGAGGTGAATAATTGTCATAAAAAAAAAAAAAAAAAAAAAAAATAAAAAAAGGGGATGGAAAATTCCCGCTTTTAATGCAGTATATAGTCTGAAACGAGATCAAAGAAGAAAAAGGTTATTTTCCCTCGAAACGTAAGAAACGACGTTCGTAAACACAAAGTGATTTGTTCGCCGTGTACGTCAGTGTAAATACGAAAGTTTGATTGAGTGTTCAATGTAAATATCCGTTTCTTTGTAAAACATTTCCGGCCGTCGTCGTAGAAAATATTCAAATTGGTTTTCAGTTACTCGTTACGTCTCTCTGCTGGAAACCTCTGTGTTGTGTTTCCTCGAGGATATATCGACGGCGGCGGCGTAGTGCAGTACGGGGCGGCGACAGTCTGCAGGCATTCGTTTATACGGAATCGGTACCTATAGGTACACCCCCCGATGGTGATTATTCCGTGAAAAGGGTCGTCGGCGACGACAATAGTTTTCGACGTTAATTGATTTAACGAGACGCCTAATTGTGTTTTAACACGATCGCACACGACGTTTCGCGTCGCGGCGCACAACGCAACGGCGCGGCGCCGCCGTGTGTAATAAACGAATCGGCGGATTAAATATCATTATCGATATTATATCGATCGACATAGGATCCGGGGGGTCCTCCTGTTGGCCGAAACGCGTCGATTCGCGTGAAAATTCGAAAACTCTGTAGTGTTGTCAAAACTTTAAATATATAAATCCGACTGCAATCGTTTGATTATGTTATTTTCACAGTGTGTTGTTCGTTTTTGACGTTTTTCACTGACCGTTTTAAAATGTTCCGTCAAACACCTTCTCGTTTTTTAAATAACCGAGAAAAAATTATTTCGCCACGAACGAATTAAAGAATTTGTGTTTCGTTGATTTTCTCTCAGAGATCTGTCGATTTGGAACACGTTTATAATTATAAATTTGTAGATAAAATCTACACTTTTTACGCTAAAATCGATAGTTTAGAAACAAATGAAATCGGCACGCGAAGGGGCCGCGAGTATTATAATAATTGTGGCCGAATTCAGTGTAAAATCACTTTCTCTTAGTAGAAACACTAAAATGACGGGGGATTCGAAGCTCAAAAGTTCAAATATAAGAACCGCTCTAGATTGACTATTTATGTGCCGATAAAATGCGATATCCTCGTTTTTCAGCATTGCGTACCGTCTTGCCGACGAAGATTTAACGGGACGCGTTTCGTTCTGTTTACGAGTGAGTCTCGTTTTTCCCCTCTTTCATAATAAATGTGAAATTTAATAACATTTCCCTTTTAAACGGATTAAGGCTTAACGGCGGTTTTTTTGATTTCTATCAGCTATTCGGCTGGCTGATATAACGTGAAACGTTAATAAAATAAAATAAATTTCACTATGCGGCGGCGGATTGTTGCCGTACGGGAAACGACAATATTACTCGAGTATAAAAACGTGTAATTTAATGGTAAAAGTCATGTAGATTTACGTGGCATTCGGTACTTTTTTTTCCGTTGAAAATGTAAATTCTGAGCGATCCGTGTTAATTCATTTATATTTTAAAAACATGTATTTCATTGTTAAAATTAACATTTTTTTTTTTTTCATTCATATCCACGCCCGTAAGATCGTTCAATGGCAAAGGACAAAAAAAAAAAAACAAAACATAATTTATAATTACATTAACAAATGAACGCACGCACTTCGAATCGTTTCGAACAGAAAATCATTTACAAAACTCGGATCTCACGCGAATTTTTTCTGTTTTTAATAAAATAAAAAAAATACGTGCAAATATAGACATTACAGTACACACAGTAGTGTAAAATAAACAGTAACCGAATAAAAAGTGTTAGCCTAGTACAGAAGCGTTTAAAATCAGAAGTCACTCGATTTTAAAACGGTAAAAAAGAGGTTTTAACGTAAAACGTACGTACATATTTTATTTTCCCCGTAAATTTATAGGATTAATGTGTATCAAATTCGCATTTCTCTACTCGGTAACCGCCCGCGCACAGGTGAAATAATACGGTGAAATCGCATCGACTCGGCGACTCGAAAACAAAACCTTACGTACACGTTGTTTCCGAGGACTTTTTCTGTACTCGCGTACAGAGTACAAAAAGTCTCCGCAGTAACTGGAAACGTCGTCGGCGACTCGAATTCGTGTTCGTTATTCCCTCTCAGTTTGAGGAAAAACATTCAACACGCCATACGACGATTCCTCGGATTAAATAATAATACTTATGACGACACGAATTTATTGTAGTTTGAAAAAGCGCGACGCGTTGTAGAATAGAAAATCTGTCGACGAAAAAACCGTACGACAAACCATAACGCACTCGCTGTAAAACGGCATATCAATTACAAAACTATATTTACCATTGTAGGTTTTGACAAATTAAAAATATCGATCCGCAGAGAAATTTAATCGACTGTTATAATATGTACGAGTAGGTGGTATAGCTTCGACAACAATATCGCGCACACACTATTATGTTATTATTATTATCGCGGCCGCGCGCATTGTTGTATTTTTCGTTTGACGCACTATATGATATTGATTAATGCGCGTACGAATTTTAATTTCGAAAACCGTACGGAGGTGTGGTGGTGCGCGGACGCGGATAATAACGATGGTTGTTGCAGTGTTGTTTTTTTTTTTTTTTTTTTTTTTTCGGTTTATAATATTTCTATCTCGCCGGAAACATACAATATTACTATACTCGTTTCACATGGCCGTTTGAAAATCGCAAACAAAGTAACAATAATTGATTGTACGCCAACATCGACTTCACGGCCGCCCAAGCGTGGGCGGAGGGAAATTTCAATAGCACATTGTATTTACATTATTTCAATACGATTTACTATATTACGTACAGCACACGTACCGATAGCAAAATAATTAACCCTGCACATACCTTTCAGTCGTTATATTGATTTAAATTATATAATTCCCTAACCCAATCACTTGAACGAGTTCGTTCGATACTCTCGAGGACTCGGTTAAACCTCTATAATATTATACATACGCGCGAGAGTCATATACGAACACAGTACATCGTGCAGCGCGCATAGGTGCTCGGCGATATATCCAATGACATTTATGCGCGGGCACAAAAACAATCCTTTTGAAGTCACCGTCGATAATCTCTTTCGGAAACGTTATCATAGAGCTCTCTTTGTGCCGTTCTCTATCTCTTTGTGAACACCGGATAACTGTCCGCCCGCCCGCCCGCCGTCTCTATACTACGCGCGCCTCATCCGCTCATCCGATTTCGAAACCGAATCCGGGAAAGTGTGAAGCCTTTTAAATGAAAAATTCAATTTGGACGCGTACATAATGCGCTCGCTGCAGACGCGCGCGTCTCCTCCGCTCGTCCTTCCGCGCGAAAACGTGTTTGCTCTCGTCCGGTATATATATATCATACGTAATGGTATTTATCCTCCCCCATCGCCGCCGCCGCCGCCGGATCGAACTCTGCACGTTTCGTTAAACCTTTCGGGATTTCCGAGCTAGTGGAGATAATTGGTTGAAATTTCGGGCCGCGCGTTAATTAGCGAACCGGAAGGCGGGAGGAATTTCGCGAGAGGCAAAAAATAAATAAATCTTTATTACGAGCCGAATCTATACGCCGCGTAACGGCCCGGTGCGCCGCCGGGCGGGCAGTTCGGCGGCGAGGGGAAAATAAGAGAAGAGAGAGAAAAAAAAAAAAACGCGTGTTGCTGGAAATTAGAGTGTATATGTCATTTTGACAGTGCGAAGGGTTCTGCAAACATATTATACAAAGAGAGCCCGTATAAAAAGCAGCTAAATTCCACTCGGCTGTTTTAATGCCGAACTGTAATTTCTTAAACACACTTAATTTATCGTGTGTACGGCGAGTGTACGAGAGCAGCGCGTTAGAAAAAAAAAAAAAAAAAAAACGAAAAAATTCGCTCGATAATCAAAACGTCACGTCCGACAACCGTTTCGAATAATTATATACGAGTATACGTATATACAATACTGTGTTATAATATGGTTAGCAAAAATGGAAATTTTTAAATTCTTTTCAATCGAAATTTATTTAGTTTATAATACCGTTTGAACGTTAAAAAAAAAAACCATAGTAATATGACAATTTTTTATGATAACATTAGCGATCAATAATATTGATATTTTGACCAGATTTACTACTGGAGTTATCTCGTAACAGTGAAATTGAGGATATTAATAATTAATTTATAATTTTTTTCTTCTGTTTTTTGAATATTGTTGAGTATTTATCATGATGCGCTATGAATGATTGATATATGAGAAATACATGGGAATTTTTAAAAGAAAACATAGAGAATATTGTATGAAAACAGAAATCAAATTTCGTATAGAAAAACTAATCCTTTAGTTTAACAAAATATCCGCTGGATTTTAATGTTTTAAACGTAGGGCAATTCAATTATTTTTTCGACGAGCAATGCAGTTGTAATCGATTAAATTTAACTGATACAGTAGGCGTGTAAAACATGAAAGACTCGGGTAAAAAACGATAATTGTTGCACGTTTGAAAACCTTAGATTTCTCTAAATAGACACGCGAAAGGAATCGTTTTATAAGTGGGCTTTAAGAATATTAATTTTTTTTTTTTTATGTAGACGACTTTGAACGTTGATAATCGAGCGTACTTAATTATATTGCCTTTGATTCATGACGGACAATTTCAAACCGACAACTATGTTATAATAGATCCCGCACGTCGCGTGTTTTATTTTTTTTCCGTACCGCCGCCGCCGCCGTACGGTTACTATATTATTATTATTATAATATTTTACGTTCGAGTATCGATTCGCGAGGTAAAATGTAATCATTCGTACGAAACGCAAACGGTAAACATTATTGCGTTATTCAGACTATCGGTACGATCCGCTCAAGTGCACACTCGAACGTACGTATACAACGCATATATATATATTACATTATTATTATTATAATTATTATCGTTCGGTCGGCGAGACCGTTATCTGCGCGCGAATTCCGATAGAGAGCTGTGTGTACAGACCTTTTTGAAGTATCCTCCGTGCAGCCTCATGTGTCCGTTCAGGGCCGGTACGTTTTTGAATTTCCGATGGCACAGGTTACATTCCACGGGCTTTTGTTCCGGTTTTGGCTGTACCGCGACGGCGGCGGCGGCGGCGGGTTGTGGATGTTGCTGTTTGTTGTTTGCCGAGTCTGCCGTGCCGTTTGAGGTCTATGTATAAAAAAAAAAAGATGAACTGTTAGTCGTGAATTCAAAAAACGCGCCCTCGTCTGCGGGGGCACGAGAAAAGATATTAAAAAAAAACGCGGTAAATACCGGGGGGAGGGGGAGGACAACCGCGTGATATGCAAAACAATCACAGCAGCGTTAACTGTTTTGTATCGCTTTGATTTCGGGCCAATTGTTGTTGTCGGTCGCGTAAAAATAATCGACAAGTATCGACATTATCCAACTACGCGCGCGTACAACAACGATTGAATCGAGTTTTTTTCCATTCTATTCGAGTTGTTTTCGCACGATTTTACGAACAACTAAACCATTGATTATAGAACAGACTAGAATACATATTTTATTCTTTATAATCAATACACGTCGCAGATGGAATAAATTGATATATTACATAATAGATACTCATTGGCGGGGATCAAGTCGTACGCGGAACGTTTAGAAGCGTAGAAAACACGTGTCGTCTTCGATGCCGAGCGCGCGTTTTTATTATTACACGACTTAATTTACGATATCGTCGACCGTTCGAAAACAGTGCCCAAATACGACGGCGGCGCTCGATGCGACATGGAAATAGCGTTCCGCGAACGACCGTTACGCGGACCCCGTCGATACGAACGGTTTTGTTTATTGTTTTTTACTTCGATAAATAATCGTTTTCCGCAAGCGTTCGGATGTCGAATTCGATTAATATCGTAAAAAACAGCGCGCGGGCAAAAAATCGACGACTAGATTGCGAAACGCAGAGAGAATCGGACGAGTGTTTTTTTTCTATATTTATTATTACATTACGACGATTGAATTTTTTCATACGCGATTAAAGCCGTCAAATTTTATAACAATATGCACGCCGCCGTACGTTAAGTAATTATTTACACACCTCTCGTGACTTTCATGGAACACAACCCCGCCGTCGTCATCGCCCTCTCCCCGCTTGTTTCTATTATTACACACAATAGCCCGACGACGACGCGCGCGTTACCAACTCGATAGACGTTCGAGACAGTTTTCCTACTTATAACAACAACCTACAAAACGAGCCGAGTGAATAATTAATAAACTATTAAATATTAAATGTTTTCAATCAGTTGTAAAAGAGGCGAACAAATCGGTCGACTAATGATTTTCAAAAAAAAAAAAAAAAACGCTGAATAATTTTATAGTCTACCGATTTTCCGGTCGTGCTAATCGTAGTCTACTGACTGGTCGGTATAGTACGTGATGAAAACCGACCAACAGTCGGTAATAGTAGCGAGTAGACGTTTCTGTCCATCAAAATCGGAAAAAAGGTCCGCTAATAAAACGCGTGGCAATGCGCATACGAAAAAAAGAAAAGAAAACGTGTCGTTATTTTGCCGCGAGCGCCTCGGCCAGTATACGCCTCTCTTCATATTATGGAATATTATTCGCTCGTTCGTCAAATAATAATAAAAAACAAGATATATATTATATTCACGAGGAAAAAAAAAAACCGCCGAAAAGAAAGGGCGAGACAGAGAGAGAGAGAGAATGAAATTTTCAATCGTCGTCCGCACGCCGTTTATTATAATATATATGCCAATGATGAAATCGTTCGGTATGAGTTTAACCGGAAACGTCTACTCTCCGCTTTCTCTCTGCCTCTGTCTGTCTGTCTGTCGTTCTTCTCGAAACGAGAACGCTGCCGCCGCGCCGTCCCGTTTAAATCGAAATTAAATTATTATTCTGAAAGCTCGTCGAAAAAACAGCCAGCCCGCGTCGTCCCCCGTACGTTCGCCGGAGGTGCGACTAATTGGATTTCGACGACAATGAGCGCGGGCGCGAGAGGTTTTAATTCAATAGTCGCCGCCCGGCGAAAAGCTCTTTTTGCAAAAGCGCACGCCGCCGCCGCCGCCGCTCCGCCACGTGTAAACGCGCGGCGGATTTCAAAAACGGGCGGACGGTGCGAATAATAATAATATCGTGCGGCACTCGGGGGGCCGAAACGAGCGAGGTGAAATAATGAAACAACCCACGGCTTCGTGTATATATATATATATACGTATGATAACGACCCCGAAATCCTGCAAACGTAATAATAATAATAGAAATACGCCGTATGTTTAGCAGCGGCCAGGCCTGACGAGAAGTAAGGGGTAAGGAGGGATTCCCCCGGGCCCGTGGAAATTCGGGACGACTCGGTTTTTTACTCTGTTCACCAAGAGAACGACGAAACATTGCAAAATTCAAGCGATAAAAAATAGATTTTTTATATCCGTAAGCAAAAAAAAAAAAAAAACAATATAATCATCGGATATCAGCGATATACGACGAGTACAAAGCGAATTCAATAGAACGAAATACAATATACGTATTGCAATAATTTCGATGTAAACGATAAAAAACTGTTTTCCCGGTAGTCGTTTTCAAACGATCCGTAGCATGTGAAAACCGACCGCGCTCTTCTACTCGCCGACGACGCGTCTATCTGACAAAGCTAACGACGGACAGTTCAAAAAATATAGCGGGGCCCACATACGTAATTATTTACGTCCGCGACAACAAGTAGATACGCGGCGCGGCGTGTTGTTAATAAGGCGTGTACAGAAATCCTTACCGGTCGAAAGTACTGAGAACACTGCAACACCGGGGTCGACCCGTTAAGTTTAAATCCCGACAAAAGCTTTTTAACGACTCCTTTCGCCGCTACGAAATCCGAACCCGAGTCATCAGTGTTTACGATATCGTCGGGCGAGAAGGAGAAGCGCATACGCGTCTTTTCCAGGCGACTCGTCGATGCGCGTTGGCGAATATTATTATCTCATTGTTTTTACCGCTACAGCGTTCGTTCGTAACGATATAGAAAACACGGTTTTCGTAGTCAATATTCATGCGATGAAAGCAAGATGAAAATAAATATCGAGCGACAAAAACACGACGATTGTAAAATATTAGAAAATATTAGAAAAGAGTGACGGTGATTACCGGATACGAGGTACTTTGATGCGATCTGGACGAAAGTCATGTAACAATATTTATTTATTTTTTGATTTCGAATCTTAATTGTTAAAAGACGCGATCGTACCGAAATCCTCAGGCTCCGGTTGTAGCCATACGTAAAGCTTTACGTCGAATATTTCTTTCGTTTTATTCGGTCATACGATTTCACCGCGGCCCGTTCTCGGCCGGAAAAGCCTATTTATAATACTATTATTAACGATACGTCTCGGTTCACATCGATCGAGCTTGGATAATATATATTATAATATATACACGAGTTTTATTCGGCCGTTTGTTATCGCGGCGACTCTGTCGAAAATATTCCGAAAACCATTTTTTCCCCTCGGTTTCATTCTCGCGGACTCCTCGGCCTGCCTCCTTCGCACGTACGCGGCGGGGCGTATATACGTATATATATATTATATCGATATTTATTAGACGCGTAATATTAAAGATTTATTCCTCTCGGATTTTTATCTCGGCGAAAACGCGCGCGCAAACACCGTTCGCGGACGAACCGAGTTATTATTACTGCGCAAACATCGGCCGAATTCGATATTTTACGATAGACGATTCGTTATACGGCGCGAGAATTATTTTCGAAAAAACGCGTCGAACGCGTAGCACACCAGGGCGGCGCGGCGGTTATAATAATTGGACGTCGTTGCGCCGCTTTGTTTCGCTCGGGGTGGCAAAACTTTTCGGCCGAGAAACTTTTCAGGCAATTTGATACCTCACACTTGAAATTTGATTAGCATTCGGTGTTTAAAACGGCAGACTACTGCTATGTGATTATCTCGCGGAACGAACGAACGGCGCGCAGGTTTTCGAAAATCCGGGAAAAAATCCCGACGCGTTTCCCTCCTACTCCTCCCCCACCACACCACACATTTTGTTTTTATTGTTCTTTTATCGAGAATAATCTAGTCGTTCCGCGCGACAGAGGGAGGCTCTGGTAATTTACGGAGTGATTAAATGTTTAACATTTTTTTACGAGTAATCGCAGAGACGTCGAGAGCGGGGAAAAAAAGCACAAATTATTCGAGCGCGAATACCCGTCGAGTTTGAACAAATACCTATACTGCGTGGAAATTCCGAACGTTGACAAAAACAAATTTAACTTTCGTCGTTTTTATTTTTCTTCGTTTTAAATAAAAAAAAAAACAAAAAAAAAAACACCACCGACACGATTTCAAAAACGAAAAAAAAAAACAACTATATCACGCACACAAAGCGCGTTTGTTTTTCTCTTCCCCCGCGCGATGGGCGAACGTATATTATTTTTTCAACTAATATAATATTATATTATACAGATAGATTTGCATCGTTTTGCACGACGCGTTCCGGTGGGATGGCCTGCGCGCGGTTTTATTGTTATCTAAATTAAAATCATCGCGCGCTCTGCAATATACTCGTATGTACGTTCGTCCGAAACGAAAATAAATCGGATTAAAAACACTATTACACTCGTTCGGTATGTGCGGCGGCGGCGGGGGTTCGGTTCAACGCGGCCGAAACAATAATAATAAGTGTGTGTGTGTAGGAGGAGGTACGCGCGGAACACCGAACACGAAAAATAAATAAAAAATATAAAAAAAAAAAAAAACGTGGCAAATATAATTTGTTACGCGATATTCGCGAAACGCGGACGAGACAATAGCCAATATTTCATACTAAATACGTACGCGCGCGCGCGGTAAACACAGTTTTATTGTTATGCAATACAGCGTATATTATAATATGTGTGGCGTGTATGCGTTACTAGATTTGTTTTCGTTTTTTTTTTTTCACTGTCGCGCAATTCGCGAAACTAATGCGCCCCAATTAAACGTCGCGTATACGCGAATTAAAAAACGAAAACGCAACGATTATCGTTAAAGCGCGCGCGCGCGCGCAATAATTATTTACTACAATCGTACGCCGCCGCGAGCGAACAACAATAATAAAAAGCGCGAAATAATAATAATAATATTAATATAATATCGCGTACGCGGAAACGTTCTAAATAATAAAACTTTATTGTTTTGTTGTGAGATAAATAATAACAACAACAGTAACAAAACACAACGACAATAATATTATAATGATAATCATGTAATGGTAACAACAATACACAATGATTTTACACAGCGGTCGGAGGAGAAAAAAAAAACTAAATCTAAATCTTAAAACTAAAGCGTAATCGTGTTCTAAATAATCAAAACGCGTACATTATAACAATGATATTATACACACGTATACGAACGTTGCAATAACCCTATCGGTCTACAACAAACAATACAAAACGGTAATACTAATAATTCTAATCAATAATCATAATAATAATAACAACGATAAAAATAATAAATAAATGTCTGCGAGCGAGTGTCGTGTGTGCGTGTGATCGTGTGAGTGTGTTTGTGTGTGTGTTTTTTTACCTCGGAATACCAGTAACCGGCATGGTTGTTGTAGTCGTAATTATAATTATTATTGTAACCGAAGTTGTTGTAGTATGTGTACCCGTCGGGATATTGGTACGTGATCCACTGGTCCATGCTCAAAACTGAACTATCTGCCGAAGAGATCGACGGGCATTGGGAAATTTTTCGATTCACTCCCCCACCTCTTGGCGAACGAAGAAACGGGGAACGGTCTTGCGATCCGCAAAAAGACGACGCCGCCCACGCGAGTGTGCGATTAACCCTCCGGCGCGACCCTATCGCTATCGTACGCGACCACGTGGGGGGTGGGCGGCAGATCGCGAATAATAATAATAAGGGTGCGTTTGGATCCTGGCGAAAGAAATCGGTCTTAAAACGATTTCGTTTTGTACGCGCAGAGGTAGTAGACGCACTGCAGGGGCATTGTACAGGGGCATTGTAGGTGGAACGGTTTTTTTTTTTTAAATTTTTTCACCCGACACTACTTTTTCTTTTTGTCGTTTTGACCACACCCACTCCTCGACCGGGTACGAAGACGACGTAAATATTTAAACATCAGTATTCCATAACGGAGATTCGCCCGCGTGGGAGGGGTGGGGGACAGGAAATAACCGTCTTGCGTTATTATATTCAATTACAGCGAAAACGAATGTCCGAAACGCCTCGCGTACGTACGACGACGTTTTCCTATTTCTCTTGTCCGTCGACCGCGCGCCATTCAAACAACAACCAACGCGAAAACACAATAATCACTTTCCAATAGGTTTATTTTCATAAAAGAGAAAAACGCCGGACCGACGGCGGCGGCGACCGTTACGAATACGTTTTCGTACGACATAATATACGAGTATAGTACTTGTTTGAGTAACATTTGAAAATATTATAACTCGCATGGATTTTAAACTATACTTTGCTATTGAAAAATGGCGAATTTGCAGCAGTAGACACGGATGTAGAAGAAACGAGGGACGAGAATTAGTCGCGGCGTACGTATCGTCGGTAGTGCGAGAAATAGACGCGCATCAGAAGTATCATTGCACAGTCCGCCGTGAATAATGACGCCGTTTTATTCTAAACACGGCTTTATTCTTATTACCATTATTCTAACAACGCCGAAGACGAAAAAAAAAAAACCAAAACGAAACGAGAGAAGCGAAACAAGAAGCGATTTCGATATAACAGATTTCGCACGAACAATAGTTCTTAAAAATAACTTTCGTGTGGTTTTTGTACTCGCAATATACTACGCCCGATAAATGAAATTACATTTATTTATCTAAAACATTATTCTCGCGTAGTTTTCGTATCCGAGACACGTCGGTCTCCGTGCGACAGTATTAATATTTTTTCGTCGACGATATTGTTACTTGTAAACAAGTCACTAGACGGGCGGCTGAAAATACATTTGCCTCGGAATTTCTCGGACCGGATCTGTGTTCGGACCGTTCGGCCGCCCCCGAAAAAGTGACGTCCGCCGGAGCTTGCCGTTCGAAACCATGTCGAAACAGTACCGGAAATGCCGAAAATCGATATCGTATGGAAAAAAAAAAAGAAAAAAAAGAATAAAAGAGAGATATCCGGCGGGAAATTACGGCGGGAACCGTACCGCGATCGAAACGATAAATTTAAACGGTCGCTAACACTTTCGGAGCACTCGTACGCGGAAAAATTGAAAAACGCGAGCGCTGCGAAATAATAATATATTTATTATGAACACATCGATGATCGCGCATACGATATATTGTAATATAATAAACGCGCAATATTTCTAAAACGGCTCTCGCGTTTATCGTTTATATATGGAGCGGATCTTAAAATATATTAAACGATCTGGTGAATTATAAAATCGATGCGGATTTATTTCAATAAACTTTTCGCTCGCGCGCCGTAATTACAAAACACGACGACGGCGTTACACACGACCGCGCGCTCGCGTTTTATTGCGAATCGCCTTTGGATAAAATATCGTTTATTAGTTTGTAAACAAAAAGTTTGTTATTAGATTATTTTATATTGGTTTTTTTTTTTTTTTTATAGAAATTGTAATTAATCAATTCTGTATACTATAGACGTTGAAATCGGAGTGTACGTTTCCGCGGCGTTATATTTATGTGCCGGCGTATAAACTCGTATTCGAGTTAAAGATAAACGCAAGAAAGATTTTGTTTCCTTTTTTTTCCTTTCGCGGATGAAAAAAGGGAAGGAACAAAAAACAACGGCAGCAGCAGCGGCAGCAGCAGCAGCAGCAGCAGCAACAACAACAACAACAACAACATTGAAACGTACGCGATACTAAATTATAATAGTTTCGGTCGCGAATAAAACATAATCATAAAAAAGTTTATACTTCCGTTGCCGAGGGACAGATACTGTGGCGAAGTCACTTTTTAAGTAAAAAGTTTTTTATTTGTATTTAAAGGTTAGTGTCTTTAATATATGCATACACTGAACACGGTCTGAAAACGTAGAGAAGAAAAAAAAAAACGTACGCCAAAGTGTTCAAGTTTTGAACACATTCAAAACGGAGCGCGGGAGTTCTTAAACAAATGCGAAAAAGGTCACAGTGTATATATACTATACATAGGTACTTGTATAAACATGCTAAATACGTTTTTGTGTTTTGAATTAAACGTCTATCAAAATGGTTTTTCGTTTAAATAACCGAACAAAGAACGGCCGTAGGTATACGCGCAGTATAGTATGCCGTTCGTTCGGTAACAGTCGTCACGCAGGTTAAAAAAAAAAAAATTAGATATTATTTCGAAAACGAATCCATTTGCCCCGACGCGACGGCTTAGCTGCCGAAACGGACAATAAAACGTTAGGTTTATGTGTCTACTGTGTGAGTCCACGAAAAAACATACGATACAGAACACAATATTCGTTCGATTTTCCTCTTCGTTATCGCTTTTCGAAAATTCGCGTTTACCAAGTATCTCATTAACAAGGGGCGCAGAGGACCGGACGTGTCCTTAATTAATCGTTAAGAAATAATTAACCCCATATAGGTGTGTCGTCTACTGGCTCAGTAATAAAACGGCCTGTTTTCTAAAGTACTGAAAGCCAGTGATTTATTTATATTACGATTTTATTTTTATAAATATTATTAAGATTATTGTTCTTAAAAATACTGAAATAAGTCAAATAGAATATTCGTTTTATATTACGCCGCGAGTCACGTGTGTATAGCCGATCAACAAGCTTCGTTTTGAACTTACGAGGGGAAAAAACAAAAATGTCATCGAAATCCGTACCTTCATGTATTATATCCTAGCTGTTGTTATTAATATCAACTGATTTGTTATAAAAAGTCGTTTTTTTTTTGCTAAACGATTTCACGTGCGCGGCTCTATATATACTATTGTAATAATATATCGCCGGCGACGAACGAACGGACTTTATCGTATTTTATTTTTCATTCTTAACACCGATACGAATGGTTTTTACTACCACAACGAGTTGCAATAAATAAATAAATCTGATCGTAAATAGAAATAATAACATATTTTAGGTTTTAAATTAGTTACGAAACAGTTATAGTTGTTTATGATTTTTTTCCAAAATTAAAGTCGCAATTAATAAAACAAAGCAAACGAGAAGGAATTTAGCTCGGTTAGAAGAAAAAGGGCAACTTTTACAAAACCATTACAACATTAACGAATTGAAAATTAAATAATCATACCGCGCTCGAGTCGCATAGCACGATATCTGTCTCGGCTCGATCGATCAACACGCCGATTTGATCCTATTTGAAAACATCTCTTTCGACGCGAACAGCAAGTCGAGTATGAGTTTGTGAATCGGTTTACAATGATTGCGAATTTACATTTGCGCGTGTGATTTTTTTTCCCCAGCTCGTTTTACATTTTCGACCAGTGAATATTGCGTAGAGCTTTTCTTTTTTTCGGGGGCTAAGCCACATTTTGTTTTCGCGCCCGCGGCTAGTAAGTAGCGGCCGTTGAAATATCTCAAGTCGTTTTGTACGACGAAATATTTCGCGACGCATTAACAGATCTCTGGATTGGAAATCACCGCGAGGGTTTCGCGTAAACTTTTAATTGACAACACGCGCTTATTTTATTATTATTACTATTACACGGAGTACGGGTTGGCGGCGGACTAATCAATCATCGCGCGCCGCGTTGTCTGACGGTATACCCCGCAGTAAATCATATCCGACGAGCTGCATTATAATGACGTTTTCACGAATCGAACAAAGTTTTATACGCGGCTCGCGAGATTTCAGAACGGTTCTCGCCCAACTATACCCCGCACAATATTATATTGCATTACCTATACCGAGAGCGAGTATAACGTATAATATATTATTACGGCATCCGACGACGACGGTATTACGCGTTTCTACGTATTATTATTACGTATTATGTACGATCCGCATATTATTATATAATTACTAAACCGCGCGGTAGAGACTCGCGTCGATTTTCGAAATCCGAGGAACCGAGTTGAAAATTCCGTCCGTCGAGGACGAGACGGAAAATAGTCCGGGGAACAGGCGTGGATAGTTGAAGTTTTGCGGGGAAAAACTCGCGAGAAAAATACAGAAAATGCAAAAAAAAAATGATTAACTCTGCCGAACGAAATCTGTCGTATCCTTTTGAGACAATATAATAATCACGTTGTCGGCGAGCAGTATGAAAATGGGGCTTCTGCGTCCACTTTTACGGGGAGAAATTTTTTTTGTAAGGGCACTACTCTCGCTCATTCGAACTCAATTCTCCCTGTAAAATAATTTTTATATTCCATTTTTTTTTTTTTTTACAAAAAATTTTATGAATTTACGATTTCGTATAATAATTTCGCTAATAAATCCATTTTATAAAATATGTATAATATTATAACTGTTAAAATCACTATATTGAGTATGCAATCGGTTGTAAATCAGTTAACGGAATGAGTAACATTCATTAAGAACATGGTTTTATATAAAAAAATTAGTTAACGTTATAAAAATTAGTTTTAACGTGATTAGCGAGGAATACGAAATCGTAAATTCATAAAAATTTGTAAAAAAAAAAAAAAAATGGAATATAAAAATTATTTTACAGGGAGAATTGAGTTCGAACGAGCGAGAGTAGTGCCCTTACAAAAAAAATTTCTCCCTGTAAAAGTGGACGCAGAAGCCCCATTTTCATACTACTTCGGCGACAATATAGTGTTGTATATTATACGTGTCGGTCGATTGTGCGTTGTGTACACGCTTGATAAATACGTTCTGAACCGAAAAAAAACAAAATCCATCTCTATCGGACGTCTATAATACACGCGTATCGTCATCTCATCACGCTTCGATTAGCGCACGGAACCCGAGTGTGTATTGGTTTACTTCGAACCGTAGAGGTTTTCACGGCCGAGCGTTTAGTCCGCGATTTAGTTGGACTTTTCCGAGGGTCTATTGTGACGCGATCCGACGACCAGTGTCGCCGCGTTGTTCGATCGAAAGGATAATGTACTATTTATTGTCGTAGCATTAAAAAAAAAGGACGCACAGTGTTTTCAGTGCATATTATTATTGTTTGGGGACGCGTACGCCGAAGTCGCGTTCGTCTGAAGGAGTTTAAACTGCGGCGGAGTCGTAACAGCATTTTATGGCGTACACCACCGGTGGCGCGGTGAAAATATTCCTTCCGCGCGGGCTCGATACGTTTTCGCGGAAAATACCGCAATAAGAGTATTATTGGTGTTTCGCGAATTTCGTCGTGGAACAACAATAATCGCGTGAATATGAAACATGCTCGCGGACATCAATATTATACACTATAGTGTAATCAATGGTATTATTTGAAAATCATTTCTTTGATTCGCAACTGAAAAAATGAACTCAACTCTCAAAACTAATATAGATTGATAAAATATAACAGTACTTTCAATAAAAAGTATATCATGTAATATATTTGTCAACTATATGAACTAATTATTTCCAAAATAGAAAATTTCATGTTTTCATCGAAACAATCAATTCACTACCCACGAATTTCCGATTTTCTCTCTCTCTCTCTCTGAATATAGACACGAAAATTAAATAATAATAATAAGTTCTATAGTTGTAAAATTTTACGAATTTCAATCGTGTAAAAATGTTTTTCGTACGTTTTCATGTAGTGGGCGTATGAAATAAAAAATATTCCGATCGGTGGCGCAACGACCGCGAAAATCGAGAAGTGGGTGTATGATGTGTACCACACCACTCTTTATAATTGTACGTTATATACTGCAGACGCTCGACGTAGACTTTCGCGTTAGAAATTCAACAATTTTATTATACACATTAACACGGAAAAGGACGAGAAAAAAAAAAGAGAGATACATCAACGGCGGCGGTGAAACGCGCGTTGACCATTATAATGTTATGAAAATTCGTAGGTTTTACGTTCGCATAATGTTCGTCGAAATACGGAGTGCGACGTAATGACGCGACGACGACCGACTACAGTGCACGCACTAACATATTATCGAGCGGTTTACGAGCCATTGATTAATCGTTATTATCACAACGGAGAGGGGTTTTGTTTTGGGTTTTTTTTTTTTTAAAATGACGCCTGAATAAAATCCAAAACGAGATGCGTTTTTTTGTTTGCGAAAATACTTTCCCGCTTCTACCCCCCGGGCAATTAGTCGGAACCAACGCGTATTATAATATATTATTTTATCCCTAATCGTAACAATAATGCGCTTTGTCAATGTCAATATTAGTCACAGTTGAGAAATGTATAATTCCGAACCTCGTGTACAAGCGCGTAATACCGATCTAATTTATCATCGGCCGAATGACGTGTAATCCTCCATCAATAAATGCATTACTTAGATTGCGGAATACACAATCGTATATACGATATGACCCGCCGGAAAGGCTATACAAACACCCTTCGCGTTTTATTTTATTTCATTCGCCAGAACCTGAGAATGTTTATCTTTTATTTATAGCGTCGATTTTTCTTTACCACTTTTTCTGATATCTACTCCGACACACTCGGATGCTGTTATTGTAGGTCAAAGGGGAATAAGAGACAGAGAGAGAGAGAGAGAGAGAGAGAAATACTCAAAATAAACGACCAATGATATATTAACATATTACAGGGACTGCCTTCTTTCTGTAAAGCCGATGTGTACGAATGCGAGAGAGGCTTATGAATGACAATAAAACATTTTCTAAACGAGGCGGCGCGAAAATCCAACAAGGGTCCGACCCCGCCGTGTGTGTGAATGCTAAACCTTTGACCCGAAAGGTGCGCGTCCACCGAACCGGTTCGGCCACTCGAAAGATTTTCGAGCATTTTATTCTTATTATTATTATTATTATTATTATTATTGTTATTGCCGCGCGCTAAGCCCGTTCGAAAGGTTAACTGTTTCGGTCATTTATCGAATCGTGACCAAAACAATTGGACCGGTTATCTGATCCCGGAGAAACGTCTTATTATACAACACGGACGAGAATTTAACGATAATTTTCCAACGCCCGTTCTCAGACGACGCGTCACCGTCCGTCGGCAGCTGTCCCTGAAAATTATCATCGGCATTTTATTATCACCGTCATTGTTAATATTATACGGACCGTGCGCCTCTTGACGCTCTCTCGCATCGCGGACGGTAATGTATTCGTCCGAGACCGCATTCGATCAGACAAGAGGACGCACTCGAGAGTTCAGGTCGCAAAAAATATGTATAATTGTTTAATACGATTTTTAAGATTCGGCACCGAACCGAACGTGGTGGAGCGGGTGAAATCGAATAAACTACTTTTTATATTTACCTATTTAATTTCCTCTCGAATATTTTGAAGTCGGATAGTGCGCGCGCGTTCGCCGGGGCCGGTTCACGTCGAGGGGGGTCGCGTAGGGGATAATAATTATTATTGTTATTTATCGATTTTCAACGCCTCGAAAATCGAGTGATACTCGAGTCGATCGTGCGCGCATACGTTCGGCTATTTCGACGAGGACGTTAAAAAAAAAGGACACGGGTACTGTATAGTTCCTCTCCAACAATTTCACGTACATATATTATCATATTATATTGTATTACGTGTGCGTATTAGTGGGAAATTATCGGCGTCCTTTATTTATCGACGGGACAAAAACATTTCGAACCGAAGAGCTGGTTCGACTGCCGTTATAATACGCCGTATAGTACTATACGAATCGTAAATATTATTAAATCACCTGCGCAATGAAAGCCGATTCCTATAGGAACGTGTAAACGCGCGGTCCAATAATGATAATAATAATAATAATAATAATTTCGCCCCGGCGCGGAGCGTTCGTAATTGGTTTCGCAATGATTTAAACAGACAAGACAGTGGGCGGTGGGGGCTAGGCGGACGGGCTTTTGTTCGCGAATGAATGTTTAATAATAATAATTATTATCGATGACCGTGTCATCCCCGCGTGGAAATATATTCCGGTCAAAAGTGAAAACAATGGCGCGCGAGCGAACGGACGGACGAAGATTTTCGCCGACGACGATTGAAATCAAAATATACGTGTCGCGAAAGCGTTATGCCGACGAAGACACGAGACGGGACAGTTTTGTTCTGTCAAACCGCGCGCGCTCGGCCGCAATCTCCGCTGCAGCTTCAATGGCTAAGAGACGCCTTCACAAAACGTTTCATTGCCGCAGACACACGATTGTTTTTGTGCAAACTCTGATTTTGCATTTCGTTTTTTTATCCTTAATCCGTTTAGTTTGTCGATCACTCCTAGTCTTCAAACTGTACGATATATAAATTTCGACGGAGAAATCGATAATAAAAAACCAAAGAAATTTCGCGTCGGAGGAATAAAATCATCCACTTTATAAGAAAAAACAACGATTTCTCGAAACAGCGTGGAATGTACGTAATAAGCGTATTATATACGTTTTCCGATAAAAAAAAAACCCCCCGCTTTAACGGTAATACGTAATATCAATTTATCGGCCGGGCGATGTAAAATCGATTACATTATATTATTATATATACAGAAAGACGTGTCTGGTTAATTTTCTTTGAAATCCAATATCGATCGTAATTACACAACAACGGTCGGGCGGGATTGGTTTTACGACGACGACGACGCGTTTTCACTGGAGGAAATAGAGAGAGAGAGCTTTTCAGCCGTTTTTTTTTCCCACTCTTCTCCTTCCGCCGGAGTCGTGTCGTAAAACACGAGACATTCCCATTCTCGCTAAAACGTTTCTAATGTAGCGACGCGTGTACAACACCGGCAGATGTGCGGACGATTACACGCGTTGAACGCGATTGTAATTATTGTAATACAATATATGCGCTGTACCCATTAAAATTATGACGGCGTCTAATTACACCGGGCGTTGTTATGGAGATACTACTCAGTCTTACGCAGTCGTTTCGGGTACACGTTTAAACGTTCGATACAATTAGTTTAGTTTTAAAACTAAAACGTTTACCGCGGCGCGAGACGCGAGCGCCACTCTCTCTCTCTCTGCCCGCCGAGCGTATATTATATAATATGCATACCACCTATAAATAATTGCAGTCGGTGCGCGAGTCGACGGATATTAGCTTGTTTTAATTGCTCGTTAGTTATCCTCCCGGATAACGTCTCGTTGTAAAAAGCAAAAGACGAAAAACAAGATGATACGATATCGAAAATAACGTCAGGTTTAACGCGGCGATATTTTTACAAAACGGTACGCGCGACGATGTTATCATCTCCTCGAAACGCAGTCGTTATGGTTATAAAAAAAAAAAAACACAACAACAACTTTGGAGAGTCCACCCTAAAGGCATATGGTGACACACTTTTAACGTCGACTCGTGTTTGTTTCTTTTAGAGAGCGTTCGCCGAAGACACCGGGTCGGGGACGGGGAGAAAATTAAACTGTTCGAAAATAAAAGAACCCTCTTCTTTTTTTTTTGTGTTTATTAACCGGCTTAACTCCCGTTATTAACACATCCCCGTTGACTCTTTGTCCATTATATCGCGAGATTTTTTTTTTATTTATTTTTTTATTCCACTCTGGCAATCCCTCTCTCTCTCGTTTCTCCTGGGCACAATGGAAAAACGCTTCTCCTGTTTCAAAATAAAACGACATCCGTTTTGTTACGGTTCGCGTGGTCTGAGTACACTTCTTTTCATTTTTATTTTATTTCATTTTATTTATTTCATCTCTGCGCCGCGCGCGCGCTCTTATTTATTATACGCAGACTTGAGACCTGAAACGATTTGACCGTCTCGATTCGATCCTTTTTCGTATGAAAAGGACGAGCAGCTTCGGTATAATTTTTATCTCCGCCCACTATTGTTTATTTATACCGGACCGTGGAAAAAAAATCTTTTGTCTTTTTTCCGCACGCGCAGTGTAATCGATTCCGAGAGATTTATTCGCGAGAACAAAACCGAACTTTTCCACCAGAGTACAATACATTTTTACCATATAGTTCGCCGTAATGTCATGATAATATATTATCATAAAACCATATAAAATTACTGTCGTATTTTTAGCGGTCGCGAAATCGACGCGCAACACACGTCTACGGGCGTCGCTAGAGCGCCGGAGTGCGTGCGTTTCCTCGCGTCAAGCGTACGAACGAGTACTAATAATTCGTGGTATTCGAATAAATCGCAATTGATAACAATATAGAGAATAAGATAGTAAGACGTGGGTCCACACGTGATCGACGTTAAAAGTGACCCAGATCCAATTTCTGGTCGAAACGTATTATACGAAAGGAATTAGACGATTTCCAAAATATTAAATTTTCCACGAAAAACAGAAAACGAACAAATCGATCGGGGTTCGCAGTCTGTCGTGTAAATTTCTAAAAGAAAATCAATAACTTTTTTTCTGGTTCCGTTCTGTCGAGCGTGTGTGGGGGGACGCGGACGACCGCGATTTGGAAAACGTTTGCCCGGAACACGAGACGAATATTATTATCGCGTGGAAACATTGCGTTTTGCGTTATCTACCGTTGGCTAGCCGAAAAATCGGAAGACCGATTCGAGGCGACGACGACGGAGCGACGCGTTCGCTGTCGTCGAACAGTTAAGCGTTCGAATAAAACAACGACGCGCGCACGATCGCCATTGTGCCGTAAAACCAAGAGAACGTTTTTCGAACGGATTACGAAAAAAAAAAAAAAATCCCAAACGATTTCGATCGACCTCGGGGGACGCGATTTTCATGACGTATAATTTTTTAACGTTTACTCGAAAATTGTTTCGTTAAACCACGCGATATCGCTCTATGAAATATTTATACGCGGCGCGGCGGTGTTTTTTAACAACCGATACGAGAGCTTTTAATCTATATAATATGTACAGTACATATTACGAGCCAGTGCGCGGGGGTTACGGTCGCGCGTATACACAACACAAATGTAATTATTTAAGGATCAGTGATTGTGGCAGAGGTAAAGTATTATACGGAATTAATTATTTTCCCCCGACATAAAACGAATTAAATTGCTATTGATGTAGTTAAAATCTCAAAGGAATCGATTTTTTTTTTTTTTTTTTTGTATTATATTTTTTCGTTATTTCGCGGCACGTTTAAAAACGGGTTTTCAGCGTTTCCACCGGGGCGGAAATTTGTTTAAAAACGGAAATATAATATGCACGATGCCGCGCGACGTGTGTTTTTTAAAATGTTTTTTTTTTTTTTTTCCTGTTTTGCACGCGTTAAATCGAACGAACGGCACGCCGCGCCGTATTATAATATATTTTAACATTTTATACAAAACGTTTCGACGAGCCGTACGCGGTTCGGAAAACCGACCTCGCGTAGACGTGTACAACGTTATTATGTGACGTTACGAAAAACACAATAATTACTACTCGAAGTCGGCCGCCTAGGTTTAAATCCGAGTGTTTACACGATCGTTCGCCCGAGCGCATTATTTAGTATAATGTGACGATAAAAAAAAACCCGTAAAACGAAAAGGCTCTAATTGGAAAAAATCTGCCGAGTAGAAAATACGAAAAAAAAAAAAAAAACACTGAAAACCGAACGAGATGCAAACGGGCGAATTGATCTTTTAAAACTGAAAAATTTTCGAAAAACGATTGCGAGCTGAGTGGAGCTGAGGGTCGTCCAGTACCAGTGGCCTCTACGTATTTCTGAACCGTTCAAGTAGGTACCCGATTTCGTCAGAATTTAATTTTCCAACGCTCACATAATTCGATCGCGACTTTCCGGGGAATTTTTTTTCATTTACTAGAGAGCGATTCGCGAACAACCCTATTTTCTAACATTTTCAATCGTCGAGTATTAGTATCCAATGTTTACGGAATTTAAGACCGCGCAATATCTGTCGTGCTGTGGGTGTGTTCCAGTGATTTGATCGAGTCTTGTCAAAATTCAAACGCCGTTATTGGTAGAGAAGACAAATCGCGCGATACCATGATGTTCGATATGTTTCCACACGGACGACGACGTATGCGAATTCTTGCGTTCGATTTTCTACGAGTAGAGAAAATACGCGACAATTTCACAAACGTTCGCGAACGGCGCGATATCTTTTGAAACCTCTAGACCTCGTCCTCTAGAGAACGGACGTGTCGTCGGAGAATATTCCGCGACGATTTCTCATGTGAAACCATTTTTTTTTCTTCTCGACCGACTGGGAAAAAAAGCGCACACGCGACGCGAGACCTCCCGCCGGAGCACCGAGGAGTAGACGGCGACGACGTTCGCTGTACCGGAAACCGCGGTGCGCCGCCGAGTATAGACGACAGGACCGCCGGAACTCTTATTGTGCTAAATACCACGAGATCGATATGCAAATGTGCGTGAACGCACGACGATTACACGCGCTACAGCGGAGTCCGAATTTCGCTATGATTACGGTTTTGCGTAGATGGGGGGGGTATGTATACGGGGGTGTGTATACGAGGACGTTTTGACCGGCGCGCGAGAGAGAGACATTATTGTCGTTCGATTATCGTACCAAACGACACGCACAGAACGGTCATTATCGCCGGTCGCCGGAGACTTTAGCCACGGGCCGACGGTCACGACCAGACTAATTTACGGCCGATTATCGCGCCGCGCCGCCGCCGGCTTTTGCCGGTCTCGCCGATTAGAAACGGGGCCGCGTATCGTTATACCATAATAGAGTCGTGTAGTATCGCGTTGTTCCTACACCGCGCCTGCCTCCTCGTTATAATAATAATAATAATAATAATATCGCGTCCCGTCCGTCAGGAGAAACGCGCAGGAGAGTATAATAACATTATAATAATATAGTCGTGTGCTACGCGGCCGATTATAGAGGATTGTCCTTCTGCCGCGCCGCCGTACCGAGATCGAGTAACCTAAGCGATTCGACGTGCAGTGTCCCGCAGTGTTTCGACGAGACTCGAAGAGTTTGTCTGTATTATTTTTTTTCATATTTCCTCGACATCTAGCACGCACGGTGCTACGGAGACGTATTGTGTCATCGTGACGCGACGGTTTTCCGTATGAAATTTCAAAGCGCCCATTTTTGCTCGATTCGATAGTTTGAAATAACAAAAAATACGCTTTTACTATTATGGGACGTTTTTCTTCTTTATTTGTTTTTCGTCGTACGTATTTTGACAAAAATTTTTCACAGTCAAAAGTCATCGGAAATCCGCAATTCATCAGCTGTTTAACGTTATTTTAGAAAATACAGTTTTTTTTATTTTTTTATTTTGTCAAAGTTTGTTATTAAAACGACCGAACAACAGATTAAACATACATGTTATCTCAAGAAAGATCCATTCCACGTATTTGTAGTCTCGGAAAAATACACTCGGCACGGACACAAATACCGACAGTATAACTTTGATAGTAATATCAGAGGAAAAACTCGGATGTTTTTAAAGAGAAACGTTATATTTTTTTCGGAGTGAGAACGGTTGTCATTTTTGAGATTCTCTTTTGTAAAATGTATTCGTTCCCTAAGCGTTTATACGAATGCTTACAGTCACGACCGTAATAAGTGTATATAATATACTCTTTCCCGAAATTCCAGCTCTGACGTGTACAATTTTTCTGCATTGTTCGTAACGATTCGATTACGTTTTAAATATAAACTTTTAAAGGAAGGGCGTACGGATAGTATGGAGGAATTGTCGAAATACGCACGGTCGTAGTTTTTTTTCTTCAACTCGTCTCGGGTCTCGAGTACATCGCGCGCGCGCTAATCGAATACAAACTTGATTTCGTCGCCGAAATTTGAGGTGCCTGTTACACCCATATAACGCGCTCATTTTCCGTTGTTTATTATAATACACTCAGACGTTCATAATTCGATAACGCCGATGTGGGCGTATTAGACGTTGATTCGATCGGGTCGAAAACGTCTCGAGTCGTTAAGAGCCGCCCGCGGAAATACAAACACTTCGATGTCACGGGACAATACAATACGTATTGTGTACACGATATTGCAGTGCGATTTTTTATCCACCGCCGCGCGCGAGTATATTACATCTCCACCTGTCTCGATTCACAGATCTAGTCGAGTTTTTGATTAAAATATACAATACGTTAAAATAGACTCGCGTGCGCGCACAACTATACGCTCAATCGACTCCGTACGAACAGACCGGTCAGAACACGAGCACAAAAGGTGGACGGAAAAATTCGGTTATCGAAGTCCCTAACGTCACCGTGCCGCGGTTCGCGCGAGGGACCGTAAGATTATTTTACGGGAAGGAATGCGGAAATCGTTGCGGGTGCGATAAAGGGAGAAAAAAAGAGAATAAACACGGACGCGGCCGGTGCGGTTTAGTGAAAGAGATATCGTGCGAGTGTTGGGCGCGAGAGAGTTCGCCCCTTTAATGAAATATGAGATAAGGCGAACGGTCTGAACTCGCGGAGGGGTTGGATCGGGAGAAGACGAGGGGGTGGACGGAGGGAGAAAAGCGCACAAAACTCGGCGGCGGCGGCGGTCATTGCAGCGGAAAAGGGATTATAGGTAGACCGAATTTCAGTGCGGAAAAACGTTGCAAGATAAGCCGCCGAGTACAAACGTGTCCGGCTTATCAAAAGTCGTTATTCTTATTGGCCCGTTTTTTTCCCCCGTCGTGTAATAATAATAATAATACAGAACACGGTCTGAAAGCGGTAAAAAATCCACGCGGCGAAAACGGCGGCGCGGCGGAGAAGAGAAACAACACCAGAGGTAGGTCGGGGCGACAAAATATAAATCCGAAACGGTCGGTTTGAAAGCGAAGGGGAAATCGATAGTTCTGTCGTCATCGAATCGAATTCCGCGGCGTCGCGCGTCGTCGGTGGTAACTTGATTTTATTTTTTTTCATTTGCTAGCAGTCGAATTTTTCCAACGTTTCACCGGGCCATTTTCAAAACGATCGATGCGCGTTCGTATAAGTTTTCAAAAGGAAAACGTATTCAACGTTTCCATACTTATTTTTCATAGCATCGCGAATAAAATGTAATCGCGTGAGTCGATCACGACGGCTCGTTGATCGAAGGCCGACGATCGACGTTTTCGAGTGCCCCTTTCGAATCTTCGCCCCCGAAGAGTAGGAAGGCATATATAAACTTTGCCGATCGGTTAAAACGGTTAGGTAAAAACGGTCGCGCGTACGTTATAGTATCCTCTCGATCGGATTAACATATCATTACGCGTTGTGTTGTCCGACGTCGTCGTAGCGCGATGGGAACGCAAACGACGTGCTCCGTGTTCCGGGACGTTCGGACCAAAGGCCGTTTTTTTTTTTTTAATTTAAATATTTTTCAATTGTGTTACGGCAGCCGAGAACGTACGATATGCAAATCTATTACGATCGGAGCGGGAGAGAATCTTCTCAACGGCAATATTATACGTATATACAAATAATAGACGGACACTCGGACCCGCGCGTCTCTCGGCCACGATTTTACACCCACACATTGTTGTACGCGACGAAACGTATTGTCCGCGCACCCGCCGTTTCGTAATATTATTATTATTGTCGTGTGGCCCATATTTTTTTTCCCAGGACGTTGGAATAAAAAAACAAAACAAATTCCCGGCACGCACACACACACACAATGCGAGCACAACCGGAACTCTACTCCTACGCGCGGGCGTTCATCCCTCCGAGGAAAACCGGGTGTGCGAAGAAGATTCTCCCCCGCATTGTGTGTGAGCGCGGCGGCGGCGGCGGCGGCGGCGGCGGCGACGTCGTCGGCCGGACACAGGATGTTTCCGGTTTTCGCGCCCACGCACACGGTGGGATCGAGTACGTGTAAATAACGAATACAAAAAAAAAAAAATTGGGGTCGGAGGAAGACACAATGTGTACGTGTGTATACGAGTCGGGGATATTGTACGCCGGCCGTTAACGCGCGCGGTATACGTGTGTGTGTGGTAATATATTATAATATATACGTGTGTCCCGGACGTCCTGTACGGTTTTTCGGCCGACCGACGCGCGGCCGATTTGCATTTTTTTTTCCTCTCTCCGCCGCAATACGATTTAATGTAAACCGTACGTAGAGGTTATACGCGCGCGTGTGAAGACGACGAGGGATGTTTTGTGGTCCGACGAATATTCAATTTAACGTTTTGGATCGCCCGACACAATATAAAACCGACCGTTTTTTTAATTACGGGCCGCCGCGCCGCCCGTGCGTTTTATAATAATATCGCGGCCGACGACGACGGGCAGTTATTATTTCGACGGTAACGTATTTCAACCGTTAGTTTCGTCGTGTTTTTCGGGGCATGTTACTTCCGACTCTGTAACGACCGACGTCTATACACGAATATTGTTTTCGTCATTATTATTATTATTATTACGACGACTATTATCCGCCGCAGCAGAAATTTGTAAAATAATAAAAACGACGAGCGCGCGCCATTCGTATACAGTGGCAGCAGTGGCACACCGCGACCGTAGTTATTCGCGTCGGACTGAAGAGCATAAGGGGAAACATAAAAGCATAACCGTTACTACTACGGGCAAAGATAACTTTTGTTTTCGTGCGATCGAAAATGGAAAATCTCTATTGATGTTTACGTCGACGCGTGTTTGTAAAAGTATAGTCCACTCGGATAGAAAACAAACGAAATATTAACGAGTAGTACGTAGGTTACTTATAATGAACGATTTTTCGCATTTCATTTTATCGGCGTCGAAACGAAATAACAAACTAATAATATTCCGACATTGGTACATTATAATACATTATCGTGTAAGGGCGTGTAATAATTATAAAAATAAACTCTTTCCCCGCCAGGACAATATCAATTGCCTGCCAGCCTCTCTTTCTCCGGCGCCACCGCGTACAAGGATACGATCGAATAGATTTATATCGTATTATTCCGTCGCTCTAAATACGAATGTTTTTTTTTTTTTAACACGAAATAATAGGGAAAATTATTAATAAACGTATTTTTTTATAGCTATATTTTATTCCTCGAGAGACCGCGCTGCTGGCGTCAAGCAACAGGTAAAAGTATGCGTTTACGACTGTCGCCGCTGCTGCGGCGAGGATTTGCTCCGTTTCGTGGTTTTTAAATTCCCTGATTTTTACCAGGTTTTTCCAGACGCAATCCTTTAAGGTATGTAAATGTGTTTATATTATAAGAGTAAAAATTCCTCGACGACATAGTTCTATCGTTTAATTATCGCGAGTAATTTACGACTGAAATATATTACAAGATATCGATCGAATGCGTCGCGTACGGGGTGAATAATATTATTATATTTTTTTTCATCGATAAATAAGAGAAACTCCGGGAGATTTCGAGGGTCGTAAATTATAATCATATTAGTGTCGTAAAACGTTTGGACGGTTTTTACTGCCGTCGCCAAAACCAATATTTGGTTCTATTTTACGAACTCGACGAGAATTCAAAACGATATGCGTACGCGTCCACATTATTTTATTCGACAGCGTTTTTAGTAGTGAAAGTCAACAGTTCTCGGAAATGTTATGACTCTGACAAACTTTCGATCTCATAATAATAACAATAACGATACGGAACGCGCAACGTGATATTATAAATCATTTAACACTGCCGCCTCGGAGCAAATAATTCGCGGATTAGCCTTAAGTACGCGGCCGTAAATATCGTAACATATATTATAACCACTCGAGTTTTAGTCGCAGCACAGAGAGAGATGGTTATTTCGTCTGGAGTCGTATTCATTATGCCGCGCGGTCATGATTAATATAGTGGCGTTTATCAAGTTGATAAGTGGTTTTACACAGATTTACTCCAAACTCCGGGGTTACGCGCGTTTATTATTATTAATATTATCATATTTTTTTTTTAATCATCAACATCGCGAAGCTAATAGGTCGTATATTATTATAATAGTTTGCGTAGTCGAATAGCTATTTTGCGGTTTTAATTGAAACTCCGCTTCCATAACTCGAGAAAGTTACGCGTGCAAAGTTAAACACACACACACACACACACACAGATTTTCGGCCGTCATTATTCATCCCGGGAGGGGCGAAAACGAAGTGTTATTGCTCCGGAGACGACGACGACGACGTCACGTTTTACAGTTTACGAAATCGATTGCTTTTCCGTTGTTACGCGCGCGCGCGCGTACATATATTATATCGTTATTATTACATTATTATAACGAATGTGAGACTACGAAATCTTCAGAGGACGAGCGATTCGATCTGACGAGACGACGCGCGCAATTATTAACCGCCGCCGCCGCACGTCGAAATTTATTTCGCAGCGACACGAGTACGATTTGAAACGGAGCAAAAAAAATCGAAATCAATTTCTTTTCGAACGGATCGAATCCGAATAGAATAGTGTTTTAAAATTATTTATTTATTTTCATACCGTCGTACGAGAGGCCCGGGGATTCTTTTATTCGGTTTTTTTTGTTCGTTTCGTTATTTATTAAATTCATCTTTTCGAGTAGGTATTAGAGCGCGCGCGCGCACCGGATAAGTGTTTGCAATGATAAATATGTCATTATTCATACATAAGTGATCCTGTCGCACGCAGAGTACTGTAGTACCCGAGTATGTAGATTCGAAACGACGTGAAAAAATAAAAAAAAATGTTATTTATACTATTTGCTAGAAACGACGGATTCTCGTTGATAATTTCCCGTGTTAATAATAATATTATGTGCTCGCTTTTTAAACGAGACGTAAAGAGCACAATAATTAAAAAAAAAAAAAAAAAACAACGAAAAGAAAAGTGTTTGTTCGTAACTCTGGTGTAGGTATTACGATTTAATGAGTTTCGTATTCTCTTTTAACAATACAATAACAATAATAACATCTTTTCTATTTACTCCCCGCGCGCCGTCGAGATTCAGGTACACCGCCGCCGCCGCTAATAATTAACAAATTGTATTGCGACCGCGTTGTTGATTAAAGTAAGCGAGTTGGTAAACAAGTTTCTTTCCATTAACAAATGAATTACAAAGCGTTTTAATTTTTTTTTTTTTTTTGTTTTCTTTTCAGTATACATTATCGCTAAGGTGTATATTCGAACAAAGTCGGCGGGCCGACTAGCTACACGCGGCGAATACATTTTAAACCGCAATCTCACTCGTTCCATAAACACGACGACGTTCGAATAAAAAAAAAGAAAAAGAAAAACGGAAAATAAACGCGTCACGATTAGTCGGTTATATCGTGGCGGCGACGACGACGACGACGACGTAAATGTTGTTTACTACCCTTGCGGACGTCTAATTTCGAGCGGATCCGCGACGGGTTTTTCGTATTTTCGATAAACGCCTCCGGGGGCTTACTTTCGGCAGTGCACGAGTTTGACGACGACGGGTCACAAATCCGAACGATAAAGTATGTTTTTATTGAAAAATATGTCGTGACAAATTGAACCCGCGCGCGCGTTTTATGGGCACAAATAAAACGGATTTCGATTAACCAGGGATGCGCAAAAAATAACATCACTTTGTGTATTTGAAATACGAAATACATTAAAAACGCACGTTAAAAAATACTTTTAAGTTATGAGAAAATTACAAAACACGAAAAGTGTAATTATATTAAGAATATAGTAAAAAAAGGAAATACTTGTTTTAAATTTGGTTAAAATTTTTAATCAATTTTGTGATTGAAAAAAAAAAAAAACGGTTATTAATTATTTTAACGATTATTCTAAAATAAAACGGCACGCTATTAAAATTAATTTTCGTATTTTTAGAATACTTAAAATTCTGGAAAGCTTATTTGAAATGCAAAATTTAAAACACGTCATTTTTTTTTGCAGGGAAAATTTTGAAAACATCAAATTCAAAGTGTTTTTTAAAATACATGTAATCGAAATGCTGCCCATCCCCGCGATTAACCGTCATCATCGCGACCGGTGACGGTTACCAGGAATAATATTGCAACAAACGCGAACGGAAATATTAAATTTCAATTCTGCTTCGGATCAGGGCGTAAATGAAAATGCGCGCTAGTAGATAATACATTATTACCGACCACGTTCACATTTACCAAAATATTACTACTCATCAAGGATAAGAGTACATAATGTACTAGTTTATTGTGCTCACGTTAGGTGTACATGCCACTATTTTTTTACTCTCGTTTTATCGTTTCGATACGATTTTAATTACGATCTTTATAAAATTCAATACTCACGAGTAAATTAATACCTATTGATACCCGAGTATAATGATATACCAGTGCACTGCCGAGATAAAAACGATACGATGATATTTTGTATAAAAATTATGACGCTGCGGTTTTATTTTTCGGAGGATTCGGAGACGCGGTCGTGCGAGCGAATTCGTGTCACGGATTTAAACTGGAGATTTAGCGAGGTCGAAAAAACCCGCTGCCGAAACATCCGTCTAAACAATGCTCTCCACCCGCGCGATCGTAGCTGTCCCGCGGAGACGAGAGAGACTGTAGCGAGACCGAGTGGACGACGACGACGACGTGATATTCTCTCCGAGAGCCGACGACACTCTTCGTACATTATCGCGCGATATACCATAATATTATAGTGGAAACAATAACGAATTAAAAACTTTTATCACCGACGCGGTGTGTTTTTCTCTCCCCCCAGAGAAACAGTCGGAGGGGTCGCGCGAATTCGTGTCACGGATTTAAACTCGAGATTTAGCGAGGCCGAGAAAACCCGAAGCCCCCCACCCCCACCTCTCTGGAAACTCCGTCTAAACCTCCGCGGAGACGAGATAATAATATAATGACGAGGACGACGTGATATTCAGCGAACAACCGACGACGAGACGACACTCTGCGCCGTTCGCTACTATATATACACATACGTATACTCGTATACATAATACAATGCAAGACCGTCGCGCGTTCGCTCGTTATTCCATTGTACGCGCGAAATACGTATGTTTGTCGAAGACGTTTTCGTTTCGCGTCACGCTCGCGCCCGCCCGCGTGTGTATTTAGTCGACGACGCGTTCGCGTACACGCGAAAACCGGAGAGACACACACACACAGAGAGAGAGAGAGAGTGGAGACGATTTAAGGGGGTGTCTGGCGCGACAAAAGCCCCGCGGTTCGGACGGAAATAAATCCAGACGAGACACGGCTGTCAAACGCACCCGGTTTTACGTATAAATAAATGCATACACACACGCCGCGCCGTACGCGTTATGTATTGTGTACCTCTACGCGACGTGTGTTTTGCGCGAAAGCCGAACGTCGCGATTCGTGCGAAACCGCGGGCGCCGCATCGCGCACAGCCGACGACGACGAAGACAAACGCCGAATCACGCCAAGTCGTTATTATTATAATTGTTTTTAACATTGTTCTCCGGGGGGGGGGGGGGGAGTATGGCGGCGGCAGCCGGTATCGAGGAAACGAAATAAAAAAAAAAAAAAAAAATAGAGAAAACCACCGACTGGAAAATTTCGAGAAAAAGTCTTTTGAAAACCGTCTCCTTGAAAGCGGCGACGATTCGAGGAACTCGATGGAAAAAACTTAGCATCTGTGCGGGGTCATTGTACTCTCCGAGCGGCTACGGCGACAAAACGAAATTCGATTTCGTCGAAAATGCTCACACCGTTTTCACTCTGTGGTAAGTCTTCGCCAGTTTTTCGGCCATTATATTTTGTATAGAATTACTGTTGGAAAATTTTTCAAAACCGAATGCACTGACACGTTCGATGTGTAACAAACGTCGTGTTCGTCAACTCACGACGATGGAAGGGGAGGGAAACGTGAGTCGACCTGAGCGCGTTTACCATCAGCCGGGCCCTCTACATCAGTGGTGAAAACGAGAAACGGTGTGCCAACTGTTTTCTGAACGAGTAGTCGTAGTGCGAATCATCCGACGTATTAATTGTATTTCGTAAACGTTCTTTAGATGGAGGAAATTAGAAATAAGGAATCGAATAGCTGAGACGTCGAAAACGAAGAGCATAATACAATACTATTATGTGATATTTTTGATGAATACGCGCGCGCGAATTTAATTTCGGCGTTTGACTTTTGTTCGAGAGAATATTTTATTCTGACGTGTTTTTCTGCCGAGAGCTGCAAGTTTAAAACGTACGCATATCACCGAGTGACGTCCAACATCCGTTTGATTTTCGTTCGCGATCGTAACGAAGATCAACCGTAAAAGGGAGATATGCGTTTATATTTTATTGTTTTCTCTTGGACGTAAAACGGGATCTTCCGAAGCAAACATTTGTGCGCGAGTTTATTCTATTTTTTTTCCGTCGGAAAAATGACTCCTATCGAGTAGAAAATTTCCCTTTGAGTTTCGTTTGATTTTATTTCGAGTAGTGCACTCGGAATGAGAAACGTTGGATTTTTTTATTTTTATTTATTGTGCACCGCGTTTGATTCGATTTTAAAATCGGAATCTTTTTATTTTGCGGCGGCATGTATACTCGTATATTAGAATTTGATTTTTGTGAAAAAGGACTCGAAATACAAAATCATTCGATTTGTGGCGCGCGTTTTCGTCCGATTGATATATTATTATAATAATAGTATTGCTTGCGGGGCGATGGAAATTCGACGTGGAATATTATAAGCATAGCGTCGAGGTGGGTGGGGGAGGAGGAGGAGCGATGAACACTACAGAGTCTGCCTAGGCGTGTTTAAACACGCTCGATAATAATAGCCGGTCTCGAATCGACGACGCGAACGAGCAAAAGGGTTATTCGCGTACGCGCAAGAAGCGATTTCTCGCGACGCACATCGCGGTGTGTGTGTGTGTGTGTGTGTGTCACCCGACGTGTTTAGCGGATAATATATATCCGCGAGACATTGCGGTATGCGTCGGTTTTTTCGTTTGTATAATAATATGTGTTGCGCCGAACCCGTTTGGAATTCGCCACGCTCAGAGACACTATGCACCCACGATTATATAATACGTTATCCGCGTTCAGACGTTCGGCGTAAGTGTGTGTGTGTGTGTGTGAGAGAGGAAAAAAAAAATTTAAAAAACATACATTCGCTCCGTATAGGAACAATACGGATTGCACAATAGAGCGAGTTATTATTTTTTCCACTACGATAATAAATCATAAGACGGTTTGTGCGCGCGCGCGCGCGCGCTCGCGTAAGTGTTTGCTCAGCGTCATATTTTTACATACACTTAATTCGAAATTTAAATGTAAATAATAATACGGTACATTTACGAGATCGTTAGAGGGGATAAAAAAAAGAAAAAAAAGCGAAAAAAAAACGATCGTCGTCGTAAAAAACTCAAGACTAGTAAATTGTACTCGTATTTTATTTTTCGTAACTCTCTCCGTTAATTATTCACGTTAAACCGGCGCGGCGTACGGGGCGAATTCACATTCATTAAACATTTTGATCTTTAATTTCGATTAGCGCTGCACACGAGTTTTTAATTTAGTAGCTTTCAAACGTATAACATGTGTGCGCGCGCGCGCGCGCGTGTATATATATACATTGTTTATTAATGGATATTTCGAGTATTTAAAAATAAATACATTGTAAAACATTGAAATACCGTAGCGAATTCTCTCTCTCTCTCTGAACGTTTTCATATAATATTATATACGCAGTTTAGTTGGCAATTAATCGTATAGCCTCCGCTCTGAATTCGTTTCCAAACGTTTTACTGGAAATTCGCGTAGTTCGGAGCAACAATTTTATTCGTATATTATATTTTATAAATTAATATTTATACACTTTGCGCCCGCGCTCGGAGCTTTCGCGTTCGTGAGAATTTTACTTTCGTTCGCGAAATTATTCGCAAAGATAAAACGGTTTTATCGGCCGCGTCGCCGTTGCATTTTAATCGTCTTAAGGGAAATATTATATAAACCGACCTCTAACCCAAGGCTCTAAAATGTATTAAATTTTAACCGTTTAATATGTTAAAACAACGGGAGAGAAACAACGACGACGACGTGGCGCTACGTTATTATTATTATTATTATTTTTTTTTTTCTTCATAAATATTAGTTTTGAGCGGAGGAGGAGCAGGAGGACGCGTTTTGGAAAACCCATTAGCCCCGACAATATACACTCTCTCGCGATTTCGGTGCGAACAATAAGCAATCGGTCAAATCCGGCAAACAACGTCGATCGCGAGCCGATAAAATTATCGAATCGTTTAATTGCAGTCCACCGGCGCGGCGGTCGCGGTGTGGTGCTCGAGTTGAATTTGCGAAACGGTTCGTCAACGAGTTAGTGCGACGATAATTGTTTTGGAAACCAATCGCCAGTCTGCTGGCGATTCGCTAACGTCGAGAAGTCAAAACGACCGATCGGTTATTTATTTATTTTCTCTCCGTACGCTTGAAATTAGTTTCGTTTTAATAACGCGTGTTGACCATTCGAGTTTACGCGAACAACAATCGGGTACGTCGTCGTTTTCGTAAAAAAGATAACGTTAATTAATGAAAAACAGAAAAACAAAATCAATAAATAATCGACGCGCTTTAAACTCGTTTAAAACAATAGCCGACGTTCTTTGATTTGTTTTCAAAAGCGTTATTATTATTATTATTTCACGGCGCATAAAATAACAACGCGATTACAGTATCCATTGTTAGGAATTACTAAGGTTTTGGTATGCACGCGTATTACGTATATACTACTGCGCGTCTGTTTTCGATTTCTTTTACGACGCAACGAAACGAACGAATAAATTTTCTGATGCACGTCGAAACGTTCGATGATGCTCTTTATTCAATGTGCGAGTCGGTTTTTCTCGAATAAAATATATTATATTATACGAACACGGCACGTTTAGCGACGAACGAACGAATTACGCGTCAAAATGTTATTACAACGACGACGACGACGCGAAGAGCAAAACACGATTTGCATAGAATATTATATATTATATAATACACAACGTCGCGCGTTGAAATCGCGTACTTATTTGATTTGTCGTCGGTCAGAAGAAAAGAGAGGAGAGAAAAAAGAAAATTAGTAATTAAATTTAAACGATAGTTTCCGACTCGTCAGTATCAAGTATCATATCGTCGACTCTAACTGTCAGCCCGATGACATAATAATACCGTTGACGTCGGTCCCGCGGCGACGACGTTTTGTTTCGCGCGTGTTGTAATGTACCCGTCGTCGCGTCCGCGTAATCGAATAAAAATAAAATAATAAAACGCGTCCGTTCGAAACGCTCTCGGCGATCGTCTCGCGTTTTACGACGTCCGGCGACCAGTAATTATTATTATTATTATACGGACGAGCGTTCGCGATGATCGGGCGCGCGCCGATATACGTGGCCGTAAATAAAATCGTACATAGTTTTTAGTACACGACGAGCGACGACGGGTACCTTTTTACGCGAAATCTCCAAAGTACAAAACGCGAAGACAAAAAACATCGTTTTTTTTTTTTTTTTCAACACGACGAAGTGCGCGGCGCGGTACTCCCGCGGGGCACGATAATGCGATTGAAAAAACAGCGTACAACAGGCTCAGGCCGAAATGAGTGATCTCGCGAGCGGGCGCGAAGCACGCAAAAGGGCGGGCTCGCGGGAACGGAAATCTCGTCGACGGAAGCTTTTTCCGTGCGATATCATCGCGCATACATACGTAATACACGACGGGGCGAGTCGTGCGTTTACGTACAGGGTGACCGCGATGTAAAACGTCTGCGCGGGCAGATATGCTCGTTTTAACGGTAGACGGACGCGCGTCGCTTCCGGTGGTTTCATCGTTCCTCTGAAATTAAAGTTTTCATCGAAATCGTTAAACCCGACGCGATCGGTCTCGTCAAATCAACTCGCGTCCGGCAGTCATGATTTTACAGTCGCCGTTCGTTTTCCGACGACGACGAGCAATAAACGCCGCCTCGGCCGAGTCGTCTACCTCGGAACGTTGAACGTAATTAATAATTATGTATTATATGTTATCCAGCAAATGACGATTTGTCCTCTGCCGAGTAAAATGTGAAACGTTCACGAGCGATATAGGAACGGGGCTATCATCGCGGCGCGGCGGCGTTTTCGGAGAAACGAAAAACTCGAGGACGATTTTTCCCAGCCGTTCGAGGGGGGGGGGGAAACGCGACCCCTTGGCGATCGATTCCGTCGAGGTCTACTGAGACGTCGTACACCACCCTGTACGAAGCGCGCGTGTGCTCGTGCGTATGTATAATAATTTATCCGCGCGCGCGCGCGCGCGCGCCTATACACACGCATATGTATATACAGTGTGAAAACCGACGGCGCGGATCGCGGGCGAGCCCCATGTCGCCGTGAACGGGCGAGCGACGAGAGAGGGTAGAATTTTCTCGGCGTCCCCGAGAGGGTTCGCGCAGGGGAGGCGGCTTTGTGTGTGCGTCTGCAGGCGGCAATAAGAGTGCCATTTATAGGGTCGGTTGAAGAATGACGCTGTCGCGCATATTCGTCAAACGCACCTGAGAAATAATGTGCCCGCCACCCCCCGGTGCACTTTTTCCGTTCGCCCCGACGCCGCAGCCCGGTCTAATGTGACACACGTCAGTGTTCGGTGTCAATTTATTTCCACTGGATGACGACACGCATATTTTGATAATAATTATTGTCGTTATTAATGTTCGTAAATTTACTTGTTCCCTTCGCTCTCACTCTATCTCTTTCTTCGAGGCGAGCATCGTCGCACTCGTTATAATAATAATAATAATAATATATTATAGGGTCGCTTTCCTAACGGTCGGTTCTCACATACACGAGAGGCCGTCGTCGTCGTCACAGCCGCCGCCGCCGCCGCCGCCGCCGTGACACCGACGACGACGTTTGCTCGAAAACAGTTTTCCCCGTTTCGGTTAAACGCCAAGGACGCGTGCCACGTAAAATATTGCGTACGTCGCGCGTTTCGTATATTATAATATTTTACGAGCAGACGTAGCGCCGCGGTTCGGCGGGACGCGACTGCCGAGCGAACGACCCGGCGGGTTCATTAAAACGTAAAGACGAACTTTTCCCCCCTTTGTTTTTTCAAACTCTTACGTTTTTCGCCCTCAAAGAAACAACAAGCCGCGACGATTTACATACATTATGGGTTCCTATCGAATTAACGAGTCCTCGGGACTGAGACGACGACGACGACGGTCGTGTAATAAATTTCCTCGGACGAAAAACACGGTTACATTTATATATTTTATAAAACGACGTTATGCAAGTGTGCGCGGCGCTTTGTTTACAGTTGTAAAAAGTCATTAATAGCGAACAAATATTTACATAATTCTTAAACCGACAGTGAAATATCGATACTCTGTTGACGAAATATTAATTGATCGGGACAAACGTACATAATAATTGGTAGCGAACGATATAATAAATTATAATCAGCGTTATGATTTCGACGGTCACGCGCGTCGTCGTCGATATTATTATCATTATGAGTAATACGCGCGTCTTTAAAATGTGCTAAAACAACACTTTCGGCAGCCGCGCGGCGCGTGTAATCATTATTTTCGTACGACGACGTAAAGTTTCTGTTGACAGACGAACACATAGCGCACGCGCGTAGATTATAATAAAAGTGCGTACGACGGAGCAAGACTGCCGTATATATTATTAATATCGTTAAATAAAAACTTTTATAATATACGTGTATAAGAAAAGTAGCTTGTACGCGTCGTCGTTGAAATATACTCGCGTAACGTCGGAATCGAAACCAGTACGCCGGAAGTTTGCCGTACGTCAAATAAAGGGATAACTTCCGATTGCCTCGAACGAACGAACGCGCGAGCGCCGCGAGAGAGCCGGAGACGGCGAGAGAGAGAGAGAGGGGGAGGGTAGGTAAGAACGAACGAACAAAAAAAAAAAGAAAAGAGACGGATCGAGAAAGAGTGAGAGAGGTGGAAAAATGTTTTGAAATTATTACTCGGGCACGCCGCCGCCGCCGCCGCCGCCGTAGGTATATTTGTTCCGTGCGCGAATAATAATATGTATTTTGAACGTTAAACAGTAAAGAAAAAAAAGTGTTCAAAAGAACTTTGCATTTTCCGGGGAACGAGTTTGTATTTTATTTTTTTTTAAAACGTACCTCGGCGGACTTAATTAATTTTATTTTTCGTATAAACACTATATGTGCGCGCCCTACGTTTCGGCATGTGTCGTCGCCGACGTGACCGCGGGTCGCGATGTCGGGTGCAAATCGTCAGGCGAGTACTGATTTTGACAACGAACCGATAACAATGCATATTTAGAAATATTGAACGGAACGATTTTTATTACTGCGACGATATTACGTCATATTATATTATGCCACGACGAGCGCGCGCGACCAGAGTCGATATTTGATCGTTTTCGCGTGATTCGAAAGCGCCACATTGATATAATATGAACGATTTAAAAAAATCCAAAGGCGAATTTAGTACGATCTGTCGAAGAATTTTCCCCTAAAGTTCTCAAAACCGATAGTGAAACTATCGTGTACGGCACGTATATACTCGTATAATATATAAAGGCTAAACGACTCTCGAAAACCGAACCCTAGCGATATGTTATTAGTAGAAAAATTAGGTTTTTTTATTTTTTCCAAAAGAAAATAATCCCGCGCGTTTTCATCGTTTTTCTATTGCACACGAATCGTAGATTTAATAATATGTACACACACGGCGAGAACAAACGCGCGCGCTTTTGAATTCGGACGATTTCGTTATTTCGAATAGGCGGGCGGGCGGGCGGGCGGGCGGTCGCGGGATCGTGAAATCTCCCGTACGTTTTCTAAACGCCGTACGTGACCTGAATAAGTGGTCCTGCGGGCCGCGCGCACACGTAATAATGTCATTACTATCGTCGTTATTATAATGCCGTCGAACGGATATTAGTGCGGATTCCGTGTCGGCAGACCACGGCGGCGGCGCGTTAAGAGAGAGAAAGAGACGGAGAGAGGATAAATCCCAAACGAAATAAAATCCTCGTCTACCGCGGGACAACAGCTGTTCTCCATCTGGAAACGGCAAACTCAAAGTCACTAAAGGCCTAATTTTCCAAACAAATGCCTTGTAGCGTAAATATCGTATTCGATAGTCTAAATATATAATGTTCGCATTGGATTCATTAAGAAATATTAATTATTTAACGTCGCGAAGCGCAGTCGTCCGTTTTATGTTTATAATCGAATTTTAATCTGAACCGAAATAAACAAAAAAAACCGAGAGATACCGAGGAGGAGTACGCGGGTGACCGATATCGGCGAATAATATCAAGTTCTTTCGGATTTCATTCCAACCCGTTGCATTGGAAAAACGATTTTGTAGGGATGGATTTCCTAAGGACGGTTGTTATTATTATTACTCGGGGGGCCGTGTGCGTATACCTAAAACCTTTTTTCGTCGGGTTTTATTCAATCGCCGAAACAATAATCGGGAATTCGCGGAAAGAGGACATCTCGAGAGTGTCGAGTAGATGAAATTCGTTACGGAAAAACGCGGATAGGTACGCGCGTACAGATTGAAAAACGTCTTATGGCCGGAAATCTGTACTCGGAAAAAAATAAACACCATCATATAAATCGCCAGCGTCCCAGTGCTAACCCTTGCTCGGCTCCGAATCTAAAACAACTTGTCAAAGTAAACGAGGGTAGACGCAATGACGTGTCGTTCGATACGTTGCAAATAAGAATCATCAATATCCTCGTTACACGTTTTTTCGTTAATTATTTCAATTGATTTTTACAAAATAATACAAACGATTTGGTTTTTTTAAGCTTTGAGGTATTGAAAAAAAAGAAAAAATGTAGAACACATGTCGTGGGTGACCAAACGGTCGATTTCAAAGTCAATCTCCCTTTGTCATAGAATCGAATCTGATATGGTAAAAATAAAACCATAGCATTTTCACAACAAATTTAAAAGAGGTAAAACAAAAAAAAATGTATTAAAATATTTATAAATTTAAATTTTCGTGGCTTTTATTTTACGGAATTTTCGGAAATTATTCAAAACGTGCGAAAAGAAGAAGAGAACAGCTTCTGAAAAGCTCCTACTTTTTTAATACTATCGGAATAAGTGGAAACGAGCACTTTTAAATTTAATATTTAAAACCCCATAATATAGTAACGCGACATACATTTTCATCGAGCATTTTGCTAGACACCTAGTACCGTGTCAAAGCAACAAAAATAATGTCTCGAGCTCATTATTATATTGTCGACTATAAATTTGAATTTTATGTCATTTACATACGCGTATGTTTTTATTGTATAAATCGGTTAATAGTAATTAATTATATTCAAAATGCTTGAAAACATGAGAAAAAAAAAATTAATTTTTTACGGAAGTCGAAGAAAAAATATATACTCTCGGCGAATCTCGAAACGGTGGAAAAAAAATGAAAGAAATGTTTGACACGCAATGTGTATTACTCTCTCTCGCTCTCGAAAGGCGGTCCAGCTGTGTACAGACGCGTCGCGCCGGTGGTGTCTCATAGTTATATTGTTGCGCATACCTAAGGGTGGGTGACGACACGGGGGTTGATGGATTGTCATCTATTAACGGCGTATCACGAGCGTTGTGTGTTGGCGCCGTTCTATTTCAACACTCACACATAACAATCATTGTGTTATTCAATAATTAGGGCTCGGTATAAATTTCCAGTAAAAACTTCCGAAAAACACGTGACGAAACCGAAACGTCGCGAAAAACGCCTTTTAATCACAACACTATCGGATAGCGACTGAAAACATTTGTTTGCCAAAAGTCAATTTCTCGGGTATGTATTTTACAGTCGGAAGGAATTTAACGATCTAATAATAATAATAATAATAATGATAGAGAAATGATAACAACAGTAACGCGTCGGCGACGACTGTTTCTACCGGCGCGGCGGCGACCCGATCGGGTCCGTATTTATATTCGTCCTAGACGTACCTACGTAAACATGTAAAACCAACGTTTCGTCGAATTCTATATGCGTCGAAGTGCGCGTTGGCGTACGCGAACAATACGTACGGGAAACTACTCGACGGCGCGTAAACAAGATTTTCCGAGGTCACTCGATCTTACTGCGACAATACACACTCGGCATAAAAACGACTGGAAAACGCACGCAGTAAAACAGTACACGTTTTCCAATCGGCCGTTGAGAATCGCGCGAAAAAAACTACACACGGTGGCCGCCTCTCCTCGGTCGACGACCCACGGGGTTCTCGGGATTATTCTCGTGTACGTGTGTCGCTGTCCTAACACAATGCGTTTCGGAGCGCGGCGAACGCCGCGCGCGCGTACGAGACACCACGTCGTCGTCGTCGTCGGATAACGAAAAGCGTAAAAGAAAAGATATAGAGAGAAAAACGAATATAACGCGGGAAATTCGTTTTCTGCAATTCCACGCGGCGCGGCCGGATGATAAATTAACGCGTTGCACGGGAAATATCGCGCGAGTTTCGTGTTCAGGTATCGTTTTCGGGGGGGGGGGGGCGTACGTCGTCGGCGGGGACATTAGCACGCGGAAAAGCTCGGGAAGGGTCACACATAAATTTCGTTTCCCTTAACGACCAGACGCGCGCGCGCGCTCGGAAAAAGAAATGAAAAAAAAAAAAAACACCCGCCCGGAGGAAGCTGTGGGGTGGCCGGGCGGGGAAACGTATATATAAAAATGTATAATACGCAAACGATGACGCGGACTTTTCGGGCGGTTTTTTCGCCCTCTCGCACGGCACTTATGTTGTTATATATATATATAATATACGCGCGCGCGAGCTATTACAGACGAACGCGTCGTCTCGTCCGACGCGGTTTGGAAACAAAAAGAAAGAAAAGCAAAACCGCCGTGACGCTCCGCGAAATTAAACGAGCGGCCTCGACGAACACGTCCCTCTCGTCGTCCGAGCGAAATCAGACCGTGAATTTGACGTGCCCTACGAATCGCTTGAAATATTATTTCGTTTCGACGATGATTATTAGTATAATTGATGTACCAACGACAAACCGTAGCGTTTGATAGAGATCGTACAAACGAAAAATAAAAGAACAACTATAAATAAACAAACAATAAGACCGTTAAAAACTTTCTCCATTAGTGAAAAGAAGTTAAAAACGTTATTATCTTCAAAGCGTCGGCGGCAAAACGCGTTCATATTTTTATTAGTTACCGTAACGGGTTTCATCCCCTCCCCCTCCCCCACTAGTCTTATTCTTGGTGTCCCCGAAATCCTCGTATAGATATTTAAAACAAAAAACAAAAAAAAAAAAAAAAACCAACAACAAACAATTCCAACTATAAATCATAATAGTGGCCATTGTTCAACGTCACGGGATAAATTATTTTCTACCGTTTTGTCGAAACGACTAATTTAAATTGTTGGAATAATATATGAAGTTTAAATGTTCTAATAAATTTGTTCGAGCGTACGAGTCCGTAAACGACCTACTCTCGTGGTACATATTATTATTATTATTATTATTTATGATCTACTAATGTCTACTCGCGGAATATTGATCCGAGACGTTTACCGACGTATTAATTTCTCGTCCGTTAAAAGGCTCGCGCCTTGAAAAATTACCCTTGTCGACCTCGCGCGCGCGCGCGCGTCGCCGTTTCGAGGGTGAAAAAGACAAAACGCCAATGACTGTTGTACGAGAAAAAGACTCGCGAAACGAGAAACTCTGCGGGACCGTGCGCGGTCGACGGTTAAAACCCCAAAGGCAAATATTAACGACGGCGGAACGAGAGGAGAGAGAGAGGTTTATCTCCGCCGCCGTCGCTTTGTTAATTGGAAGACAACGTCTTTTAGTGCGTTCGGATATAAATATACTATACATTAAACGGGTAGGTACTGCGGGGCGTATGCGCATACTACCCGCCGCGCTCCAGATAATCATATAACATTAATTCGAGGTACCAAAAGTAAGTTTTGGCAAATTTATGGGCGCCAAGTTGAATCGTAACTTATATTTTATTGTGCCCGTATAACGATATAATATGCGCTCGCCTCAGTTTTCAAAAACTTCGCCGCCGCCTCAGCGAATACAATAATAACGGGGCGAAAACAAAAACTATTATTTTGAATCGTATCTACTGAATAATCTACCGAAAACCGGGGACACAGACTACGATAATAATATAACGATCTATTGAAAACGCGCCGGACCCCCCGCTGTACATCATTAACCGTAATCATAGTGGACTTAAACGCACTAAAAGAAAAAAAAAAAAAATCATCAAATCTGCATTCAAGAACAGTTTTTCATCTAACAAAATTGTTCGTATAAATAACGCGGGTACGAGGGGGGTGGAGGGGGGATTCGGGTAGTATTTAAAATGACATATTTCAAACCGAAGAAACGTCTCGGAACGTCCTGGGATAAATTTCACGGATATCGAATCGCCGAAATTTTCACTCTTCCGGCGAGGTAAAGTCGTCCACGACACTCGATCGAAATATAGTGTTTGTTTTTTTTTTCAGGTGATAAGCGAGGTTCCCCCCTCGCCAGCAGCGCAGTATCGAAATCGTAAAAAAAAAAAAAAAAGTATACATAGGTGTATGTACACGCGTACAAGAAAAAGAGGGCAATTGTTATGTAAATTCAGTCCTTATGTGCTTGTCACCATGAGATCGGTGAAATTGTTTTCTTTCAAGACGATAACATATATATACTTTTTTTCACGTACACACATCGCGCGTATGTATATATTGCGTATACTGTGAACATGCACATGACGACTATTTCGGATTTTATGTCGTTTTCCGCGTGACAAACTAAAGCAAAACTGAAATCACCCCATTTTCTTTTGTGCGCCGCAGACGTACTTTTTAAAAAGAGCAGAAATATTCAAAGGGGGTTCGCGCGATTTTTCCGACGAAAAATAGGACGCGGGCGGCGGCGGGCGGGCGGGAGGGTGGTACGGAACAATGTTTTTATTTTTATTTTTTTTTCATTTTCCCTTCGCCGACGATTCGGGGCGGAGAGAACGAATAAGGTATATGAAAAAAAAAATAAATATACGAACAAAGATGAAGACGTTGCGGCGGCGGCGGCGGCGTAGTGTGTTCGAAATAATACATAATGACGACTCACGCATATATTATCGTAACGAAAAAAAAGAAAAGTTTGAATGAAAAATCGGTACTTTCATTATTATTAATACACGCGCGCGAGGGGAGGTTTTTCGTTTCGTTTCGTTTTGTTTTGTTCTTCGCGCGGTTTTATACGACGCGTTTATCGCGGCAAACTCGGCTTTCAAACGACTTACTTCGCGCGCGCGCGCGCGAATGATTGAAATCTGTGCGTTTTGCACTTTCAGTAGAAACGCCGAGGAAAACGTTATAAACGTTATATATTAACTCCCAGTGCAACAATCGCCGCAAAGTCGCGCTGCGCGGTTTTTTATAATCATTTTTTTTTTTTCTAATTTAAGTCACTATTAACAAACGTTTCGGTCGTCGTCGGCCGCCGCGCCCCGTCCGAATGAAATATTTATAAGCGCGACGAAATCAGCGCCGAACGACATTCGCGTCCGACTTGTTTCTACAATCGTCTCGTGTATTTTCCACGACGAGAGCCGAACCATTTACACGTTGTATACACAACGCCGCGCGCCGTTTACGATTGATTTATTTCACTAGGTATTGATTTTATTTATTTTTTTATACCGCGCGGCCATTCGTTGGGAATTTAATTCGTACGACAGTCACAGTCGAAATCGGACACACTTTCGATAAAAATAAAGACTGCATCGTCACAACGAGTGATGGCGATCAAGAGTTCAATAGTGTTACGTAAAAAGGCGACGCCGGCGCACAAACATTCGACCGATTTCGATCGACGGAAATCTCACGAGATTGTTTCGGGAAATACCGCGCAAAGGTTTCGCGTGACGAGCGAATCGAACCACGTCCGACGGGTGATATACGAATCGACAAATCGAAATAGTGGGAAACCGGCGCGGCGCCGAGAACGCAGTTTCTTCGAACGCGTTCGAAAACGTCGGTCGAATATATTTTTAGCTACACTATTTGACGGCAATACGGACAGTAAGCAATACTACGGTAAAGTCAGAAACGTTAATAGTCATCGATCGACATAACTTTCTGCAGATCGTTCCGCGTCCGTCGTCGGGGACAACACTAATTTCAATTAAAACTATTAATCCGTTTTATACGATAATGATCATTACGTTATGTTGACAAATCAATACTTAAATAAGTTTTAATTCGACATATAAAAGTGTGTGTATTTTTATTTTAATCGTTTGCGATCATAAAACACGGCGTGATGAAAAAAAATATTAAATCCGTCGTTAATACTAATTACGTTGTTTTTCGCGTCCACGACTACGCGCCCCTAAACACGTCGCGCGCTAGTTTTGCTCGACATACGAGTGGAATATACGTACAATGATTTGGTTCGCGCGGCCACTTACCTGTTGACCGTTCCAATTTTTCGCGTTCGACGAGTTCTTCGGGCTCGGGTTTTTCGAGGCCGTCGACGTCGCCAACTGTTGTTGGGTGTGATGCATAATCTGCTGAATGATATCAAACTGCTGTTTGGTGAAACTGTCTTCGCCGTCTGTCGCATTTTGCGTTTCCGTCTGGCCGCCCTGTCGACACAAATATCACGTTGTACAGTAACTGTACGAAACAATAAGCTTTATTCCGTTATTATTATTATTATTATTTTCAAAAAAACAATCGGTTGCGCAAAAGCCGGGGTGGATTTTTATTTAGATAAACAGTAAATAAGCTTACGATGTAATTTTCCGTCGTCTATTCGATATCGGTATACACTCGTATATAAGCGCGCGTGTGGCAATAACATATTATTGTATGCTCGTCGTAAACTAACAATAGTTTATTGGTTTTAGCCATATTGCTGCGTCGGAAACATGTATTCATTTTTATATATTTTTATCGCATCTCTCCCCGCGTTTTATCCTTAAGTCAACAAGTTTTTATTTGTCGTCGAGAAAATCGTCCTCCGATACACACGAGTGCAACGTCGTATTAATTGGACGACAATAAAGCGCACCGGGTACGAGTATAATATACGTAACACCACGCCGCGCGCCGTAGTCGAACGAAAACAAAAACGACGTTTTGCGAAACCGTCGGTATGTCCGGTATACACGGTTCACAGTATCTTGGTCCAAAAAAAAAAACGCTCGAATCGTTTTTTTTTCATTTTTTCAAATGACGTCGATACGAAGCCGTATCGAACACGTCGCGGGCGATTCCGAACGAACGGGCTTTTTTTTCTTTATTAAAAAGGAGGAGTTTTTTTTCTAACCGATTCGCCTTGGGGGCTACGTGGGAGGAAATAACTACGCGCGACAGCCTGAAGTATGAACACTTTGAAAATTCGTATATTACGAGGCAATTTTGTGCACGGTAAAAACGCTATTGTTCCGAACGGTAAATAAATATATTATTTTGCATTGTCGCGCGCGCCCAGGTATGATTATTTCATTCCGACCGTAACGCGACTGTTATACGAAACACTATTGTGGTCGACGGGTATCGGAATTGGTATCGCGCGCTGTTCGGTAGAGGAGATAAATTCGCTCGTTTCGACGTGAATATAATACGTAACGGTGTCGGCAAAGTCACAAAACGTAAAGCCGGCGCGCAATGTATGCAATTTAAACATAAAATTATATGTGTAGTAGACATAGTGTGAAACGAGGCGTTTTATCAAAACACGTGGTTGGCAAATGACGAATTGAAGATTCTAATGGGAGTTCGGTATATCTGCCGGCATTACTCAAAGGATAAATATTATACTTTGATGGCATTACTGTTTTTACGGACGGGGCTGTGAAAAACTAGTTGGGCCAAACTAATGAATACAATCTATACAAACAATCTGCTTATAGTTATTTTTTACTGGAGAAATGTAACTCGGGGACGCGTTTTTCGTTTTGTTTTCTAATGATTTTCGACGAAAACATGTCACGACAGGTAACACATACGCCTAGGCAAAACAGTGTGTGTTGGCAAATATATTTTCGAATCGGCTGTTAAATGTTTACGTCACAGTATATTCGATATTGATGGAGAATATTCCAACTGACTAGACGAAGACTGATGATAATTAGTAATCACACGCGTAATTATCGGAATGCTGCGAGTAAAAGTCGAAGAGGAGTTTGTTAAAAACAAAAAAATCTACAATGCGAACGAAACGCAAACCCGATGAAACGCGCACGTCGAATTTTCATCCCCGCAGACGATTATCCAGACGACTTAATCATGCTCGCACAGAGACATTGGCTCGGATAATAATAATTTTCCATAACATATAGCCAAAATGAAAATCGGAAAAATGTTATCGTAAATATTATACGACACTAAGCCCACACTAAACGACAATCGCGACACCTATCTATTGGGCTCACCAGCGCGCGCGAACTCTACGCCAACGTGTAATATAAATAACGTGTGTATGTGTGTTTTGTGGCAAGTATGTGTAAGTATGTGTAAGTATGTGTATGTGTAAGTATGTGTATGTGAGCGTCTATATGTATATAAAATAATGTGCGTGTGCGCGCGGTGTGTATACTTGAGAGACCCTAACCGACCTCCGTCGTCGTCGTCGTCGCGGTGACGTATCCTCCGCGTCGCGGCGCGACGTCGCAAAGTCTTCGTTTGACCGAGATCGAATGACAAAACGCAGCCGGGCGTGCGCGCCGACGGGCGGGCTGGGGGAGAGCCGACGCGACGTCGAACTTCGGTTTCATTTCGTGACACTCGGCTCGGAAGTAATTTGAACTTATTACCTCCGAACGCCGCCGCCGCCACGTTATTTCTCCATTGTCTGCGCGCCGCGCCGGAGCCGAGAGGACGAGAACCGCGGCGGCGTGTCCCCGCGCGCCGCGCGTCGAGTGCGCGCCCCCGCGGACGGTTTCCTTTTGTCCTCTTCTACTCTCGGTTCCTGCGCGCGCGCGCGCACGCGCAAACGAGTCCTTTCCGTCGCCCGTGTCCCGACACCCCGTCGTCGTCTGCACCGGCGGCGGGGCGAAGGGTAAAACGAACTTTAGGTAATATATATATAATATATACGTATATTATAACACACATACAACGTCGCCCGAGCGATTCGAACCGCGAATACAAACGATTTTTTACGCGACATTTTTTTTTTTTTATTCTATTCTATTGTTAAACAATAACAATATTGTGTTACCGATGGTTTTTTGCCGACGGAAAAAAATATCGATAAAATTAACATATTATACGTAATATAATCGCAAAATCTGTCTCCTCGTTTTATTTGTTTTCTTCCGATATATTATGATTTTACATCTCTTCCTCTTTCCTTTTCGTGTCCCTCATCGGGCGTCCCGCGTCCGAAGTAATATTTATAGAGGTGATATTTGTCTCGTCTCGATATTTCGAAAAGTATGTATACACTTTAGCACAAGGTATCGCGTTTACCGTTTTATTTTTATCCTCAAAAAACTTAGATCGACACTGTTGTATTACCGTTTATATCGGAAACAATTCGTCACGTAATTACGCTCGACTATTTCACGGTTTAGATTTTGCTACAACACAGCGAAACGTTTAGTGTCTGACGATTCAATATATAATATTATTACGGACGTTTATATAGTCAAAGAAAATTATTAATTTTTTTTTTATTTATATATCAAGTGTGATATTTTTTATGTCGTGAAAAATATTGCACTGCAGTAGTTTTATATTATATACATATATATATATATATATATATATATATAACACGCTCGGAACTATAAAACAATAATTCGAAACAACACATTTCGGGCGGTATTATTTTTATTCGGAAATATTCATTTCGTTCCTTTTATACGATTATGTAACGCTCTGCAGAGCGTTTGAACTTTAATAGGCGGAATTATTGTTTATAATAAAAACGTCTTTCGAAAATGATAATATAACACAATACCGTCCTATATTATATATTGACGTAGTCGAGTTATCGAATTACAATTTGAATAACTATATTTTTTATCGCGCTCTGTCGTCGTTCTGCTCGACGTCTCGACTGATGATATATTTCCAACGGTTTGATATTATGCGTTTTATTGTTTCTCGCGAAAAATCATAGAAACGTTACCCGTCGATTTCGAAAACGTCGTTTAAAAACTATTATACGTACAATGATTTCAGTAATCTAATGTCGAGTGATAGAATTCAACAACAATCGTCGAAAACAACACGTTATTATCGAATAAACAACGCGTATAACACAACATATCATGCCCGTGTACTGCAGACCTCACAATAACCGTCGCTCCGGTCGTAACGTCGTCGGGTCCGTCGGTATATTATTAAAAACGAACTTTACCGTGAAAATCAATCGAAACACGCGTGCGACACGAAACGGTGGCGAAAACAGACGTAATAATATTTTGATGAACGACTATAGAAATGTTTCCCTTTCGTTTTTTCGCATCGTCGGCAGTAACAGCAGCAGCAGTATACATTTTTCTCGTCGATTTTTTTTCTTCACGTGCGTTTCGTCTCGTGTTCGTTTTCGCGCAGAGGCGGCGGCGGCGTTAAGACGATATTCCTCTCAATTCTGTTATTTTTTTTTTCATCGGAAAACGTTGTTTCGCTACAGACGGCGGCCGACGAATAGGAAGAGACCGAGACGCGAAAAAGGGAAGAGAAAGAGACTCGGAGAGGGAGGGCAGATTGAACGGCAGGGGAACGCGCGCGGAAAGAGCGTAATTTAATATTCTGATGCTAACGTCTTTCGATATTGTTACATTTTCTCTTCTCCTCTCGCGCAATGACATTATCTAATTTCGCAGGCGGCGTATACCTGCCGCAGCTCCCAGGCTGCCAGCTATATTATATATATATATATATAGAGGGGGCACGACGACGGCAATATGAGAGCGTTCTATATTATTATGTATAGGTAGGTATTTTACTGGACAATAATCCGCACGCAGCGATGCCTGCAGCCTCTCAAGACGCGGTGACGGCGTTATATCCTCCGCCAGATGCGCGAGCGATTACGAACCCGTGTAATAGCCCGACGTCGTCGTTGATGCGAACGGCAACACACACAAATATATACGTATATTATGCGCGCCATTTATGTCAAGCCCGGGCGCAGGATTTGTTCAAGGGGGGGGGGGAAGTTAACGAAGAATACGACACCGACGGATTGATATGTTTGTCGCAGTATTTATTAATTTTTTACGTTTTTAAAAACGTACAACAGAGATATTTTCTCCGCCCTGCATGTATTTAGCGGACGACGATATTTTAAGAAACTGGGCGGACATTGATTTTCGACCGAGAAAATAATTATCCCAATAGTTCATATTATTATCCTTTCGGTCAGTAGACACAATTTTATGATATGGCAAAATATTTAAGCGACAGCGTTATAAAAGACGTGCGTACAAATTATATGAGTTAGATACGAGTTCATCTCTGGAGGAGGATCTGTCGGTCGATAAATCGGAATCGAACATATAGTTTATATAAAAATGTTTTTTTTAAAATATTAATCAACAATGATTACTATACACGGTGGCCGTTGTATCGCGAGACGTTTTCACAATATTGTTTTTCCCAACGAAAACAACAATATCGAACGAAAGAATTTAATTTATATTTTCCTACAGACGAGTATCTGTCGGAACCCTCGACCGACGGTCGAAAGGCTCGTCTGAACGCTAGTAGTCGTGTGTCTCGGGACGATAAACCGTGATATTATTATATATACATTACGCGTGCCATCCCGCGGGGTCCGCGACATTCTAAAGATTCTACCGCTCGTCGGGATTGCGCGTCCTGGGCGATCGGAATGACGTTCGACCGCGCGATATTACACATTTCTAGTCGACTCCTAGACCACATCCGTCCAAGGCGCGCGTAGCACAATCGAAGCATAGCACGACTAGAAAGCGCGAGCGTTATATTTCTAGAATATTCGTTACGACCGCGAAACGCGATATTCGCGAATACCGTTCTCATTAAAACACGATTCGACGTCAAATGTTTCGAACGTGTTTGCGCGATTCTCTCGCGACGCGACGCTCGAGTTTTCGATAAAATTGCCCACGCGAAATCGCGTTTCGGAACAAGAACTATTTGAAAATTTCCAGTGACGCGACTTTTCGACGGCTCGACGAGCTAATCACAATCATATCGTAGTCTTAATTACAAAATATTACGTTTTTAACGTTTCTCCGTTCGCGTTGTACGACACGTTGAAACGCGTATTTCACAGCATATTATTATTATGACGTTTTTAAAAGCACGTTATTATTATTATCACGACGGTTTTTTCGTGAATATAAATCCGTTCCTTATATTATATATACGTATATATTACACACGCTGTTATGACTATCCGGAGTTCCCGCTGGGAATTAACGCGAGCGCCGTCTCGGAAAATATCCCGAAAACTTAAAATCTAGATTAAAATACGGGGGTTCACGCGAGTACCGATGGAATATTTACGCGATGCGAATGCGTAGATCTTTGTTGCGCGCTGAATACGACGAGGGACAATAAAGAAACGTATAGGAACTTTCTAAAAGAAATATTACCTCTGCGGCGGCGGCGTAGACGTTTTTACAACGATTATCCGTTATTATTTATGATTATTATTATCATCGTCCGACATAAATTACGCGTCGTTCAAATATTTCACATTGTTCGTTATTTTAGCGTTATCGACACGACCACCGACTAATGTAAGCGCGCCGATATGGTTTTTTTACAACGCGTTATTCTTGTTCGAAACGTTCGTTTCAAAGGGTTCCGGGAAATCTGTGCTCGGTTCGTTTCGCCTCCCCCGGACGTCGGACGTTTTTACCGAGATCGTCTCCGGCGACGTGCCGCTGCGAGACCGTGTTTCCGACGTCGCGCGTCGTCGCGTACGCGGCACACGACGACGACGGTATATTAGCTTTTTCGAGAATTCACCAGTAGACATTTCGCACCGGCGCGGCGATACCGTCGCCCCCTCCCCACCGCGTTTCTTAATCTTTGTTATTAATAATTCGCCGAAGATATTAAACACGGCAAACAGTCGCTGGGGGGGGGGGGCGTCCGATCGTTACTCTGTACTCGGTAATTATGTTAAACGTTTCCGTTTGACTGTCGTATAAACGATTTGCTTTCCTCGAATAATTCGAAACTCGTGACGTCAGTAAATTAAAATGGGTATATAGGTACTTATTTCGCTCTGCTGAAGCTCGAATTTAAAAAAAAAGTAATCTAAAAATGAATATTGCTAGTTGACGACTATGAAGAATTGCGTTATAACCGAGTAAATCGTTTTTCACGATGAAAATATCATTATAACCGAAACCGGGTCACGTTTAATAGCGAAATGTATAATATAAATAACTAGAGCCTTGAAATATTATATTAGGAACGATATTAGTGAGTTGGCGGGCAAATGCTTTTAAGTTTTGTCGAGCTGCAAACGGTAGGTCTAACTCGGCGGCGTTTCCCCCGACCCTTTTTTTCGTATCGTGACCTAATTTAAAAAATTATTTTATGATTTTTTTTTTTATAGGCTTTTATACTGTCTTGTTACCAACTACGAACAATAATAATACGGATTTAGGTAATCGTTTTAATACGTACGTTATTTAATACAAACGCGTAGCGATAAATATTATAATATATACAATAAATTCACGACGGTAAAAAAAAAAAAACGCGAAAAAATAAAAAAAAAAAGCCTAAAACGGCGAAAAATATTGAAATTAGTTATTTAAATTCACTACGTTATTGAAACACGAGTTTAGCCGGAAAAGTTTTCATTTATTATTATACGATTTGTATTCGTAGTGATTCATACTTTTTATCAGTTTTTCGTATAATATTCTTTAACGAAACTTACGATATAATATGATAATACTAGACGTTTCTTATATAAATTTAAACTTTATCCTCACAGTCCGCTCGGCGGAAAAATTTCGCCGCCCAAAGTCAACGGTCTTATTAATTTCAATTCTATCGATCGCGTGGGCCCCGTTTACAAACATATAAGGATTAACCGATGTAAATGACAACATTTACACGATTTTAGCTCGTGTTTCCTAGTGGGCGGATTGCAGCCCATACGCGCGCGCGCACAAACAAATCTCTGGTAAACCCTTTTAATCCACGATAAAATGAAAATGCAATTATCGTTCGCGGGAAAATCGCGCGTCTACGGATATAGCGTTGAATTACTTATAGCGACGGCGAACGATATTATAATACGCGCGCAGTACTTACGAGTTTAGACACACGGTTGTGAAAATAATAGATCGTACGATTGGTAGTCCGCCGAGTTAAAAAAAAAAAAACACGCAAGTACACGCATATGATAATTTATATCCTTTAGATTTCTACAAATCACACGTTGTTGAACGAGTCTATATTTTATATTCGATATCGTAACGAAAGTTTCGCGAAACGGAAATCCTATTCGTCGGTATTATTCGTACAGCCAAATGTTTTCGAGAATCAAAATCATCGCGATTAAATTTACCGTCGTCGTCGTCGTCGCAAAACGAATCTGGTGCTTTTAGCTAATATTAAAAAAAACCATAACAAGTTCAAATAAAATACGGCGACGACCATTGTTCTCACGCTGACACGAAATTAAAGTTAAAGAAAAAAAAAAAAACAAGTACGACTTTTATTAGATTGAAAAAAAAAAAAAAACGTGCGTAATCTTATTTAAAGAATTTATACATCTATCGTGCGATTTTTTTTTCGTCGTCGTCCGTTAAACGACTACTGTAAATCGTACTGTATAAATTATCACGAATATTGTAGGCGGATGAATTTACAATTTCAAATAAATATTTCTTCGGGCGCGCATTTTGAATATTATCGATACCGTTTACTCCTCCTACGGCGGAGAGCGCGAGAGAAGTTCGCGATCGAGTTTAAATAAAAAATTTAATCTCCCTGAGCCACTTGGAAAAATCCCGGCCGATCTATACAATATCATACGATTGCGCGGCGCGAGACGTCTAAATCGAATCTAATCTCGTCGGGGGTCGTAGGGAAAACGTGATATATTTATTAGGCGTGTCGTCGTCGTGCGAGCGCGAGCCGCCTCGTAACCGCTTGTCGAAATAAATATTTAATATCAAACAAATTGATTACACCCACGCGAGGACGGGAATGCCTAAGAGTTTAATTCTACGGGTTTATCTGTAACGCAATCCTCGGCCCGGATGAATGCAGAGCGGGGATTAAAGTCTCAAGCGTATTGCGGCGGGCCTATATCCGGGAAAGAGATCGATAGCCGAAAAAACCGACCGAATCGTTTCCGTGGAGGTAACGTTATATCATAATACAGCGAATACAGGAGTATTTCGCGGACGATCGGATGATATTTTAGACTCGGGACAGAGAGCAAAGGACTGGGTTTTATTCTATCACGACGAGACGCGCGCGCGCGCGTTTCTCCCGTTATTATTATTTCGCGGCGTGGCTGTCGTCACGTTTTCGACTACTACCTGGTCCGATTTTTTGGACTTAACGAATGGTGTGTGTTTTTTTTCGTAGCAAATGTTATCTAGTCTTAGAAAAAGAAGAAAACGATCGATAAAATACGCGTGACGACGGGCAGTGTGTGAACTCAAAAGTCTTCAATCGTCATCAATCACGAAAATCGTCCGCTCGTTATACGTATGGGGTGGCGCTTGCGGAATTATTCGGCTCGGGCCGTACACAAACACTTTGGCCACACTGTTTTCGCATAAAAACACGACAGACTTGAGAAATTATCGATAAAAAGTCAATGTAAACTCTCGAGTTGTGGTGAAAACCGGTCGCAACAATCAACGGATCATATAAAACGTGGAGAATTAAGTCGTACTTTTATAATTGTATACGAGTGTCAAAGATCAAACCGGTCCCAACACGGACCGAAGGGACTTCAACAGACTTTATAACAGGTCTGCAGACGGGTGCAAACGTCATACTCGAACGATCAGTTATCTGCAGAGTGGGGCAGAGTTAAAAGCGATTTTCCCTATTAAGTTTTCTTTTCCCCGGGTATGACTTGGTCGTCGGGGTCGTCGTCCTAGCACTATTACCGTCCGATCGTTATCGTTTATCACGAGCGTTCCGTACGCGCTCGTGGCGGCGGCGGCGGTAATACGGTTTACGGTAGTCGCCTGTGTTCCTTTTATAACGCACGCACACACACACATACGTTGGACTTTTCAAGCGTGATTTGTTTTAATAATAGAAATCGTCGGGATCCTTTAAAAATTAAACCGCCGGAAGTCGAGGTGAAACGCGGTTCCCGACGCGGAGCGTCGTCGTCGCCCGTCGCGCGCAATAATAATATAACGATGAAAAAACAATTTTTATCTCCTCGTCGGCGGCGGCGGCGGCGGCGGGATCATTGCGTATGCCGAACGACGACCGCCGTCCGTCCGTCCGTCCGGGTCGAACCGCCGCGCCGGTGGCGGCGCGGTGACCGTCGCGGTCGGGCAATTACCGCGCGCGGCTGCTCCGGAGAATCACGTATGCGCCCCCTCCCCCCCGTTCGGCTCGCGCGCGTGCATACGTGACACGCCGCGCGACGGCCTGCAGAAACTCCTTCGCGTCCTTATCCTCGGGAAAACCCCGCGGGGTCATATACGCGGGCGCGACGACGGACGTGCGCGGCGCATTATGGTATCGCCGTGTGCTATATAGTATATACCGTATTTACAACGAATTCGGACTTTCAGTGCCCGACCTCGCGAGAATCATAAAAATCATACGTCGCGGTCGAAGGATTTCGCTCCCGTCCTCTCTCCTCGCAACACCCGAATATCGAACGCTCCGATTTTAAACCGGACGAAACGTCGAGAAAATCGATTTCCGAACGGCGCGTCGCCGCCATGTTTCCCTAAAACCGGCTAAAACACAGACTTGGAGAAATTTTACCGCGGTATTTGAAAAGGATTTCGTAATATATTGTAAATCGTTGTTTTAGATCTGCTACGAAGAAATTCGACTTACTACACACGTCAAATAATAATATTAATAGTGAAAAAAAAATCACCGAGCACGCGCATTTTTCACGCAGATTATTTTGTAATAAATAAAACAAACCTCGACTACTTAGAATTTAATCGTAACAGACTATAAAAGTAATTACGATGCGACTAGTTTTAGAAAAATTACTCATTAACCAACCGCAGAGTCGAGAAGAGCATATATTGTCGACGCGCAAATAACGCCTTTGTGCGGTGACTTCGAGCAGGAATAATCGCGCGCGATTTCGGCATAATAAAACGGCGGAATAGTAATAATGGGTTCACCTGCGGTTTAAGTGACGTGAGAAACACACGTCACTGGTAAAATCACAAAAAAATAAAATCAAATTGTCTTTCTCGGAGACGAAACGCTTCGATATTAATTAACGGCGCCCGGACTCGTTTCGCCTCGCACGGTCCCCACATCCCCCCCCCCCCCATCAAAATCCGGCACCGTCACGGGAGGTGTGCGCTTATTATGCGATCGTGGAATTCGAATGTCCTCGGAATGGCGACGAGGACACAACGACGCGCGCACAAAAACCAACGCGGACCGAAGAATTCGAAAATTGTTGTCAGACGACGAGCGGCAGCTGCCAATTTCTATTGTTCAAACATCTCGCGCCAACGTTTCTCGCGGAATTCGTTTACGAACGAGGTGCGGTGACGTCGTTTCGGTCTTTCCCGCACCAGGGAGCCGACCGCGGTTTTGTCGATTCGCAGACTCGAAATTTTTACCGCGCGCGAGCCTGTCGTCGGTGATTGGTGTGTGTACCTAAACAGAACGTGTCGTTCACACGACCGTTTTTTTTTTTTTCAAGTGTTAAACGTGACGAAAGCCACACGACCGTGTAAAATTATAGAAAATCACACGCGCATAACGTTTCAATAATTTCGAGAAAAAAAACCCTGTGCAGACGATTTCATTGCATTTTTACGATAAAATTTAAATTCAGACTTTTTACCGTAAGTGCCTCACACAGAAGAAATGTGATTCGTGCGCGCGCAAACCCGATTTCAATTCGTGGCATTACTTAAACACAGAATTTTACCCATTTCGAACACAATTTGGACGGTTAATAATAATAACGCCAACATAATAAGCATCGCTCCGTGGTCACATACGCGAACCATCATCGCACGATTACGATTTTGTTTTTGTTTTTGTTTTTTTTTTTAAATTTTTCTAGTTTTATATTATTATATTATAATCGTGATTATACCTGATAATCGAGTGCAACTCGTCTCGTTTAAACTCGACGGGTTTTGTTTACACAGTGAAATAATATTAATTCAATTAATAAATGTAACTACTTAAACGAAAAACTAAACGAAACGCACAACTGCACAATATAACCCGACCTGCACACCGAACGAAATGAAAATAATTGCGACTACGGTACACGCTGCGAACATCCGGCCGGCGTGCGGCGTATGAACTCGCTCGAAACAATGTGATTAATTTCGGCCGTCTCCGGCGAACGTTCGCCCCGGAATTAAACGCGCGCGTCGGCGGATTTCGTCCGCTCGGTTTACACCTTGGCGCGGGCGAACAGTCCATATAATTTAAAATATTCCGGTCGACATTTGGACAAACCGATTCCAAACGAAAATCGGAGGATTTTTTTTTTTTTTTTTTAAACTTGTGAACTCGTTTTTTTTTTTTTATATTTTTTCACCTAAAGTTTTTCTCGATTTTTCGGACAGACCCGGAGAGAAAATCTACCCTAAAATACCGACCATTAGACAGCGTGTGCTGCCAGCAAAATTCTGCCCGAGGCCAGGTCGAAAACAAGACCGTTTCCTCTAGTCAAAAACGCGACGACAAACGAAAAAAAAAAACAAAAAACACGCGCCTAACACGCTCAGAATCGAAAAAACTAAGGAGCCGTCCGCTAGTCGTTTACTACCGTAGACCTGCTGATCAGCGCCGCGAGCGAATATTGCTGATGTTTTGCCCCACCCCTAAGTTATTTCTCCTACTGGTTTCCACTCGCGGTCGACCGAGGAAAACGCGCGGACAACGTGGGTCATTGAAGAGACGCGACCGAGTGCGAGGAATCTATAATATGAATTGGCCTCGGAAACGTGTCGAAACTGCTGCAGAAGTATAAATAACGATTTCTCGGATAAAAAATATACTCATACGCACACGCGCTCATACCGACGTGTGTGCGCGCACGGTATGTACAGGGTGGTGGTGAGCCGTCGCGACAGAAACATCTCGGCAGATCGCATTGTTATTACGTATTTTCCCAACAAGTCTCGTCCGAGTACAGTCGTTAGACCGTCGCGTAGAGGCAGTCGTAGCAGTTGATAATTCGTATTTTTAACCGTCCGAAAAATAACTCCTGAAATCGTAGTTTACGAAAAAAAAAAAAAAAAAAAAACCCGTACGAGTCGTCAACAAATACGACAATAAGTTCCGACGAGATTCGTTAACAAAATAATATTGCCAAAGACGGGGGGGGGGGGGAGAGAGCGGAGGGGGTCGTGTTTTACGATTAAATAACTCGACGTGCGATCGTGCGAAAAGAAAAATAATATTACTATTTTGTTCGACGTTCGAGTTGTATTCGTTTTGGCCGTATTGATTGAATTTTTTTTTTTTCCCGGCAGGTCACACGTCACGCGCCAAACGAATGGCCGTTTTTTTTCTCGCCCCCCTCCGCCCCCCCCCTCAAACGTCGACCACAACTGTGGCCGAAAGCGTCTCGACGCATCCGACCGACAACAAACGCGTATCGTAATGGAATAATCAAAATAAAAAAAAATTACTTATCGATCGCGTCGTCGCAAGTAAATCGTAAACGACACGACTACACACGACGACGGCTCGCGCAATTGATTTCTCCGATCGATTCGATTTTTACGACGCGCGTCAGTAATTTATAATAGTAATAATCGTATCCTTTCCGACGGTATAGCTATAATAATATATTATGATAATAAAAGTTGAAATTCTGAGATACTCGCAAACACGAGGGGCGGGCACGACGCGACGATTGCGTTTTTTCTATTTTAACGACGTCGTCAAACGTACACGCGAAGTAAGTAAACAAAACGAAAAACACGGCGTTTCGAATATTATGTTAATACAGTAACATACTCGGCGGAGATGAACATTAAGACCCGTATTTGACCGTTGTTTTGCTCTATTTCCGTCTATTCCGCCCGCATAAATAAAAAATGAAAAAGAAAACAACAACGACGACGACGACGACGACGACCCCGCATTGAAATAAAAATAGGGCAAACTTCCAAGTAAAATGGATCGCGAGCATAAAAAACCAAGGGTTCTAGTATCTGGGTCCATAAAAAAAAAAAAAAAAAAAACCATTAGCCGCGTGACAAAAAGAGAAAAAGAACATTAGCCGAGGAAGTTTCTCGACGTATTTCTGTTCGGCAATCGGCTCTCACTCCCTCTTTATCCTCTCTTTCTCTCGAGCGCGTGTCGTCTTTTACCCTCGCGCCACGTTTACGTCGGCACTCGGTTATGTATCTGACTGGTGATTTAGGTCTAGAGGCACGTCTCAACTTTGGCCAAAACTTTGGATAAGGACCTCCGGTTTACATTTCTTCTTTTACTTTTTACTTTTTTCTCTTTTTTCGGTTACCTCTGCTGTACACGCCTTTAAATAATAGGCGCAACGGCATTAACGTTGTAAGTATCAATCGGAAAATAAAAACGCATTTCTCTCCCTCGCCGTAGACGCACGCGATGAATATTGTAAAACGAAATTCAGCTCGACGTATATTTGTAATCAATACGATTATATTTAATCTGAATCTTTGAGCGCATGCCCGAACGTTAATATTGTAAATTTAACGCCCTTTAATTAAATTCAATACGAGGAGAGCAACTTAAAAATTAGTTTGAAATCTGAAGGAAAAAATGCCCGAAAACCCTTAAAAGTTCACAAAAAATCCCAGCGCATCGATAGACGAAAATATAATAAAAATCAAGTAAAACACGTCGAAATACGGGGGGAAATAAAATTAAAAATAACTGTTTCAAAATTCAATTCGCTAGCGCATAGTTGAGCTAATAATAATCTATCATTTGTTTCTCGACAAGCTAAAACGACGCGTTTCCCTACAAACTTGCAGTACTACTAGGACTCGGACTTTGATGCTCTGAGACTGAGCTATTAAAAATGTGAAAATTATCAATTTACGTTTATATTTTGATAATAGTAAACACGATAATAGGTTATTAACAAACGAATAAAACAAAACCAATAAAAACTCGTAAAAGTCGACGAAAAAAGATGAAAAAAGAAAAATTATACGTCAAACAATAATATTATCGATCGATAATAAAATATAGTGGTTTTGTTAATTAAGACAAAATAATTGAAAAATGATTTGCAATTATAAAAAAACCAACCTTTAAAGAGATTAGAGTCATTCCAATGACATTATTAGAAATACATTTTTAGCCGAGAAAGAGTCGTCCGAGGATTTTCAAAAAAGAAAAACCTAAAAATCCCAAAACCCCCGAAGTCCCTCCTATCATATTATAAAACGATATAAATCGCTGTAAAGCTCGTATATATTATTTATATAATAACGTTTGTATAAACGATATTTCGCCGCGACCGTTCGTACGTGTTAAAAATGTATATAGAAACGATTACCACCCGGACCGACCTAGACGGTAAACACCGAGCACGCGCAGACGCTACGCGCAATTTCAAAACCGTTGCTCGATCACTTTGTACGCGTTCATTATTACCCCGTTCGGGATATTTTAAAAACATAAAAGGATTTAAAACGACGGTTTTCGATATTTCCGCGATCTAAAGAGGACCGCGAAACGTTTTGACAACAATCGGGCGCCGACGACGGGGTTATCGTCGCGTTCGCGTTTCAATATCGTTTACGAGTCCCGCGGGATTTTTAAAATTATCAAAATCGAACCCACCGTTAAAGTCATATTTCGCATATCTAAAGATAATCCCGCGATGATGATAATAATAATAGAACGGAGGCGACGACAGTAATAATAATAATAATCGGGGCCCGGATGTCGACGGCGGCTTTCGTACGACAATAATAAAGTGTTATTGAAATATTATATAAAACGATTTATCGAAACTGTTAAATAATATAAATCGAAATAGGTCTCGCCTGGAGTATTATAATAAAACAGTGCTCTAATGTCGTTAAGACAATAGTTTCGAATGAAATTTACACAACAGGCGTGTGAACAGAGAACGCACTATTTATTTTTTTGTCGCGACATCATAGATTACTGACTTAAAATGTGTGTTTTCGACAACACACGTACACGAATCTAAATATTTATTTTGCACCGTTTTTTTTTTTCGTTACCACCGACGACGCGCGACGTCAGGTTTTGTAATTAAATTTCAAATTAAAAGTACGCACGCGTGCGTATAAAAAAACAACGTATTATAAATTGTAATTATTATTTCGAAAATCAATAAATAATTTTATCCGCCTCGACCGTGAAAAACACGAGCGTTTTTTTTTTTTTTTTTAAAATATTTAGGTCATTTTTTCGTCAAGTCTTTAAACGCATGTTTTCAGCGGCATTAACACGTCCGCGTGCCGCCCTAAATTAATAACGACGGTCGATAAATTTCAGTTATAAAACGAAAGACGACGACGTATATTGTTTACAGAGAAATTTCGCGAACGGCTTTTTTAACGCGCGACGTGCGTTTTTCTATCGGCCAATAATAATTCATGCCGTCGACGACGACGTTTGCAGTGGCAGACGACATCGGGGCGAGTAATATTTATTTTTAAAACAATGTATCTATAAGAATCAGTACGCTTGCACGCGTTGGCTTTGACGATTGTCAGAGCCGTCGTCGTCGGGCGAGAATAGAGGTGTTGGCTATCGATTATTATTTATTACTCGCACCTACGTATATTCCCTGTACCCCCTTAAGCCGGAGCATGTTAGCATCCGTGATGTGAATAAATGATTTTCGGCGGAATAATAAACGTTCCGACTACGATTTCAATATTTCACGGCGACGCCCGCCGTCGAAAATATAAATATCACAGTCATTTCGCTCGGAGGGGGGGGGGAGGAAGAGGAGCGGGGCGAGGGCGAAATATAATTTTGACAAATTAGCCGCGGACCGAAATAATTGAAGACCTTTGAGGCAGATGGCCTTTGTAAAACATAAAAAATTATACACACTTTCGGCTTTCTTTTTCTTTTTTTAATAATAATTTTTTTATCGCATAATATTATCGTCAAAAGAGTTAATTACGTTCGTTAATTAAAACTGATATTTCCGTTTATAGACAACATGGCAAATTTATTATAAACGAAATTGATATACTCCGGTTTTATTATTTATTTCATTTAATTAAAAGTTCATAATTAACGCTTGAAATGTAAAAGACGAAATACGTCAAATGTAGAGAGAGAGAGAGAGAGAGAGAGAGAGAGCGAGCGAGAGTACATACATTTAATCAAAAAAGAATATCAAGTGACAGTCTTGTTTAGATTTCATTTGATGCCATTGAAATATATTATAATAATAATATTACATTTTCGAATCGAATCGAATGAAATATATACGAGTTGGAAATTCGTCGGCATTATAATTTTTATAATATTTTAATCGTTTACACATTATATGTATAGTCTTGTGACTGAAAAAGTAGTGAAAAATAAGTGAAAAAAAAAAAAAAAAACCATACCCGTTTTAATTAAAACGTGAAACATATAACGTTAGAAATTCTCAATTTAACATTTAAACTTTATGAAATTGCATTAATTATTTTACGGAAAAATAAACGGTATTCGTGTATTTAATAAAAACAGGTAAGAGTTAAATCGTTAATACCTTTTCCCCTCGGAAACTCGTGTTTTTTTTTTTTTTTTCGGCCACTAATACGTCGAGCAATTTAAATATAATCACTTCATATACTTTTTGACTTTTGTGAAAGATATAAAGAAAAGAAAAAAAAAAGATTCGAAAAAGAAAAATTACGTTAATTTCATAAAGTTACCATATTATTATAATAATATAGGCACCGCCGCTAACTAATTAATGTAGTTTATTGTTTTATTACGTTTTGTTCGAAATAAAGTTAAAGCGCGCGATTACGAACATGTACCTCTACGCGACTAAGCCGAAACAAGCATTTTTCTTTTTTTCAAAACATAAAAAGTCATGATTATTATTCAAACGGTAATAAATCAACGGCCTTTGAAGAAACGTTATCGGTTATTATTAACCGTTCCCGGTTTGTGGCAATAATTTATCGACCGTATTATTCATCGATAACGAGCGTTCGTTCTCGTCTCTCCATAGAGATCGAGACAACGATAAACGTGACAGATGCTTTTATATTATAATAATAATAGTGATTAAAATATTCAAAAAGTCAAACGGTTTTTTTCTTAGCGGTCACGAGCAAATCCTGCAAATTACGCGAGTTCAATAAATAGCATTGTCACGTTCGACGAGTTAAGTGTACGAACACACGTTTCTCGCTATCGGGTTCTTAAAATATTACGGAGACTATTGAAATTTTAGTTTGTTTTTTTTATCCTTTTTCAATACGTCGCGGAGGTTTATAATTAGCAACGAGGAGGAAGCGAAGCGAACAACTAAACGACCGCGATTTTATCGCGTCCTTTTATTACCCGGTCGGTTTTATTAGACGCCTACCTGAAAAAGTATGAACGGTAATATAACTTTCCTGTAATACGATTCTAAGGAAATCTCGCACTATTCGGTCCACGCGCGCGTACAATATCAGTTTCTAGAGAATCGCGTGAAATTAAACACGGCCGTGCTTTTTTTATTAGGTATATTCTGCGTCTTCTGCGACGAACCGAATAGAAAATGAAAAAAAAAAAAAAATGATCACGAGGTAGTTTTTTTTTTATTAATTTTCGTTTCCTAAACGCGTCGAACGTTTCGACCGAATAATTGGCTCGGTCATGCCGCCCCGGGCACTTTGTCTTTTAATCGTTTTACATATTATTATATACAAGTGCAGCGTACCTACTTAAAACAGACATTGTATAAATATAGTTTATAAGCTCCGGAGATTACCCGTGCGCGCGCATACCGTATATCGTTCGATCTCATTACCGTCGCTATATTTACGAGGGTCTTTTGAAATTAATAATCGACTCGAGTTTCCTTTGTGCGACGAGCTTATATTTAAAACGCAATCTAACGATTGCACTGCAGACGGGACGTTTCGACGCGCAAAAAGACCATAATATCTAAAAAACCAGCCCTAGAGTTTCCGGATTCGCGGAAAACCGGTAACAACTCGACGCGACGGAGACTGTCGTGACGAAGGCTGTACCGGGAATTGATACGCGGGCAGGGCGCGGTCTGTATTTTCTAGTGATTCTCAGAGTCCCAGTGTTTAATATCATCGACACTCGTAAAATTATTAAAAAACGAGTCATCGCAATAACCAGCGCTGCTTTTTGACGAAGGCGATTTTAGAAGTTAATCATCAATCGATAAGAAAAAAATGCGCGTCAAACGTTTATAATATTGTAAACGTGTTTTCAAACGAGACCAGTCTCTTTCGGGAAAAAATAAACATTCCAAATAGGTAATCGAGAAGTTTGTTACGAGCCCGACCTATTTATTCGATAGAGATGAGAACGGTTCGGCCCATTTTCGAGAACGTCGTTGAAAAACTACAATTCGTCAACACTACCCGGGGAATAGTTGAAAAAAATAAAATAAAAAAACCGCGTTCGAGTTACAACACACGCTCGTAGAGAAATCTGGACGGGACGAACGCGATTATGTATACGATATTATAATATTATATAACGTCGCGGCGGTGATCGATAGAATAGATAATATATTCTTTGTCGGCCGCCGCCGCCGCCGGTATATTAGTCGTTTATATCGCGCGGCGCTCGCGCGAAATAGGTATTATGATTCATGTTGTTTTATCGATGTGTATTGTACCGGGCCGTGAAAGTGCAAAATCGCGTCACACATAAATTACGATTACATTCAATAGACGACCCGTAATAACTCATATACCGCGCGCGCGCGCTCGCCATCGTGTAATACGATCTTGCCGGCCGCGTCCGGAGATCCTATAATAACAGGTGCCCACGAGGTGTAACGACGATAACAATTACCAGAATAGTGGTATGTACATACACGTACGTACAAGTGGTCGCCGAGGACGGCAAAGACAGATAACGATTTAGACGATGAAGAAATTCAATTAGTATTTTAAATCCCTCAACGCGTAAAATGTCGAAGGTGAAACGTAGACGGGAAAATGCAGAAATATGCACTTTTAAACGCGTTGTACTCGATAAAAGGGGGAAAAAAAATGTATACATCGTATTATAATAATTCTACGAAACGTAAAGGCATTTGGATCATAATACGTATGTTCGGGCAGTTTTTTCGCGTCGAAAATTCGCGAACGCAATGAAATCCCGACGATAACAGTATAGTAACAACGATAAAGTCGTCTAGACCGCGCGAGTGCGTGGGATTTTTTCTCTCTCTCTCGAAATACATATTATTATTATTATTATACGATTCGATGAAAGTGGAATTCGTAAGGGTCCGGGTAATGAGTGCGCGCGCGCGCGTATAACGGGGTTTCAGGTGATATTTTTATAAACGATAAAACGCGCGCCCGCGTGTGTCGTTCGGTTTTGATCATCGCGCGCTCGTTATTTTTACTGCGGGCAGCATTATTATTATTATTATTACCTATTCAATTATTTCGCCTAACGACACAACCGACGACGACGTCTCCGCCACCGCACACCGTCGAAAACCACATCGCATCACACACTCGAGCTCATTAGAATAGAAAGCAGCGGGGGAGGGGGGGGGAAAACCTCGTTTTACAACGCATAAAAAAGCTTAATGATTTTCATCCGAGTGCGAGCAGTGCGCGGCGCACAATAGACGGCTTGCGCGTGCCTCGTAATATATATATATAATTGAAACTTTAGCGAATTACGGGACGTTCGTGCGGCGCGCGCGCGCGGCCGACTATATAACGGGTCTACGATGTTTTGACGTTTATTGGCTAATAAACTGAAAAACCGATCCGACAAAAAAAACTAGGAGACGAAAATCACAAGGTACTTTCGATTCGGTTTGGATACCGATCAACACCGTAGGCGAGCGCGCACGGGGAAACGAATTCCGCCTACTTTCGATTTTTTTGTTGTTAATCAAAACATTTATATTTAATTCAAACCTATCTTTTAAAACTGATGACGGCACATTTATCGGTTACCGCCGTCGAAGGCGACGGCGCCATTCGGGAAAAACTACTAAATTGTTCGGGAAAAAAAAAAACCACCAGAAATAAACGAATCGTTAACGCGCGTTTTCGATCGAACGAGAGATCGACGGCGCGGCGTGCCTATTTTAAAACTGTTAAATACATTTCAATACAGGTACAGATAGTTGTAGATAAATAATTAATAATAATAAAACGGAATTTAAAAAAATTAACGAAACGATAAAAATTAATCGGTGTGCGTATTTTCGATTTAATTCAATCGACCAACAGATATTTTTTGAAAATAAAAACGAGCTCGACGGAGACATGTTTACGAATTATTACACGACGGCAATAAAAAAAAAATAAATAAAATAGAGGTTATATCTCATATCGTTATAACAAAGTAGGTAGACCGACTGATCCGTTCGGTTTTTATACTGGTGTAAAAATCACGATTTTTTTATGAGGTGGTAGAAATATGATTTTGCTAACTCGTGAAAAAAGACGGGGTAGCGATCGCGCTAACCTTCGCTACCACCCGTCTAATTGATAGTATCTATAGACCGGCTTTGTAACGACTACCGAGCACAAGTTTCTAATTTAAATAATGTGGTAATAATAATATGAAAAATACGATTTCGTTCATTTAATTTTGTGCGAAAAAAAAACGGCACGGCGTGCCGTTAAAAGTTTGAAAACCACAGGTATAGACTGTAAATAAATATAATAGGTACTCACGGCCTGGCGGCAGGTCGCTGTCGAGGAGGTTCGTCATGTTGGCTTGTGTGACACATAAATCGCGAGCACGAAGAAACAGAGATTTTAAACGGTCACTCTCGATGAAAAAAATTAAAATCAAAAGACACTATTTAAAAGTTTGATTTTTCGCCGTCGACGAGAGAAATTATAATAATCGACGACGACGTTATCGAACGACGACGTTACGGAGAAAAATTAATACCGCGACGAACTTTCCGAACGGCTGTCGACACTAGACTGATCGTCGGGCACACAGTGTTTATTTTTTTCGCGTCGGTGTTTTTTAGGTTGCGCGCGCTGCTCGGCTGTCATTGGTCCGGATTGCGCGAGCAGTTTTGTTTTCGTGGGCCGTGTTTCCGCTTATTCCGATTTCACGCAAACAAACACTATTATATAATTATTAGTGTTATTACTGATATTATTGTTACATAATTATGTATTCATAACGAACCATATTATATAAAAGAGCAAATACCACTCTTTTATACACGAAATCTCGAAAACTACTCGACCCATGAAGCTGAAATTTGGCAGGTAGATAGTGTAGACAGGTAGGAGATGTGCCCCGAGAACGGTTTTTGCGAAATTCAACCCCCGAGGGGGTTAAAAGGGGGTAGAAATGGAAAAAACTGTTTTTTTTTTACGATCGGATTTCGTTTGAAATTTAGCACGTTTATTATCTCATATCGCGAAATTCAGCTCCTAAGTGGATTGAAAGGGTTAAAAGGGGGGTTGAAATGGAAAAACGTTATTTTTCGGTCGGATTTTCTTTTGAAACTACACGTCGGCGTACAGACAAACCGGTCTGCGGCGGCGTTTAATTATTAAGCGAACGGTTGACAGTCGGTAAACACGCGCATTATTATTGATCGTAACTGAGCAACACTTGGCCCGTGAACGCCGCCGATAGAATATAATACTGATAAAATATTGAATTAGGAAATAAAGAGTGCTGCCGGCTGCGACGGATCATTGGCGGTTTATACGATTACGACGACGACGTGGAAAAAAAACAAGGCGATTTTACGCGTTCCGTTTCATCTGGTCGTACGACGGATGTATTTTTATAAGTCGCATACTACATACATGTATTATAATATATTATAATACACAGTGCCGTTTTGATATTTTACCAAAAGAAAAAAAACAACTCTGAAAGTCTCGAGAACAATCGAACGTTTCGGGATCGCGTGCCGAAAACTTATTATCGCGTTACGCGTCGTAACTCACGCGCGACGGTTTGTGTTTTTATCAAATTGGTAGTCAAAGAGAGACGAACGATTTATTGGGCAGCGCATGATGTATGGGCGCGATTAGTAGCCGTATTTCATGCGTGCGCACTTGTGTACTTTACTCGACACTGCCGTGACATTCGGCTGCCAGACGATTCCGAAGACTTATAGGACGACTACTAGAACGGCGTATATAGGCTCTTACGGTTATTTAGTTCGACTACGGGTCGTCGTGGGGACATTTCACTGCGGAAGCGCGTCGCGTCTCACTCCACAGACGCGCGCAGTAGCTGTTATAATGCGCAATGATTTATGTTTACGCGCGAAACCGTGTCGCGATGCGAGTTCTATCGATGATACCACCGTTGTAGGTCGTTAATTTATTTTGAACGGTGTACGATAGTTTACGACGGTCGTCGGTGTTTATTGAAAACGTATGAAGACAATTTCCGATCTCGTCGCAAACATCGTACACGACATACAGACGTTACTTTTTCGAACGTTTGCCGAACACATCGATACGAAATAATAATGAATTACGTGTATTTGGATTTTCCAAACGTAACCGCTGGCAGCTCAAAGATCCTGCTCGCTCGCGTGTTCTTTGTTTCGCACTTGTCCGGTCTATTTTGAAATACGGGTCATCGATTTGAAATCCAAATCAACGTGTCATCTCGTAAAAAAAAAAAAAAAAAAAACTAGCAAATCTATTTGCACGTCTGTGTTGGCACACGGAGCACGTATTATAAAGACGAATTACCGCCGAGTTCGTTAGCTGCCGAATTGAACACGGAAACTTCAGAATTTAGAAGGCCAATTCTATGATTTACGACGGTTACGTAATTTATTAAATTCTAAAATACACTGCCCGGAAACACTTAATCCCTTTTAATGTCCCGAATATCGCTTTGCGCTCTACACGTTCTACATTCCGCGTTCCAACGTGCAAATAAATTATTGTCTTTTCGCGCCCGTTAACCGAATTGTAACATTCGTCGGGAAATAAATTATTGAAAACACTTGATTTCTCTTCTCGCTCTCTTTCCGCGTTGAAAATTCATTGGAAAAACGTTCATAAGCCGCGTACATATCCACTCGGTTTGTGTATACTATCCGTGTCCGCGCGCGCGCGCGCGCGTTCGGTTACTTAAATTTAACCGTGCGAACTGTACGCCCGCCGCCCGGGGCGTTTATAATTCGAATGGAAATGAAAAAAAGAAAGGTCGCGTTCGATATTTTCCCCGGCGACGACGGTCAGATCCTCCCTCCGCCCGCAATCGCTCACACACGGTATACCGCATACGACGTGTCACGCTCGCGTCAGTGTATATATATATGCACAGTACCGCGCGAAACGTGCTCCCAATACATATTTCGGAATTGTATAGGTAAAGTATGAATAAACACGTCGCAAACTTATGACCGGATAAAAGGCGATTTGAATGTTTTCGGAATGATTGAATACGATATTCCGTTTCGACGCCCTAAAAAATAGGGCCGACCGGCGCGGGGGGGGGGAACGAGATAGGTACGGCGTGGAAAATATACAAAGTTACGCGAGAAGCATTACGTTTGATCGACATATTTACCGCGTAGCCACACACGGTTCGTGGAAACCTCGTGTGTTTTTTCGAATGCGTTTTTCTCCGCGTACGCGGTAATCGAACGTCCGCGGGCGAGAGATTGCCCTAGAACGTTTTGTGTAGTCTCTCTGTAAAAATAGACTCTACATTTTTCGCGCGTATTCTCGACGTAAATTCAGACGAACAGCGCTTTCTCGCGTTTCGTTTAAATCCAAATAACACACACACACACACACACACACACACACAAGGACGAGTAGTCGACAATGCGACTACTTTTTACGAGGAAAAAGACAATCGAGAGAGCAGATTTCGTTTTGCGCGCGTTAGGCTACACCTACATTGGATCCGACGTTGTCCGATGGTCGGACGACGTCGGAAGAAAAACAAACATTCTTATCTCAATGTTAGTGCCTACATTGGAAACGGAGCTCCCGATTTCTCGATTCCCGACGACTCCCGACACTATCCGATTTTCCAATCCGACGAGTAGTTGTGCTCGTGCAATTTTATCATATGAAACTATGAAACTCGGTCGGCGGTTTCGTTTTATATAACGGAAACTCCTGGAGAAAGAATTTTCCGAAATTCGACCGCTATCGGGGTTAAAAGGGGTGAAACGGGTAAAAATGAAAAAAAAAATCACCTAGCATCGGAACCGCTGAAGCTATGGGTGTGAAACTCGGTCAGTAGTTTCGTCTTTTATAGTGGAGTCCGCTGGAGAAAGGATTTTTTCAAAATTCCACCCCTAAAGGTGTTAAAACGGGTAAAAAGGGTGAAACTAGAAAAATTCGCCTGGCCGGAACAATAGGTAAAAACAAGTAGTGAACAATCATCCAGTAGACCTATCTAAATTCAATTCGTCGACCCATTTTTTAGTTTTACGTCTTTTTACGTGGACGTTGTTATATCCAGTAAAAACCAGCACAACAACAAATCGTCTTCCGAATCACTCATTTCGCGTGGTTTGCTGCAATCGGTTCTACAGCAGACTGCCGTAGAACGATTAGATTAGATAAGAATCGGATTACGGATCACGTAGGGAGTCGGAGAGAGAAATTTTTTCAATCCGCGCGTCCCCGGACGATAATAATAATATATATATTTTTTTCGAAAAGAAATAAAAAAAAAACCAAAAAACGTCGTCGTCGTAAGGACGATTTTTTTTTTCTCGATTACTTAGCGACTCACCTTTGCCGGAAGCGCGGCGACGGCCGAGGACAGCGGCTCGGCGCTGAGGAGTTTCTGCAGCTGACTGGGCGTCGCGTCGTGCGACTGTTGTTGCGCCGCCGCGGCCGCCGTGGTGGTCGCGCCGGACGTGGACGACGCGGACGGCGACGAGGACGCGGCCGCCGTGGCCGCGGTGGACGTGGCCGCGGCCGAGGCGGGCGGCGACGGCATGGGCGCCGGCGCGTACTGTATGCAACCGGAGCCGGTGGACGAGGACGGTGACGCGGGCGGCGAGCCCTGGTTGGACGACGGCCGGTGATGGTGATGGTTCTCCGTGTGCCGGCGCAGCGAGCGCGCGTCGCAGTACGACTTGCCGCAGCCGTTGGCCTTGCACTCGAACGGCTTTTTGTGCCGGTGCGTCAGCATGTGCCCGTTCCTGCGGCGGACAACAGATTGTTTTAGTTTAGTTTTTCTTTATTTCTCACAATAATTACACCCGATATAAATAAAAATAGAGAAATATATCCACTCCCTCGAGCCTACTAAGCTTGTGTTGGAATAGAGCAGGGTCATCTCCGACTTGCGATATGAATTTTCCGCATAAAATAAACGATTGAGTAATAATTAAAAAATAAAAGTATAGTTCCTTCTATGGTGTTGTTCTCGACAACTATAAAAACAGCAAAAACCTCATTGATCGCGATTCTGTCTATATTTAACGTTCGATATAGCGTTTCGTTGTAGCCGCGGCATATACTCGTATATCTGTCTTCAAATTCTCTATTTTTCTCTAGACAATTTTGGCCAAAGCGTATCTCAACAATAATGGTTGGAGACCCCTGGATTAGAGAGTTGAGTATAGTAATAATAATTATAAAATGAAATAAACAATTTAATTATAATTATCTCACGTCATTAGAGTATAATTATATCATATTATAATGTGATATATTATATTATTATAATGCGGCGCGTTCCGGTCGATTCTGCCGGGTTTTCGACGTTTACCGTGGGTTTATTTGAGTTTTCGAAAAACTCTGGAGGACTATTTCGACGCGATCCCCTTTCGGAGTACCGACTAGAGAACGTTCGATATCGGAAACCCTCCGTAGCGCGACGACAGACACGAAAAATAAACGATAAAATATTTATAAAACACACGGTACAAAACCACCGGTACCTCAACATTTTCCGCTTCGCTCAGATCTACAAAACTGGAAAATTCGATGTTTTAAAATTTTTATACTTAAGCCCCCTTGAATACATTCACAACTCTGTTCGTTCTAGTCGATAAAAATGACCCGGAAGTACCGCGACAAATTTAATAAGCGTTAGAATATTAAATTTTAACGAAATCTGGTATACCGACTATATAGTATGATCCTTCTCCATCGCTCAGAGTCGTTTTACTAAAGCAAGGGTGAATTGGTTTCATATTTCAACGACCAAATTCACCATATTATTATATCAATCACTCGTCACTCGTATCTCACCCGACTCGGATTTCCGGCCTTGTGCTTTTCATTATTAACGTCTTAAGTGATGTACGAGTATCGCAGTCCTTTTATTAATTTTTTTTTTCATAAATATATTGTATTTATAGTTTTATTTTTTTTTGTCGATCGCGTTTCATCCGGGTTGTAATTATTACATCTACGGCAGTCATATAATAGAAGATCGTTTCGCTGCTCGAAACGTTATTGTTTACAATGCGCGCGCGCGCGCCACATACGCCGAATAGTAATCGTTTTATTTCCTTTTCGTTGTATAGTAATAAAAAAAAAGGTGTTTTTTCCCGCGCGTCCTGCCGATTCACTCCCCGTTTCACCGTATATTTATACATTGTACAAAATACAATTATATACTAAACGTCTTTTTTTTCTCCCTCTCGTTTTTCACCGGCATGTGCGTCGGGAGCAGGATACGACGGCGTGTTATTACGCAACAGAATCGGCCCGAAAACGCCGGAGACCGTTGTTCAAAGGACTGCGACGACGATACGCGAGGATAAAGCGTTCTTCTCTCCGCCGCCGCCGCCGCCGCTTTCCTCGGCAACGTTTCGGACGAGACGAGGCGTTAATAGATTTATAGCCGCCGCGGCGTTACGGCGTCGAAATTATAGCGTCGTTTTTCCCGGGCCGATATATATACATCTGTAGGTACGACCCGGCGTCGCTTCAAGGGTTGAGCATTAGCAGGTCAGGCGCCCTCGGTGCGTTTTATTCCTCTCGCGCGTTTTTCGCCGTAAGAAAACAACGGAATATACGCGCGCGCGCGCGCGCGCTCGTCGGAAACTAAATCATTGACAACCGACCGGGTCGCGCCGGGATATAAATCGGTCTCGGGATCGTACCGCGGACATCGTATACACTATATACGTATATATACTAGTGGTGGGAAAAATCCGGATTTGCCAAAGTTCGAAAATCCGGATTCTCGAACTTCGAAATCCGAAATCCGTATTTCGGATTTGAAATTCGTGTTTCGGATTTGAAATCCGTATTTCGAATTTGAAATCCGTATTTCGGATTTTGAACATAGAATTAGTATTCTTTTATGTTTTATTATTTTATTTTCGTGTATTGTTCGTTATCGTTCGTGTACGCGTATTCAGTTTTATGTTCGTTATCGTTCGTGTGCGCGTATTCAGTTTTAATTGAATATTTGTTATTCAAATGTATAATTTTTTTAAAATTTGTATTTTAAAATGAGTAAACCTATGAGTGGAGCACAAAAGCGCAAAAAAATAATAGAACAAAAATTTAAAGATGCTAAACTGCCCAAATTAGACAGTTTTTTAAAAACATTTTTTTAGTAATTTTAGTAAGGTGAATACACTCCCCCGGATCTTTTTAATATATATACCTGGGACGATGGGGGCACCCGTTGAAAATTTCGCTCCCGGGCCCAAATTTTGAAGTTACGCCACTGAGAATACAGAATCTTTCAATGATAAACCCAAATCTCAGATTTTGAAATTCGAAAATCCGAATTTCGGATTTCAAATCCGAAATCCGGATTTTCGGATTTCAAAATCCGAAATCCGGATTTCCTAGCCTGAAATCCGAAATCCGAAATCCGGATTTATTAGATTTTCGAAGAATCCGGATTTCATTCCCATCACTAATATATACACAAACTATCCGATCATCTCCTCCTCACGGCTATTGAGAAACCAATTTCGGCTACCATTTATCTCGGACGACCGGGCAGGTGGGAACAGTGGGGGCAGGAGCGCGCGTGTCCATAATATCCTTCGGGGATTTCACCGACGCACGCTTTATACGGGGTGGGGGGTGGATTCGCGTTTAAAATATTACCGAGTCGGAGGAGCCGAGGGCGGGGGGACGACGCGAAATTGTTATTTCCGCCGCCGCCGAGCCGTCCTCCCGATATTATTACCGAGCGGCGATGGCCAATTTCGCGATACATATTTCGCAGAGCAACCGGCGAGAGACGTAAGCGTTCCCCAGCGACGACGACGACGACGATATTATTATTATTATCATCGTCTTTTCTATCGGAAACGATTCGCGGAATTCTAGCGCTTCGCGCGAATGAATTTTTCATCCCCGCGCGTTTTACAAAACTCCGTTCGAAACGCATCCGAACGGGTGGGTGAGTAATCGCTGCAGCCACGCGCGCGCGCGACCTGTTGTCGAGTGAAATAATATTTATTTTTTTTATACTTTCACGAAACGGCGAGGAGGTCGCACTAGGAAAACTTACGGTCCACGCGACAACAGTGTTATAGTACGCATTGATACGCCGGCAGGTGGAAATAAAATAATTCATCGTGACGTTACTAGCGACGAATTGCATTGAAAAAAAAAAAGAAGAGAAATACCCTATTGTTATTGTTTATGATTACGAAATTATTAAATTCTGCTACCGTCGTCGCCGCGGCGCACATCGTACAGGAATAATATTGTATATTTTTGAATATTTTACCACGTATTTTTTTTTAAAAAAAAAAACAAACGCCGCGTCTATTTGTATGATAATTTAATATTGTGTCATCGCGCGCGATATTTTGCGTAAAGACGATGTTTTTATTATTTATTTACCGCGAGTATAAGGTACCTACTCACGAAATTACGTTTCGTAAATAATTATTATTGTTTGCGAAAACACATAAATAACAGTTAACGTTTTTAATTGATACGCATAAATATAATATAATATAACCGTTGCGTTATAAACTATATAAACTCAAAACTCGGCGATGAATATTTTTGTTTTCGGCATTTATGAAAACTTTTACGATCGTTATGGATTTAACGAAAGAGAATTATTCGCTATTATACGTGGTCGGTAGTGGTATTTTATCGGAATATTTATATATTATTTTAATGCGTCGGGCCGTAAAAAAAATTAAAAAAAAAAAAATCGTAAACATTTTAAATTCGCTTGGAAAAACGGTCTTAATGGAACGTCGTTTTTTTTATACGATCGCGCGCACATATAGGTATAATCAAGAGCACACACTACGCATAGTCTCGCGAAGAAAAGCGAGAGAATTTTTTTTCTTAACAAATCAAAAACGTATTGATAATCGGTCGGGGAGGAGGGGGACAGTCGAATCGTATCCGTCGTGTTTTTTTTTCGTAACTGCGACTTAGAAAGCTACGCGAACGCCGCGATTGTATAAAAAATGTAGAAAGCTCGTTTTATATTCCAAATAATTAGATCGCTCGTTTAGTTCAGTATAATATAGTCTATTTTTAACGAGCGCAAAGTCTCGGTTTTGTTCCGAGTTAAATTGCGAGGAATTTCGTCGAGTTAAAAATTATTTAAACATTTGAAAAAAAGAACAAAAAAAAAAGGAAAAGAAAGATTGAAGTCGGAAACACGTTTTTACACGGAGACTCGAATGAAGAAAAAAAAAAAAAACTTTTTTTGTTGTTCTATTTGAATATAAATGAAGTCCGTTTCCCCGATGCCTGGCGACCTACATTGCCAACTATATAGACTCTCTGTATATTATGCGATTTGACGGAGAGGTAAATGCCAAAGGATCTTGTATTTTTAAAACAAGAGAAAAACGTCGTCGTTCGGAATCGACGTTTTTTACATAATATAATAATATCGTATACAGTTGGCATTTGAACGCTTAAAGGTTAGGCGTACGATTACACGTTCGTTCCATCAAACGCGCTCCGGACAGCCGTAAGTGTGATAAAAAGAACACTATTTTGGGGTATATAATATATGATGTGTAACTCGGGCGATATATTCCACTTTTGGCACCTCTGTTTTTTTTTTTTTTTTTAATTTTTCCCCCTCTCGAAAACCACGACGTTATTATTCTCCGAAAATCACCGCGCGATATCCACACAACCGCTCGGGTTAGATTATTCACGTATGCGCTGACCGTTTTTCTCGACTCGCGGCGGCGGCGTATGTGACCGGAATACATTTTCCAATTGGAAAATTCTCCTTCTCTCTATATATTCATATATATGTATACGCGCGCACGGGGTTATTTCACGGAGATCTGACGACGGGCTTTTGTTTTTAACATTTTTTTTTCTCTCTCTCTATTAATTCTACACTTATCGTATTTTAGTTGTTTTTTTTTTTATTCATACTAAAAAATATTTTACGATATACGTTTCCGGATTCCGAGTGAAGCGAGAGGACGTGCGGTGTTTTTATTTTTTACACTGTAGCTCAAAAAGTCGTATAAATCTCGTGATTTCCAAAAGATTTGAGATAATATTATACATTCAATTATTTTTTTTTAGAAAAGTAGAAATTTTTTCAAATGTTAAGAATAATAATAACTGCGATCGACCGAAAAATCGATTCCGAAAAATTTGATACCGAGTTTTTCGATTCGTTATAGGCGAGCGCGATTAGGAAAAATATCGAAAGTGACGATTTTTTATTTCTATCGTTTTTTTACACACCAGTCACAGGACTTTGGGTAATATTTCAAATTTCATTAATAAAATATTAATACGCGGTTATATTATGATAATATATAAGGTTTTTTAGCCGTTCGCCTTTGTTTTTCACGACGACGCAAAGTATGACATATTTTATTAGTGTCGCGTAACACCGAGAAACGCAGCTCTACCGGACGGTTTCGTAAAATTCGACTGAACGCTATGCTCACGTTGCCCCGCAGTAATAATTAATCGCATGACGCGTGAAATAAATGATTATCGAATTTTATTTTCATTTAATACCTGGTAAACTCACTACATAACACGACCGACGTTATCGAAACAAAGGTTGAAAATTGCAAATACGAGTATATCATACGAACGACCCGGAGTTTAGACGATTCCAACGTCGTCGGGGAAAAATAAAATAAAATAATCTGCGTTTGTCACGCGACACAATATTCGGCGCGGCGGCCGTTTCTCCGAGCGAATTTATTTCGCAATAAAATACGTTTGTTATTGGCACATACCGGCGAAAAACCCCAACGCTAGCGCGTTATTGTCGGCGACGCCGCCGCCGCCGCCGCCGCGGGGTAATTTATAACAATATTATCATATACATATAAGACGTATGCGTATATTATTTATAAACGGCCTCGGAAGACGGGAGATGAAAAAAAAATATACCATTTACGTAATAATATATCATGCGCTCGTATAGGTACTTAGGCAATAATGTCGGCGCGGTTATGCTTATCCCGGGGGTCGCGTTTTCAATTTCCCGGCGTAATGAAAACCGATACTTGTCGATGTAAGTCGCGGGCCCGGGGCGCGGGCGAGCGAGAGCGCGCGCGGAGACGAGCGGGACGGAGCCGTCGTCGTCGTCGGGCAGCGCTCGCGGCGGGGCGTCGTCGTCGGTGGAAAAGGTCACGATAAACATGGGGGGAGGGGGCGTAGAAAAAGGTTCGATGTGAATTATTGTTGCTACGGATCGCGGATCCGGGGGAGAGTAAAAGTATACGTACAAACGTATAATTTCAAAACGCGCACGTTATTGGGTATAATAATATAAACCCTGCGGATGAAATTACGATCGAGTGTTTTGCGACGCGCGCCGGGTTTAAACCGGAGCGGGACCGCGGAATCGTGACGAAAACGACAGGTTTCGACCGTCTCGAGAGCAGGGGGGAAAAAAAAAGGAAAAGCGAACGTGTACCTACTCGCGAGAGTACCGAATTCCGAGGAGGTCGTTTGTGCGCGATATTTTTATTACTACGTAATTTATATCGTACTCGAGGAAAAACACTTACAAGTGGTCTTGTCTTTTGAAAGCTTTGCTGCAAACGTTGCACACATACTTCCTCTCGTCGCTGTGCGTCAGTTTATGTTTGGCCAGCGCAGACGCGTTCCCGAACACTTTCCCGCAGGTCTAAAACACACACATTTGTAACGTTCAATAATTAGTCGTCGAGCATAATATCGCCACACACAATATTTATATACGTATAAACATGTTAGTTTTAAAAATAAATAAATACGAATAATGTCTGTCGTATTAATATTTATATTGTTTGTAATAGTTTCCGATTAATTATTTTATATTTTATTAATTAATATTCATTAATTTAACAACTAATATTAATTATATTTGCACTGCGATACGCGTATAGGCGCGGCGCACACGGGGCATGTTTACCTCTAATAATTTATGAATAATCTGACCCGAGTAAAAACGGCACGGTGTATATAATATTAACACGAAAATATAATTTATTCAAACAAATAGAATAAAATGTGCAATAATTACAATACCGTTAGTGGTATTGAATGAACCGGCTTAGGTTTTTTTCTCATCAAGATCAATGTAAAAGTGAAAGATTTCATATCAGGGTTGTTCGGTTTTTGCAAAAAAACATTTTCGCCCCGGACCACGTGGTGTTCCGAACGACGTCTGTTGCACGACTGAGCTAGGCTCGCCGGTGGTTTACCGGAAGAAAGTGCTGCGATTGCCCAATGATTACCTAATCATCAGACACACGCGTGTGTTCGTCGTCTCCGTCGACAATAACGATACTACGACGACAAATCTTTTTTTGACCTTTTTGTATCAGAAAACGACGAATGACGAGATGACAAAATATGGAAAATAATTTATTGAAAACTATAAAATATTATATAAATAATATGAAAATAAAAACAGATCTCGTATTATAATGAAAAAAAGTGCAAATACGAGTGCGATCGGTTTCGAACGAAATCCATCATCAGGTGTAAAGAACGCACTCGGACAAAAGACGGAATATAACGTGCCGCGCGCGTATAATATAATGTGAAATCGAGTGAAAAACGTAACGCACCGTTTTAATGAAAGTTTAATATTATTATAAAAAAAAAACACACGCGCGCGCGCGCGCGCGATATCCGTGTGAATAATTTAAACGAGTTCGGTCGAAAACGTACGTAAAACCCCCGACACATTGTTTTAAATTGTATTACATTTTAACTGCATTATTTATTTGCATTATTAACGCGACACGATTTAATTTAAAATATCAAATAATGCGATGATTCGAATGAATTTAAATTAAACCGAAATCGATTTGATTTAATCGTACCTATATATACGTATACGCACACGTATAGGCCTTTTATAGGCCACTTTTGTTGTTGTTAAATCATAACGCGTAAACGACCGACGTTTCCGGCTTTTGCCGACTAGACGCGTATTATATTATAACGCTCATATATTTTTTTTTAATCGTTTTGTTCCCGACATAACAACGACGCGCATCATAATAATATAATGTCTAAATCGCGACACGATCGATTCGTACGCTTTTACTTTTTGTACACACCGTTTACCGCATTAATTACAAATTCGTTGTTTATTATAAACAGCGTGTTTGTTATTATTCGAGGGGAAATAAAATGATAATAACATGAAAATCGTTTCACCGAAACGACGGCGTCTATAACGCACTAGTGCCCGGAGTTGAGGAATTTTTTACCATCGACGAAACACAATATTATACGATTTCAATGAAAATACCGTCGGGGACGGCTCGCGATACGACTCGAAAGACGAATACTGCACAGTGACGCGTACGAAATGGCAATTTTACACTTGACGAAACTGAACGCGCGTCACCGATAACGTTTATTGAGAGTCTCGACGACTTGGCGGATATAAATAAAACAATATAATATGTATACGATCGGGCGGGTTAGAGCCACGGCGGCGGTTCGCACGTGTACCGCCGCCGTGTTTCGGGAACGGTTTCATGTTCGAATACTTTGAGAAACGTATTTGTGCGACGAACGAACACATAAAATATAACACGACGCCGTATTTCGACTTGTCTCGAAATCCTATTGAAATTACCGTTCTCTCCGACGAACGTAGGTACCTACACGTTTTCCGACAAATATTATAACGAACGCGTCCGTCCCGTCGAAAGTTTTAAGTATTTCAAAGCGTTTCCCTGCCCCTCCTCCGGCCGGATTTTTATGGAAGCGTCGTCGTCGTCGAGTCTTCGTGTCGTTATTATTTTGTAAATCAAAACGTCACGCTTATATCTATTTCAAGGTATATTATTTGAATAATAAAACACAGACGCACGCGAAATCCAATAATTCGTATTTGTCTTTCCTCTACGCGCGCATGCCGCCCCGCGTCCCATAACGAGATTAATTAATTATAAATTCGTGTCGCTGCAGCGTTTACGATTGAACAGAACAAAAACTTGCAATTGCTGGCCTCCGCCAATTTATTATTATAAAACGCTCGTTAATCAACGATCTTAATGTCTTCTTGAAGAATTTTAACGAGCACTCGTTAAAAAAAAGAAGAAAAAAGAGAGAGACAGAGAGAGAGAGAGTGAACGAAAAGAAGAGAGGAAAAAAAGAAAGAAAGTGAACTACTGTCTTTTAGTCGGTCGGACGAAGGGAGGGCGGAAGGGTCGCGCGGGCCGTAGAAATGAGATTTTGCTCATTGTTCGCAATATTTGTGTGCATAAATCGTAACGATAACCGAGAGGGGAAAAAAAACCGATTAAAATTTTCGGATAACTTTAATAATATAATATTATAACTGTAATAATAACTATAATAATAATAATAATAACAACTCCGTACGCGAGATCGGAGCGAATTGAACGCGCGCGTTTCCAAATCGACCGTTCGGAGAATCGCCGCCGCGCGCGCGGGGATTATTGTCGCGAAACTTCTAGTTTTGTCGGAATAAATCGCGCCGCCTCCCCGGCCCCGCTGATTTATAACTCTTCGTAAATTTATAGGACTTTACAAGCGTCCATTAAAGGTGTTCTGTAGAAATGTTTCTACTCTCGTTGCACTTAAGCCCAAATGTTAGGTTACTTTTCATCATCTCCTTTGCCTTATCCCATTTACCCGAGGTGTCGGCTTTCCCGTTCTCCTATTTAATCTTACTTATTCGATGCCGTTCCCCGTCGCCGCGTCACATCTGATTTGTTTTCCGCACGGCCTACCTACGACGTTATTGCACCGCGTATAATAGTAAATCGCGCGACAGTGCAGTCGGTTTTGTTTTAGATTCCGAGTGAAGCAAAGGAGGTATTATGATTTTACTGCGCGTTCTTTTTTTCTCTCCGTCTCGTTGGTTGTTCTCAAACCTCAAAGGGGGGTTTTCGATAGCTCAAATGTGTTGTCTATTAGATAATTTCCCGTACACGTTTTCAAAACCGAGAGAAAGGTTTGCGTAGGATTTTCAAAAAATCGTTGTACACACGCGATTTGTCAAATGAAAACGTATTCGTAGTCGCATATCGAACTGGGCGCAAAGGAAAACTAACGCGTCGACTAACGCCTTCGTTTTGTTCCTGTAGGAAAGGTCGCACCACGTATGTGGTGGGCTTAGAAATATTTCGAAACGGATCGCCCTAACCGTGAAAAGTTCGGGAACCTCCGAGTGTACTAGACGCCGCCGTACGGACTCGTCGAGCTGACGACGTTACGCGAGTTCGCCGTCTATTTAAACGTAAGCGCATTAATTAAACGAAATTCCCCGTAAAACTCTGTTAAACTCGTTTCGCTCTCCGCGTTTCTCTCCGACGATAGTGTTTTCGGATTAAAAAGCGCGAACGCGTCGTACGTAGTACGTTTTCAGCGAGCGTGTGTCGCCCGCCGCCGACAAACTCGTCGCGCATTAAAACCGGGGAAATCGAATTCGTACACTCAGCTCATTAGCAAAGAAAATGTAATTTACATGTCGAGCGGCGTACTTCACACGTGTCTGGCGCTGTCGGTTTTCCGTGAAATCCTCTCTACGAGCGAACGTGCGTGGGGTTTTCTTTTTTTTTTTTACCTCGGCAAAACGCGACGGACACGTGCACGGCGTTCTACTCGGGTGCGTTATGTATATTTCGTCTCGGTGTATGAGAGCGTGGCAGACACCGCGCCAGGGTTTATTATTACGATTATTACTACTAGGTTAGGTCGCGGTAGCTCTTTTAGAAGTGGCTTATTATTATTATTATTATTACTACGACTACTATTGCTATTATGATATAAAAAAAAAAAAACGAGGGTTTTTTTTTTTATTTTTTCGCAAACAACGAAGCGATGCGGTCGCTTCATTTTGATTCTGCGGGGTAGTAAACAGCAGCCGGCGGCCGGCCCACAGTCAAATTTAATGAAACGCATAACTTTTAAAACTTTGCCCGGCGGTGATATTAAAACATGGCGCGCGTGCGTGTGTACGAGGCGGACGGACGGACGGACGGGCGGGCGGGCGGAGAGAGAGGAGCGCGGTTTACCCCGTTATTTATTTATAACGGGCCACTCTCTTTGATGTTATAAAATGCAAATGTTCCCAGTGTCTTCGTTAACCTTCCGCCGCCGCTCATATTGTCCTACGGGTAAGTATATATAGTTTATGTATATTTCTCGGAATCGTCGAAAAACGTCGAGGGCGTTTTGTTGCGGCGTCTCCTCCTCCGCCCGTAGACGGCGGCGTTACGCGGGTAAAAAAACTCCCCGGCGATAATCATTGCTGGGAAAACGAAAACCGTGGAAATAAAAAAAAAAAAAAAAATGAAACGCTGCGAAATAAGATTTCGCGATAGACGAACGTCTCGGATGATCGGGATGAACCTTGTAATAAACATCAACGTCGCGTGTCCGTCCGCGGACGATAAAAATAATAACAACAATAAAGCGTTTACGCGATAAACGAACAAAGCGATAAAATACACCCGGTGGCGCTCACGACGAAAAGAAAAAAGGTAAAAAAAAAAAAAAAACGATCGCGAGTAAAATACGTCGTCGGTCGAACGCGCTTTTGAAAGCGCAATCCGCCCCAGAAGTGTTGTGTCGGCGGACGTAATAGAGCAGAGATTCCGGAACGGCCGAAGATTCGAATGGCCGAGGAGAAGAGACGAGAGTAATTCGTTTCGAATGAAAAGAAGAGAGAGGGGAAAAACAAACAAAATGATAAGTCACAAACGAGCGCAGTACTGATACGCCGCGCCGTCACGCTCGAGAAAAATATTGCGAAAACGTATATCGGCGGCAGGTCACGCGACGATCGGTAAAAAGTCGCGGGAAATTACGGAGGAAAAAAAACGATTTCAAGGCGAGACGAATATTGTTTTCACGAGTCGCGTTCCGAATACGAATAAACGTGTACGATTTCCGGCGTTCCGTTATCGCGTCGACTTCGGTGTAAATATCAAATACGCGAGTCGTTTACTTCGGGAGGCGGCGTTTTTTTTGCTGTTGACATTTTTCACTCATTTATCATGTCGCCGTTTTAAATCGCAGATAATATTACCATTTTTCGAGATATTATCCTATGTGTACAGAGTGGCGACTGTTTTCGATGCAAATAGAACGCATGATGGAAATAACTCTGTAGATTTTTTTAATTTTCGCTGAAGTAAGGGGAGGTCGCATTAAAAACTTTGGCCGGTTTTGAGTTTTTCGTTTCCATCGGACCGCGAAAAAGTCGTTCTTTGAAAATTTCAAAGTATCGCGATTGAAAACAATCGAATCATATGCTTCGTATTCTTACGGGTAACGTACGGTTTATAGAGCAGAGTACGCGCAGCAATTGTGTCGTTTGTCGTGATGAATTAGAACATCGGACTGACCTTTTCGGACGACAATAACTCTACGGCCGTCATTACTCGACCGCGAACTACGAATTAAGATCGCGTTCGCGTCGTGTTGGTTTGCTCTAGACGATTCTTCGTTGTGACCGAAAGATAAATAATTTATATTTTAACAGTCGTCCGTCAGTCGTATTCGATATTTTGAAGTGCGAAGTTCACGGTGGAGTGCTATTGGTTTTAAAAATTATTATAATGGAAGTCGATAAAGAAATGTTGAAAATTATTTTACTAGACGAAGAAGATGATGATGAAGAAGTTGCTTTGGCATCTCGTATATTCAAATCTTTATAATCCCTATTTTCAGGATTATAAATTGGGAGGTGTTTGGCTACACGTTCAACCAATATCTCGTCTTGCTCCTTGGTAAACTTGACCATTGCAGAACTCATGTTTGAATATCCGATGTCAACGAGTGTTCAAACAGAAATGATAACATTGCATGGTGTATAATAATAATAATTATTATTATCAAAACAACAAGTCGATCGCGGCGCGAATCAATTTAAATCGCCGACCGCGATCGCGCAAGGAAAACCAATACTATATTTAATTTACATTGTATCAGCAGCCGCGCGATCAGAGCACGCGATCTTAGATCGCCGTTCGCGTTCGCGATCGCGCAAGGGAAATCGTACCTTAAGACAGTCCGTCGCGACGCGTTATCTTTTCCACGACCGATTTATCGATCGGCCGACACGACCTGTAGTCCTTTAAATTCACACGTTTCGTTATAGTCGCGCGCCGAAAAACGGCCAATTTCACCGCGGAACGAATAGTTCAAAAGGTATATTCGCGAGTGAGTGAAATGCGAATTCACAAGCGTAATTCACGAAATCGTACCGAAACAAAAGCGCGTTTGAACAAAAAATATACATCCAATATGTCCGTCGGTCCCGTGACGACGACGCGTTTTCTACGCGCGTTTGCGGTACGAATAATATAATAATTGATTCGAATCGACGTACGGTAAAGTAATAAATACGTCTTCCATCGCCGCCGGGCGCATCCGTTTCGCCCCCTTTGTTGTTCGTCTCGCGTCCGCCGTTGTCGTTTAATCGCCGTGGAAATTCATTACGTCGCGTTTTCCGTTTCGTTAAACCGATATTTCGTATACAATAATCGACGGCGCGCTATTATATCAGAAGTATTTCTAGTACATTGAATTCCGTTCGCAGTTTTATTGTTACACGCGCGCATAAAACATATAACACAAACGAGCGTATACACGTGCGCGATATATTATCATCGGTACACGTCTCATCGCGCGTTTTTCCTTTGAGAAAATATACGACGCGTAACGTCGAACCGACACGATTCTGCGCGGGTTAGCATATTATTATTATCACGTCGTCGGCAACCGAAAACGCGTCGTTATTTATTTATTCGCTGTAAACGGTCGACGCGACACCGTTGTGTTACCGTCTCTGGATCTTTCGGAGAGCTCAAATTCATTATTTTATATTTTCTTTTTGTTATTCTAATTATTACATTCGGCTCGAGATTAACTTTGCCGTTTTAATTTTAATCGTAAGAACGTTTTACACTTGATTTCGACTCGCGACGAGACGAGTCGATATAGTAATAAATCGACGATCTATTGTTTTCGTTCTCGTTTACGGCGGTATTATAAATCACGATTATTATTTTCATCTCCGGAGAAACACAAAAACGGTAAGAAAAATGGCGTTCGTCGCGGGACACGCCGCCGATACGCCTAAACGGATGTCGTTTTTCGAACGACAAACATCCCACGTCCATACACGTTTCATTCAAAGCGTTTTTATTCAATGTTTGAAATTTCTCCGATGGCGGAATCAGTGGTAATAATATTTAGACGAGCGACTACGTTATTGTATCGACTAGAGTTGTTGATATGTTTCTTTTACAATGTAAATCCGATTGTTCTCATTATTACACCTACCAAGTATACGAAGAATGGCGCCGCGACGTAATAGCTGAATGAATATGATCTCGTTTTGGACGTTCCGGACTCGTCGAGCGCCGCCGCCAAACGTCGTCACGCCGCAGTGACACAACGATAACAATAATATACGTACCGCGGGGTACACGCGCGCGCGATCGTGTCGAAACAAAATCGTTTTCTCGTCGAAAAAAAACGCCTTTCGCGTTGCAATCTCCGTCGCGCGTCCATAAAATATACGCGCGAAACAATAATATTATAATATATTGTTTTCATCCGCGGCGCGCAACTTTTTTCCTCCGGGGCGTTAAACGTTTTTTTTTTTCCCCCATTCTCGCCGATTGACTGCGCGCCCCCGGGTCTGGCAGCCAGCGACGTTCGATTCCAACGGGTCTACTACTACTACTGCACGTCACGCGCACGCATATATATTTACGTACATACAGTCGCGCTATTATTATTATTTTCCCTTCTTTTTTTTTTCTTTTTCGTCGGTTCATGATTGATAGTTTTTCTCTCTGTGGCTTCTCTCGATCTCACGTGCCAAACGTTTCGAACACGCGCTATGAATATATTATCATTTATACTCGGAATCCGCGGGCTGTTGCGCAAACACTTTTGCGTATATATCTCGATTGATCTCGCTCTCCCTCCTCCCCCGGAGCGGGTCGGGCAGTCGGGTGTTTTTGCAAAGCAATACTTTTAATGGGCGCGCTCGCGAAGGTGTGCGATATTATGGCCCATATGCCCGCGTAGTTTTTCCCCCGTTCTTTTCTCCAATCTTCCGTATACATACGTATACGTATGCGTGTGCGAGAAACGCTTTTTTTTTTCCGTTCGAGACGCGATTTCCAATCCGTTTTACGTTTCCGTTGAAAATAAATCGCATTTCGAACGCCGACCGCCGCCGCGCGCCGCCTCGAACCAAGCATATATAAATTTATCGGAAAATCTATATTCATATTTATGAAAAAATAAAATCACTCGACGCGATCGGTATTACGATAGTGTGGCGTTAACGCGCGCCTACACGCGCTGCTGCGCGGAAAAGTCGGTCCGAAATTTCGGCGCAGAATTAATGCGCCGCGGCCCGAATACGGTTATGTTAATACACGCTCTCGTATTATACACGGACCGAGTCAATAAATAATGAAACGCAATATCAGATAAACGTAATTAAATGTTTCGGGATAGTACACGACGAGCGGGCGCGGGCGCGGGCGCGGGCGCGGCAGAGTTTTTCTCAAAACAAATATTAAATCGCGCGTAACGTTCTATCTGTCGTTTAATGAAATCGACCGGAGCGAATAATATCGTATAAATAAATACTACGGTTCACGCGAACCCGTTTTAAACTATATCGCGATCGAGAAGAACGTCGGGGTAATTATTATATTGATCTATTTTCCGTGTGTTGTAATTGGTTTTTTTTTTTGTAATGATTTTATAGTTTTCGAAACAAGAGCGTCGGCGGACAGAACACGACGACGACGACAAAAAATCATATTATTATTGCAGTATTTCACAATCGGGGCAAAAAAAAATTATAATTTTTTCGATTGAGAAAAAAGTAAAATAAAAAAGGCGGCGCGGCGGCGGGAGAAAAAATAGAGATTTCAATATTTTAATTTGTTCGCCGCCGCAAAGAGGATTTACCGTCGTCGCCAGGGAAACGTTTTTAAATCCGCCGTTTTTCATCCTAAAGTATTGACTGGAAATCAGCAGTTAGTGGCGAGGAGGAAAGAGGGTTACTCCGCGCCGTCCCCGTTAACGGCATTGATACCGAAAAAGAAAATTAATTTTCAAATTTTTTCCACCGTCTCTTTTTTTCTTCCTTCTTTTTTTAATTATACGCGCATATAATAATAGGGTATTATATAATATCATAATATACGTATTGTACGCGACGACATTAGAAAAATTAATTCTCGGAGCTCATCGAATAGGGAAAAAAAAAACCGAAATGTCCTCCGCGCGTACGTTATGACTAGAGCCCGGAATTATATTCTTTTGCATATTTTTTTTTGATTCTATGCAGTCAGACGGGGGTTCGAAATCTTTACGAATCACGAAACCGGTGTATTAAGGGCAAAAGTATTTTTCGCATATTTGAGAATATTTCAAGATAAAAGAATATTTCGTATAATAAAGAATATCAGAGAATATATCGATTAATTTGAATAGATGTTCGATATTTTTGGTTGCAGTGACGTAAATAATATAAATTATATTATGTCCGATAATAGTGATACTGATATGATATTGAAAATATACTGTATATTTATATACCATCGTCCATTTTATCCAAGATAAAAATTTTTAAATAATTAAATATTAAATATTATTATTAATAATTTAATCGAACTTTTCTTAACATGAAGTATTTTTTATTGTGTACCTGTTTTATACATATTATAGTATTTATATCGGGTTTTTGTATTATTTAATTATTTTGCATATTATGTATCTTGTATCTATTTATATCAGTTTTTTTGTATAACTTGCTTAATTTTGTTGCACATTGAGAATTTATTAATAAAAAAGCATATTTTTGGCATATTTTATTATGGTTTTTAAAGAATGTTGGAAGAATATTTTCAACTTTTCAAGAGAATATTAGCATCTTATTTTGGCTGTTTTAAAAGAATACAATTCCGGGCTCTAGTTATAACAAATAATAATTTCAATAACGTATAATAAATTATGAATATTCGTTGAAATTAAAACGTATATATTGTAAAATACGCGCCTCGATCGTAATTATTATTTAATATCATAATATTCGCGTACGATTTAACGCGGTCCAAAATCGGTTGTTGTTTTAAAAGCGATCAGTGCGCGTTTCTCGTCAGATCAACTAGTTTTAATAAATAGTGTGCCTGTATTATATATATACGTATATTGCCTACCACCTAATGTACGGATTTTTTATGAACTCGGTGTTTCCCCCCCGCGGCACGAATTCAACGCGAAACAACGTTATCAAACCTTTACTCCGAACACCGTCGTCGTCGCGCCGTTTAGCACCCGTTTATATATTGTAGTCGACATCGTGATTGCGACGTGAAAACGTTCTTAATACCGCGCGCGCGCGCACACAATACATTCGAAACCGATAAATTATTTATATTCTAAAGTTTTTGTCAGGTAAATGAGACCCGCGGGGACGCTGGATAATAATATAAATCAGTCGGTTCTATGCCGGACGCGGTAATACAATACATTTCGCGTCGTCATTGAATATCATCCTTTGTTGTTTTTGTTTGTTTGTTTTTTTTTTTTTTTTTTAATTTACAATCCTAACGTTTTGCATAAATCCTAAAGTGACAAGTCGGTATATGCGATAAAAAAAAAAAACTCTCCGTAACGCGCGCTTAGTTTAATTTGGTAAATGGGACCCGCGAGTAGAAATGATAAACGTATCGTGTTCTCCGACACGAAAAAATATATTTTGTTTTTAAAATATTTAATTTTTCCGCCCACTCTAGACAAACACCGTGTTTATTATTAATTATCATTGTTGTTTACGAACGCGCGGCGCGCATCGGATTCGATTATTCTCTTCTCCCCACGTGAACACGCGTTCGATAACGCCAATATTATCAGAGCTCAGACTAAACAGCCCCTATCAACCATCTATCGACGAACACAATGTGCCAAGAAAACACGAAAAAATAATGTCCAGAAAATCTACAGAAATGTCCTTTCAAAAAAATCAATCGATCACACACATGAGAAAATATTTTCGATATTGTTTTGGTTATTTATTTCGATTAATTAATTATCAACAATTATTATAATATTAAATATTGTGTAAAATTGATCCAATAACGTCGATAAAGATTGAAACGAAAAAAAAAATATATGCAAATCAATTTGTAGTAAAACTATTCCATCGCGTTTTCTTAGAAAAATAGTTCGAAATTACTTAACTGTATCGGACACGTTTTTTTTTTTTTCCATAAAGGTCGTAACAAAAAAATATGAAAAAAAACTCACTCCCAGCGTGTTGGAAATACGTTCGACGGCAAACGCGCGATAGAGTCGAATTTAATTTGCGTGTTTGCGCGTGTTATTATTATTTATTTACACCTGAGAGACGTTTTCCTCGGTCGGCTTGACAGATCACTGGACTCGTATTAAACGGGTGTTGAAAATCGTTGATGTTTCGCGTGAAGCGGGTAAAATTATGAGAGGAGAGAGAAAATTATATTAAAAACGTACACTTCGCGTACATCTCGTCGAGACGTTATTTAAAAAACAACATAATGTTGTATGCGTATGAAAAAAGTGATTTTTTTTTTCAACAGCCGCGGCGGCGTTCGTGACGTCACGATTTCACTGTTATAATATTTAATATTGTTATGATACCACTCCGCACGCGATTTCTTCAATAACTTCTGCTAATCGTCAGTTGTAAGTTTGTTCGATTAGAAATCACGGTTGTGGTAATTTAGAAAAATAAACGAGGTTTCATTTTTTCTCATAGAAATATACACATAAATGAATGTGTTTAGTGACAACAGGATGATTAAGGACGACGATAGTGATTATTTGTTTTTCATACCGATACCGCGTGCTCGTGAACCTTTATCAGTAAATCGGGAAAATACCTTATGTTTAAAAATCGCGGAGTACTTGGACTGATATTATGTCAACTCGAACGTATAAATAATATAGTTTATTGTTCAGATAAAGAGTGGAGACTTTGATTTGACGGAAAAAATTGTTTTAAATATTATCGATTCCACGCGAACACGGTAAAAATAAAATACCGAAAAACCAATACTTTTGAATACGCACACACGACCTTTCGAACATTTTCGACGTTCTTGATTTCGTTTCTCTTGCTCGACAGATGATGGGCTTTTTACAAATACAATAAAAAATAAACGCGATCATTACACAGTTTACAGTCTTAAAGAAACAGAAATTCCTTTCTCGATGGGATTTTTGTGATGTTTCGGGTAAATACCCTCGAAAAAATTTCTTTCCAAAGGATATATATTCTCACGACCAATCATTGCGCGCGTCGCCGCCGCCGTTGCGAACCTCGGACCACGACCGAGTTCACATTCTTTTTTTCGAAACGCTGTTCCGTAGTCCGGAAAGAAGAGCACCGGCTCGTGAAATTGTTCTCGTCGTCGTCGTCGGCGAGAAAAAGGAAAAAAGAATAATAATAATAATAATAAAAAATTATTATTAAAAAAGTCGACGTCGTTGGCGCGCGAGGGTTCCACGGCCGGCGGGGGAGGAAACGGAGAATACCAAACGACGCCCAAACCGAGCGCGCGCGTAAAAAAAAAAAAAAAAAAACCCCATCTCCGCTCGTACCCTTCGCTCTCGCGCGCATCATACCGGAAACAAAACACACACCCACACGCGCGAGCACAGCTGACTCGTCATAAACGACGAAATAATAATTATAACGACGACGACGACGATAATATAGTACTTCCTCGGTTTCCGCTACGAATACGAGCGCGATTATCATCCGGGGGAGAGAGCAATTATTTTCGACGAGAGTCGATATCGCGCGATCGCGTAATTTCCATATAATACTGTTGGCTCGTGTTCGCGACGTGTATCGTTTGTAAATTAACGCTTTCGAATCGTCCGGTTACGACGACGACGGCCGGTGGACCAAAAACACCGGCGACTAAATATTCGTTACGTAATGGCCGACTTTATTTTTTTTAATCTCATACGATGCACACGAGACGAGTCGCGCGTTCGGAAAATGTCGTTCGAGGGGGGGCTCCTGCGGTCGATAAATAATTCGTTGCGCGTAAAAATCCTTGCCATTTATACGCATTCGCTTAATTCGGTGAAAATCGCGCGCAGAAATAATGTAAAAGTACTGCGGAAAGCGTGCAGAGTTTTCAGTGACTTTGAGATCGCGCGATTTCGTGTTTATATTCAGACGCGGCCGCGTCGTCGGTTCCGCGACTCACTAGTCGACGATGCGGCCGAGGTGAAAACGAAACTCCGCTCGAAATAAAATCGTACGCGACGCTTCGAATACACTCGTATATTATATTATCTAACGGTTTCCCGTTAGATAATGAATTTCATTAATTTCGACGACTCGCGACGCGATCCGTTCGGAATATTTATCTCGTCCGTTTGCCAACCCCCGTAGTTGTACGCGCACAATGCGTTTCTTCCCGGACGACGACGACGCCGCCGCGCCGTCTCTGGACGGAGGCCAGCCAAAGAGACCGAATGTAATTCGGGCGTTTTACACGAGAACGTGTGCGCGACATCGACATGTGCCGTTTACAGGCCGCGATTTTATATAAATAACAACGTCGTCGTCGTCGGTAATTTCTTTCTTTCTTTCTTCGAATCCGTCCGTCGCGCGATCGCCGGGCAAACTCGTCTCGTTTAGAAAACACCGAAACGTCAAATTTTGAAACTTCGCTCTGTCGTTCGATTAGCCGCCGCGGCGTTGGCGCGAACAAAATACGACTTTATACATATAATAATAATTGCTTGGACGAGATAAAATACGATTTCGTTGTCGCCCAACACGCCCACGCCCTTGAATTGCCTACGGAAAGCGCCGCGTTACACGCGGTCTCAATAATCGAGGCTGGGAATAATAATATTAACAACGAGTCGAAAGCGATTAGACGCGCCGCAGTAAGTTTTAGTTTTTTCTACCGAATCAACTCGTTCGCTCTTGCGTTAATTTAAAAGTAACGTAACATAATTGTTCTTTTAACTTAATTTTTGATTATTACGTTCGTTTTGAAAAGACGCTATTGTGTGATAAGAATAAAAATATCAAACGATAATTTCTGTCGTTTCGAGATTAAAACGAAATTCAATCGGTAGTAAAAATTACAAAAAAACTCAAAAAATCCATGTGAAATCAACGTTTAGTCGTACGTTTAATTTTAAATTTAATTTGTGTTTGAAAAAAAATAATTAACAGAGCTAAAAAACGACCGGTTTCGGTAAGAATACTATTAAATTTGAGCCCAGATTTTTATGACTTTTTTTTTTCGCTTTTGGAACGTGTAAGACAATTATTTCTAAGGCAAAACAGTTTTTAAAATATGAGAATCTAAAAAACCAAATTTATTTTTAATGTCAACACTTAAAGTTTTGGTGATTTTCAAATATTTCTTTCCAATTGAGGATAATATTTTCTCGATTTTATTATTCGCAATATTTTTCGACAATTGCGATTTGACATTTATACTATATAATATATATTAATAATTGTTTGTAATTATTAATTTAAAAAATAAACGAATAATTGAATTTAAGGTTATTTTTTTTTAAATGTTTTTAGGCTATAAGAGACAATTTTCAAGGGAATTTTTATAGGTTTTAGGGCGTAAAATTCCGTGTCCTAATTATAATAATAAATTACTAGTCTCGGCGCACCACTGACGCGCGTGTAAACAACAGGACCCAATAAATAACCGACGAGGGACGAAACCGTGACGGGACAACAACGCGCACTGCTCAGGTCTGGGTCGCGCGCGCCAGTGTTGATTTTCGGGCAAAGATCCTGAAAATGCCTTAAAAAAAAAACATATCGTACCGTCGGGGTTGAGAAAATTTCGGATTTTTGAATTTTTTTCTCGTTCCAGTAACAATCGCTCTTTTACGATATAATATTATCAAGTACGATCGAAGTTGTGTTTCAAACAGTGCGATAATATTATTATTTTAATTTTTTTCCCAAACGATCGCGACTTGAATTATTACTGAATTATTATAATTCCGAGATTCGTTAAATCGCGATAAAATATTTATTTATTATCCGTGCATCGTTTCTATAACGATATCGTGTGACGACCAACGATTAACAAATTATAACGGCGTGCGATCGATCGTTCGTTTTACGAGAAACTTTTTCTATTCGAAATATGTCTTTGTAAATACATGATAATATATAAAGTGTTAATATATAACGGATACTACGGCGTTCACTTATCGGGTCGGCAAGGTCATATTTTAAATAACGCGTATATCGTCGCGTCGATTGGAATTAGTTTTCGTTGAAATGTCGCCAAAAATCACTCTCCGAAGACGTAAGCAAATATTATTATACTTTTGTTTGTCTCCGGGGCCGCGAAACGAAATCAAAGAATCTACGTCGACTAGCTCGCGCGCGCGTGCACGTCACCATAAAGGAAAAGGGCAATTAATACGAAGTGGCAAAGTTTCGGGAGAAGTTTCGTCGTCGTCTACTCAAGGGATGCTCGTCGAACCGTTACGACCGAAACGAGTCGTCAGACGAACAACGCGGCGCTTAAAGCCACGCGCGCTGCGCGTCACGAACGAGTTATAAATTCGTCGTTCGGAAGACGTGTATTTTTTTTCCCCCCAGCCGTTAAAACCGGACGACGAATATTTGTAAAAAAGATTTGCCGAAAAAACGCGACGACGACGACCGACCATAAAAAAAAGTCGCGTTTCGTTTCGTTAATTTCACGACGGCGCGATCCGATTCGCGAAATACGTTTCGCTATTTCGGCGGCGGAAAGCCACGTCGACTACGACGACGTCGTAGTTACAGTCTGCGTCGTAAAAGCAATAATATTATTCATGAAAGATTTTCTTTCTTTTTTCTTCTGTTTTTTTTTTGCCGCGTCATAAAATTTTATCTCTACTCTATGAAGCTTGTGAACACGACGGGTTATATTACGGTGTAACGCGCGTTCAGTTGCGCGAGAAATAAATCGCATTCAATTCGCGACGATATACGTACATTCCGCCCAGACGCCGCCGCCGTAAAACGCCGTAATACTTTAATTGAAAACAAACAAACGTCGAATAGCAAACGCGTCGACGTTATTAACAGGTACTCGAAATGTGCTGCGGTTCGAAATTCAAACTGTTTCGACGGAAGTTTTCCACGCACTTGAATAAAATTGTAAAAAATATTTATTTCACTTCGCACCCCGGAATAACCGATTGGATTGCGCACATTGCTCGCGAATGATTTACACAACTTAAACGGTTACGCGGTCTGGAAATATATCACCTCGGTCATGGTGTTATTGTTTTGTCGGATTTTATTCATTCGTTATCGTAATCGTGAAACGTAAGTATGTTTTTTTTTGACCCAAATCACGACAGAAATATATTGCAGAATTTGCAGCGCGTTCGCACTTCGCGTCCTCTCGTTTTAGTCACTATAAGCACGCCTAACGAGATATTGAACCAGGTTTTTTTTTTTTTTTTGATACATTTTATGAAATATTTTTAAAAGCCAACTGGATATTAATAATTTACGCGGACAATGATTCAAATGACGTAACGTTCGATTCGACTGCGTTTCCGGTATTGTTAGGCCGCATTGAAATTCAACGTCGAATTCAATGCTATGATAAAACGCCAGCCGTTTGACGCGCATTTCAATACGAATAGATTTTCGAAAATCGTAGGCGAGTGTACCTAAACGGATAATAATTTTAAAATCCTTCGTAATACTATCGCGACGACGACGGTCTGCCATAACAGCTGCACGGATTCAATAGTACGTACTTACTGCCGATCCTTTTCGAAACGGTGGTTTTTTTTTTTTAAATTAATATTTTAATTCGATCGGACGGGGGGTTATGACGACGAAGGCTAGTTCAATGGAAACGGGATTTCTTTTTTTTTTTTAAATATACACTTTGAAGTTTCGCTAGGCCGCGCAGAATCGTACGATTTTTACCGAACGGGGAGGACACGAACACAACGCGCGGTAAAATAACCAAACGACCGTTCGAGCAGCGGCGAATAATTTCTTTTGAGATCGTCACGAGAACATCTGAGCTCGAATTCTTCATCGGAAAGAGCTTCACGCGAGTGTGTGAAATCGTCGAGCCTGAGAGATTAAACGAGATTGTAAAACGTTTATTGAAATAAATAATAAAGCGAGGGTAATAAAATAATGACGTTTGAAAACAAAACAAAAAAATACGATGTGGGTTTTGAAAGCTATTAGAAAAAAAATGAAAAAAAATTGAAAGATCAACAGTTTGAGTTGTCATTAAGTCTGTGACGTAAGGGGTTTTATGTTTAACACGTCCGTTTTCAATCTTCGTCGTCGTCGTAATAACACGGAATATGAGAAGCGGTCACCGTCGTCGGCACGTTTCGCGTAAATCAAAAGCGCGGCGTATATTTATATAATATAAATAAAATCGGGAGAGAGAGACGTTTCGACACGGCCGGAGCAAATGAAATATGTGATTATAAATACTATTACTATTTAAATGTATGCGGAATGTTTAAAAGGATTACAGTCAAAGTAAACAGCCCCGAATCCGACGTTTGTGGAATAATCAACGCGCGGCCCCGTCGTCGGTGCGCTTTTATTCGGGTCTATTCGTCTATGTTTGTCTCCGGAGTGAACGGCAACCATCGACCGAATCGTATTTTGCAGTATAGATTTTAGACCGGACATGATTTTATAATAATATTATATTACATACTACGTCATTGGATTAAGCACGCGATTCCGTCGGCGTTATATATACAAAATCACCAATAACCGTACAAAATAATTCGTTACGGCGAATTTCTGTTTTAATTATCTATAGCGATTGTGGTATATACGAGTATATGTTATACGTTTTATGCTTTTATCGTTTTCGATTCGCAGTCGCATGTCGTTTAAAATCTATCGCGTTGTGTAAACGTTTATTCAGTGAAAAACTCTTTTGATTATTACCCCGCCGCCGCCGGCCAATAACATTACTATAATTATTTATGACCGTAATATTCGATATTGTGGTCGCGCAAAAATTAATAGCACGAGATATTTATGGCGCAGCACGCGCGCGGCGTTTTATCTCCTATTTGCCGACGACGACGCGCGACGTTTAAAACGGTCCGGAACGCGTCGTAACATATTCGGCTGATTACATCGTTTTCGACAGATCTACTGCGCAGTTCGTTTTACGAGATATCGTCGCGGCTTCGTACAACTACGTATACTATATGGCAAACGGACCCGGATTTACGCGCGGAGGACCTCCGAATCTTCGAGGTCCTTTGCCGAAAATATTGTAATCGACTTTAGAAAAAATTCCGATTCGAACTAGTCTAACGTTTTGTTTTTTTTTTTTATCAGTTTTTAATTTTCACCGATCTCTTAGTTTGTTTGAAAATGCCCCCGGAAGTAGTAGTAGCGCGTAGGACCTGGTATAATTATTCTCTACGTCCGGTTTCCGCCAACGAATACAATTAATCGAGGTCGCGCGCGTTAACAAGAGCAGCAGAACGCTTAACGGGATCGATATAATATTATTATTGTATGGCGCGTTATAATACACATTCGCATAGAATCGACGTTTTCCGATTGGAAGTTATTTTGGAAATCGCATTGCGGCCGATTGTTTTTGAGATTATTTACAAACCTATGCGTGAAGCTGCATTAGAATTATTTAATTGCGCATAAACAACGTCTGGTCGGTATATTATAACTATAGCGACTACCGGCAATATCGTACACTATAGCTTTGTAGTCGTTTGACGAAACTTTGGCATCATTAAAAACTCGAAAAGTCGGTTTTTTTTTTGTTTTTTTTGTTTTACCATCGCTTAAAATTAGTTCAATCGGTACGAAAAGATTCTGTAATAAGTTACAATATATATATTGTACGTAAAAAATAAATAAATAAATAATCGCGTCGTAATTTCCATCATATTATCCGCATTAAAAAAAAAAAAAAAAGGAAGAAAAAAAAATCGTTTTTCTTACGATCCGAAATATTTAATACAGACACACACCGACGAATGTAAACAACGTTTTGCGATTTCAAATAATTAAAATTGAATAAATACCGTGAATATTATTCTAATGCCGTTTGTGTCGACGTGGGTATATATAATGATCAATAATATAAAATGTTCTTTGAAGACGGAAATAATCGGCGAGCTCGGTTCGATTGATTTTAGTAATTTAATATCTCAAAAGAAAATTAAATTTCACTCCGGAATATCTACTGTTAATAATAGAGCACTTTGAAAAGCATCGGTAATTATTACTGCTTTTTATATTTTCGCGTATTCACACGATATTATTAATTTATACAATAGATATTTCGCGTTTCGCTCGGAATCTAAAATACACTATATCGATCGATAATTTTAAAATCAAACAGTGAAGAAAAAATAAACAAATCGCAATATTCGTCTCCTCGTTTTACTCGGTAATAAAGCGTGAATACTAGCCGTTTTTATCGGTCGCCCTAGACAATTTGAAAATGTCCAATACAAAGGCTATCGTTTTTTATTTTTTTTTTAAAAAAATACGCCAACTATATAGTTATATCATTGAATTCAGATTAAAAATAATAACGGAAGTTATAGAAAGCATATGAAAATTTCGATTTTCCCTCGCGTCCTTTTTTTCATCTTTTATATTATGTATTAAACGGCTATGTTGTTATTACTTTTTTCCGTTTTTTTTTTTTTTTTTAACCGTTTATTGCGCTCTTTTATTACAATAGTTATATAATATCTATATGTAGATTATCTTAAATTCGTACTTTTTGTTTTATTTCTAACACAATAATACTATTATCGCGTCTTTCATTAAATATTTACACGTATATAAATTCGTATTTTATCGACCGCATATTGACGTGCTAATAAAACGAGTTGATAATTTTGTAAAAACGCCGGGCGTTTCGCGAGGGGGGGAAAAAAAAGGAGAATTAGAATTCAATCGATTCCGGCGATCGGCGAATTGAATATTGACGTTTAGCGGGCGAACTAAAAGATATCGATCGCGTGTCGTCATTGCACTGCCATTGTATTATTGCTATTACAACAATAGAAGGCCGTGTGTAAATATTTGATTCGAACGTTTCGAACGAGATGATAATTTTAAATTATTTAAAAGCGATAAGTTGTCAACCTGCGCAATTGCGCGTTGTCAGCGGCGCGCGTTAATAGACAACTGTCGTATATAAAAAAAAATTAAATGAAATTGCGTTAACGCCCTTAACTCTCGTCAACGTCACGTTTGTAAATAATACGGTATACAGTAGCGATATCGAATATACGTGTAATTTTGTGTTTTTTGTTTTCATTCCAGCGCGACATATTATTATTATAATATTAACGCGGCGCGAAAATAAATACGAAAAAAAATATCGCGGCCGATACGTCTTATATTATAATAAAACGGTTACGGCGAGAAAACAGTGTTGTTTTTATCGCGCGTATTCGGTATTTACGATACTGTCCCGCGGTCACTCTCGTTTATCAGATTTCGTTTAATTAAAATTCAAAGAAAATATCATCTCGCGCCTATTCAGACCACCCCAAATTTCTAGAGAGTCGCCGCGATTCATTTCTCCGGGCGCTTTAAAACAACTGCGTTGTTTATTATTATTCGTTTGTATTTTGTTTATTTGTTTGTTTTGTGATATTATAGTGTAATGTCGGTGAAATTTAGCGCGATAAATATCCAATTTTATCGGTACAAAAAATATGTGAGCACCCCCCCCGCTTCTCGCGCGTACGCCGAGACCGAACGAAACGCAATATTGTATACGACGGGTTTTTCTTTTTTACCGTTCGCACAACGACGTCGCACGCGAGATCGCGTACGATAATAACACGGCGCTCGGACTTTGGCCGCACGCAAAAAGAAAAGTTCCGTCGACGGCAATCCGCCGGGCCCGCGAACAAAGTTTTCGCGTTTCGGTCGATCCGAGTGGATTTCATCGTACGTATAAATATTGTGTACACACGACGACGTTTATTTACGGAGCGAGGAATTAATACTATAAGGGTCGGACAGAGCAAATGGCCGCGGGCGACGTAACATTTTACAGACGACCGGTCAACAGCAGCAGTTATTATATATATATATATATATTGTCGTCGGTTAAAAGCTTTAAATACGTAATGTACGACTGATATAATACGAGTTTACGAGATGAATTTAATTCGTACCGAAATGTGTGTGTGTGTGGTCGAAAATAATTATTGTATGCAGTGTTCGTGCGTAGACTAAAATCCTAAAACCGCAACTATACCGCCGAGGCTGTGGACGCCGAGTAAAGTCGAGATATATACGTCATATTATATGAAATACGTTGTATTTCTTTACTTTTTTCAATCAAGTTAACAATCAAAGTCGACAGAAGTCTTTAGAAAATCGGTTATTATTACAGAAAAGTAAGTTTATTGAAAATATTTTGAATATTAAATTATATTAAAATTGCCAGGACCACGGCGGTAAATCGAATAGTGCTGTAATAACTTTTTATTTAATATGTTACGCGTACTACCAGTATAAAGTAGTGCTAGTGCTCATAATTTTAGGACTCGGATTTATAAAAAATTCTTAAAAATATGTGAGACTAAAAAAAATAGCTAACTACGCTCGTAAAAATAGCATTGTTTTGTTTAAACGGAAAATGTGAAATTTTGGACAAAAGAATGAGAAAATTAAAATAATAAATGTCCTGGATAAATTACGAAAATTGTAATTTTACTGTACGTTTTTAATTGTAAATTTTATTTGTAGAGATATCATCAAATTATAAAATAATATCATTAAAACATCGAATGAGAGTTAGTGTCGACATTGCGGTGGTCCCAACGACAACGAGAACCAATTGATTCGGCGCGGATAAACGTATGTTCGCGATAAAATATATTACCTACTCGTTTATCGTGATATTCGTCTGACATAATATCGAAGAGTTGGACGCGGTCTCTCCAAAAGAGAGACATTTATACTAAAATTATGTACGCGATTTAGATCTACCCCTTGAGAAATGTATTCTTGTTTTTAATCACATCCGCGCGGCACGGAGTTCTGCTGCGCGCTCGCTTAGCATGCAGTACGGACGACCGGCAAAAATATGCAAATGCATACGAATCCGCATCCTATAATAATACATTGTAATTTATTGTACGTGAATAATAATATATTTATTCGGTCGAGCGATCGCGTCGTGATTTCTCAGATCGAAAGAGGAGAACGCGCGTCGTCCCCGCTCCAAAAAAAAAAAAAAATAAAAAAACGCCTCGCAACCGTTCGTAAAATCAAAAACCAAAAAAACATTCGCCGGAGAGAGTGTGTATCACGAGTGAAACGAAAAATTATTATAAAATTTAATCAATTAGCGAAGCGTATGTATATTCTACACGGTCGGATATACGTATATATAATAATGCGAAATACTGTTCTTCGCCATATATACGTATGTGTATAGCCGCGCGTATTATGCGAAATACGCGGGGGATAAAACTCTACCCATACAATTTTCGCCGAACCTATTCAATCCCATATAACATTTTATTACCCTAATAGCGTGAAAACGAGCGAAACTCTGAAACAAAAGCCTCTGGAGATGAATAATTCCGGTAAATATTACTTCTCTCGCACACATGTATATACACGCCGGCGCATATGCTTTCATTATTGTTATTATATATATATATGCAATTGTCGTATAATTTTATAAGCCCCGGCTCATACTCTCCCCCCCCTGCCCCGTCTTCCGTTTCGGATATCTTGTTCTGGCGTTACACGTCGTAAAATAATAATTCTCTGGAAACTTTAACGTGTTGTGGCGCGGGCGGTTTTTCGTTTCGGTTTTTGATTATTTTTTTTATTTTTTTTTTTATCGTTTCGCACCGGTTTTCGATCGACGCAAACTTGCCGCGAACGCGACGGCCCGACACAAAAGACGGCATATAATGCGATGCGCGGGTAGTCGAGCTTAAAACTTTTGGCGACTGCCGCGACGCGCGAAGGCCGACGACTTACGAACGATTCCGTAATCGTTTGCGGAACAAGACGTCGTCGGCCCTGACGGCGAATGATCACGAAACCGTGATCGCGCGGACACGGCGTGACGCGAGTGTGGTTTTTTTTTTGCTGCTATTCGTATACATCGTACGCCTACGGCCGAAGTTAAAAAACGCGCCAAACAATACGCCGTTTACGACCTAAAACGCCACAAACAAAGGCTTTGTTGCACAGCAAAAATGTTCCGGGAAAGCTCGAAAACACATAAAAACAGTACACCCTCGAAATTGCTTAAATTATTTTGATGAATGTTTTTTCTTCCAACTAATAATTACCAACGATCTAATGATAAACACGTGTAAAGTGTTTAATACATACGTATTATGTTCTCTCGGTTCGAGGAAAATAGTTGACACAATTATTTCAAAAAACGACCTTGAAAATGTCTTCAATAATAAAAAAAGTTTAATAACGCGAAACACAAAAATATTAGCATACTACGTTATTCCTACGTTATTGAAACACATATTTCAAGTTGAAAAAGCATCGTCTATGACGTTTGAAAAATAAAAAATTCCATAAGCCATTAAAATCCAGTTCCCAAGAATGAGTCTTACGCGGCTTTTTTTCTCGGAAAGAGACGCCGTCGAATTCATATGGCGTCGAGTGAACCTCATTTTTTAGAAAACTCAAACGCGTTTCAACGATCGTTCGAATCAAATTCGTTTTTAATTTTTCACGTTATCGAAAGCTTCGAGTAAAACTTTTTATTTGTTTATTTTCATTCGTTGCGATACGCCGCCGCCGCGCCGTCGAGTACGAAATAAAAATGTTTACCTTTGTCGCAATACTAGTTTTAATTAACGAGAACATTTAACCGGCAGGCGTTTTTACGAGTCCGTCCGCGATTGCTATTCCCGAAGGATTGAAAAATGAAAATCACCGCCGTGATTCGTTTTGAAAATAAATAACAACGGGGGGTGAGGTTTCGAGTGAACTTTCCAAAACGTCAAACTGACGTGAGAATTATAATCTCAGTCGAAAAGAGTATAAATATATCATCTATGAATACGACGTACACATGTACCGAGATATTCGGTATCGTTTGGGTATTTTTTTCAAAAAAATCAAAAGGACGGCATAGACGTCGCAATGTGAAAATCGCTTTGCATATCGCGAGTTATCATTGTTTCGTAACCTATATAATAGGGGCAGTTCAAGGGGGGGGGGCGATATAGCCGCGTATAATAACATCGCGCAGTGCCGATGTAATAAAATCCGATTGTTATTATTATGCAGCACACGTGTCGCGGAGCCGAAGTTTAGGAGCGAAAATACTACACTCGAACGATAATTATTATCGTCGGTTCGGCGTGCAGCGCGATATTTGAATAACGCGATACAATTACAACGCTAAGCCAACGGGAACGGGGGGGATGCCAAACCGTTTTTCAGTATTGAAAAGTAATCGAAGAAATCTATAAAACTCGCGTACGCGTTGCTTGTAAAAAGATAACGGAACGCGTGTGTCGTAAAAACAAATGGCTTGGCTTCTTTTTTTCCCCCCTTCCTGCGCGCGTTTTATGACGTTTCCTTCCTCCCGACGAAACGGAAATGGGTTTGTGAAATGATCGGTTCGGCCGACACGAGAACGCGTAACGCAGGCGAGGACCTGGCTAATTATTCATTATTCGGGGTCTTAAACCGGCTAGACAAGGTTAGGTATGATCGTCCATATTTTATTTTCGTCGATACGCGCCGCGCGCCGCGTCACGATGATAATCATTAACCTGTTCAATATTTATGTATTTTAATGAAACGAATATTACTGGAGGAGTACACGATCTGCGCGCGAACGGTGTTCGAACTAATACAATGTATACCGTAATTATATAATATTAAGATTATAATATTTTTGTTAAACACGTCTTTATTCGTTATACTATGTAAATACACCGCATTTGGATTTCGACGCGCACACGCTATGATTTTTATTTTAAATTAAATTGATTTACATTTGTTTCCGATAGAAATTTCCATTGTATTGGTTTTTTTTTTTTTAAAAATATATATATTTCGGTCGAAAATAATAATATTCGAATCGTTACGAACAATCGGCGTTCCGTACAGATAAATGTTCTATTATTTTAAATTTTTCAACCGAGTGATTTAGTTTTCTACCTCAATGTGCTTTCCTTTGCACGTCCCCATCCAGCGCCGTCTACGGTAATAATTATTATACTGCCGAAAAACGACGACGAGAGGGAAAAGAAAACCTTTCGAGAATAATTAATATATAATATAATAATTTTCACTCGTTTCTATAAGAGTGTTTTGTTGTTGTAACGAACGCGCCAGGACCGATCGAACGACGACGTGTTCGAATAATAATAATAATAATAATAATAATAATAATAATTATTATTATTATTATTATTGTTCACTGCGGGGAGTTTACTTTGAACATCGAGTTTTAGAAGTTTTTGTCGAGAAAATAAAGCCGAGGCCTGCACATCGTTAACGGAATAATTGCATTTAACGCGGCGCATCTGAATTTAATGTCGGAATAGGCGTTGGAAAACATTCCGCCGCCACACCGGCCCCCCCGACGACGACGACGACGACGACGTAAACCGAAAACAAAGCGAATACTTCGTTAACGGATACGGCGTTACGTTACGATGCGATTTCCGCGGAGCGGAGAGAAATGATTCGGAAACATAACTGATACTCATTAAATCAGAGATAATAATTGTCACCGAAGGGGGTTATAACGTTTAGAATCGCGAGAATTGCGCGACTTCAAACGAATCGAACGGACCCGGGGTCGTTCTTTGTTCGCGGAGATTTAAGTTTCGTATTATTGTTTCAAAGAGAAGATAAAAAAAAATAAAATATATATATATATATATGTGATGATAACGAGACGGGCGAAGAAGGTGAAAATGAAATGGGACTTCGGACGGAGGATTAAACAATAGCTGGTGCACAGTGACTGAAACGCTCTCTCTCTCTCTCTCTCTCTATTTCTCTCTCTTTCTATCTGTTTCGTGATCCTATCTGGAAAACTATCATTCCGTCGGAAAAGAACGTACGTAAAGCACGTTCTAAGTTTCTCTTTATTGTTTTCCTTAAACGAACGTGTCTAAATCTTCTCCGAGAAACATGTGGAACATTGCTGCGCGAAAGATAATGGAATTAAAACGAGTCCTTTCAGCAATATTACAGGCTGCAGCGTCGCAGTTTTTTTTTCAAGCTTTAATGTACGTACGGTACGTATATATTTACAGACGAAGTAATAATATTTCGTAGAGATCGGTCGACAGTATGCGACAATTATACGCCGCAATGTTTACTTTAATTTTCGCGACGCGGCTTACGACGCGCGACGTACGGAAGAGACGCGAACCAATTTAACAATATTATAATATATTGAAATCCATAATCAAATATTCAAATTGAAAACAAAAACCGATACCGTTTCCGAAAACCGATATGCGTTGTAATTTAGGTGTTCTCGTCGTCGTTTTACGATTATGTTAAAATAATAGAAATACACATGACTCGTATAAATATTTCGATTGTCTTTCAATATTTTAATGTTAATTTGAAAAGAAATTATTATTTTTATATTTCAAAATGTATACTAAGACGATTATTTTATAAATCATATACAAAGAAAATCGATTAAAACGATCGTGACACCTATCAATGTATATGTACTCGATCTAAGTTTAATATTATGTATTCAAACGTATGATACGCTCCAAATAGCGATCGATCTCTGAACTTGACGAGCGAGGAGTAATACTGTCGTTGGCGTAATATTATAAAAATAATGATATTTATCGGGTAAATTGGAGAAAAAAATTCAAAATCACTCGGAGAACTGCCGATCAACCGTTCGCGGAATTCCGGTCGAGTTTAATACGATCGTCGAATGTTAAAACACTGAAAGTGATCAACGGCGAGGTGTACGCGAGAAAAATTGAACGCCGTGCGACGAACTACAGCCGAAACGGCAATAGTTAGACGGGAAATAACTGAATTATCCAATTAGGTATGTGAAAAAATAAATATTATTCGCCGAATCTTTTTGTCCGCGCTTTTGGGGTTCCAAAGTATTTTATTTTCGCTTCGTTTACGCGCACAAACATAATACACGCTCGATTATTACATTAAGACACACACGTTCGGTGTGCGTTTATAATAATAATATACGCTTTTTTTCGTCGCACTTTGTTGCGCTCTCGTCTAAGAAGAAAAACGTTGACGGATGCATATATATATTATATAGTCAACGATAATTTACGAGCCGGGAAAACTTTCGCGCTCTCGGCGTTATTATCTTCATGGTATGTCGACCCTTTTTAGATTAAGCGAAGACGAATTTACCAGTCAAAACATTCGTTTATGTCTGCGATTCATAAAAACGCAGAGAAAACTTTTGTTCGTTGTACAATAATACGTATATATACGAGTATATATATAGCAGCCGGTAGCTACGCGGCGCGGACGCGAAGAAAAAAGCCGAGTCTCTGGTCATCGAGGAGGAATTCGCGACGGCGGCGCGGAAGAAAGTTAAAAATTTATGTCAAGGATTTCGAGAAAGTTGAACGGATGGCGGCGGCGTGCCGAAGTCGGCGAAAAGTCGTCGCGCGTATAATTAAGATTTATGGTGCGTAATGAGAAGATAGATAATACGGCGGCGCGCGGCTGACGGACAATGTTTGATGATGGGTCGATGTGTAACCCCTTTTACGATAATAATAGTAATAACGCGAATCGCGGTGTTATTGAAAAACAAAAAAAAAAAAAACCAATAACAATAAAAAGGAGCGTTTTATACAAATAGTGACGGTGCGACGACGTGCGCGAACGAATAATCGAAAGAAAGGAAAAACAAAAAGGAAATCATCCGCGCGTATGATAATTATTATTGTCGCCGCGGCGTGTAATTTCGAGTTTAATTTGAATTTATATATATATATACTATATATGGGTCGTGTAACCGAGTCGCGCGGCGGTTAATCTAGGTTTATTTAAATTTATCGTATTCTCGATTAATTTATTACGAGTAATGAGAAAACGCTAATTAAAAAATATCTTACGCGCTCGACACTCGCGGAGATGATATTATTATTTCACGTCGTCGTAATAAAACGTCGGTCGTTTCGGTGTGCAGTTTCCGGTGATTTTCGATGACGTTACGTCACACGAGCGGCGGCGGCGGCGGCGGCGCAAGCTTTACCAGAAGTATATTTCAAACGGAACACGGTTATTAAAATTATTCGTTCATCATCGGTCTACACGGTTTTGTACGACGAACCACAGACTAGATCGCGCGACGCCACTTCACCACTGCGGTAATTCATTCAAATAAACGTGTAAAAATACTACAGACGACGCGGCGGTGACGAACGCGACGATGACAATTTTATATTTATTTTTTTTTTAAATTACCAACATTTTTGGCTCAGGTAATGAAATACTCAAAACGTTACATTGGTAATGTACGATAACGATTTGTAAGTTTATAATGGCATTTGCAAGAATCAACGCTAAACGTTTGTATGAAAATTTCAACATCTACTACAACCTGTTGACTGATAATATAAATGGTCGTTAGTCGAGCGCAAGGACTTTCGTAGATTTGCATAATTTTTTTACTAATAACGTTTTTAAGTACATATTTTTGCATTTTTCGAAATTTTCGGGTTCAATGGACGTATTTATATTTTAAGGACCAGTTTTGAAAAATGTCAGTCAACACATATTACGTAAATCGAGGTCAAAGATAATCGATTAATTATTGAACTGTGGATTCGTCACGGAGACGATAGAGACTTTAATTATTATTTTTATCTTAATAATCAGCGTTGGGGGGTTAAATTGTTCACAGACTACAATAAAACGCATCTCATTGTTCAACGGCTATATTATATTGCTTTTAGTAATAAATCGGCGTTTTTAATTAAAGTATTTCGTTCTGAAATAATTCACATTGTTTGCTTTGATAGTCTACAAAGGATAGCGCGAACGAGGTTCCCTACATATTTATGCGAAATAATTAAAACGTGTTCAATATAATAAATAGTTTAATAGTAAATAACGTACCTATATTTAACATATTTTATTTTCCATGTTTATCCGAATATTTCAAATTTATCAACGCACAAGTGCAGATTTTCTAGGGTCTCCCAACGCCAAAATCCTGAGGTTATTCTCATTAGTTCGGCAAGTATTATAAAAACGAACGTAAAGGATATACGAAATAATGTAGCTGTTAGTCCACTTTGAACGGAATGAGACGACGTCGGAATTGTAATTCTTTCGAATGTCATTGTAAAGTACGTGTAATTATAATTATTTAATACTACGTTGTAATAGTAACGAGCGGACCGAATATTTGGACAGTTTATATTTTTCAAAAATACTCCTCTCAGCGGATCTAATTAGAAATTCTAATATTTTTTTATCGCACTGATCTGGTCGACGCGAATGATATAATATGAAAAGCTACGCGCATCGTCTATTATACGTTGGACAAAGGACCGATTCGGTCTTCGATTCGCAGCGTTGAAAAATTACGTTTCGAAAATTCAATATTCCAACAATAATAATAATAATTGGCAATACGACGACGATAATAATAATATGTATAGTATACAGTAATGTCGACGTAAAATAATTGACTCGTCGCCGTCGACGCGTTTCGCGGATTATTGTTGCCGACGAACGGACGGACGGAGAGCCCTTCTCGTCCGATATTTAGACGGTGCATAATACTACGAGAGGAGACCGCGCGTCTTATTGTTCGACGTCATTTCCATGCGCACAAACTTTCGAGCTCGTTTAAAGCTGTTTCGAGTTGGGCAACGCCGGTCGGTCCGAAGGGGCGGGGGGAGGCGCATGAGGGAATATTATCGTTAATAACACTCGTGTCTGCTTACACAGCCGACTACGGTCTATATAACGAGTATACGCGCGCGCTGGAGTACCTTTTAGTCGGCAAATAATAATAATAAAGGGTTCGAAGGTTTCAAACGTTATTGTAGTCGCAGAGAGAGAGACCGCCGCCGCCGCCGCCTCTTCTCCCCGCCGCGCGTACTACCACATTTACCATATAATATATATATATGCAAGTATACATATAATACAATATTATATAGGTTGCGATTTAAGCATTATATTTCTATATTATTTTCTCCGTATTTATGAATAACCGGCAGTTAAATAATGGGTTTCGCGCGACTACGCGAAACCGATAGTATAATAATAATAAATTACACGACGCGACGCGTGTCTCGCGATTTTTTTTTTACATTTTTACACATAATACGTATATAAATCGTGTACTCACAAGACACTGCTGGGGACCCTGTCTGTTGGGAGACATGGCTTTCGCCACAGGTTTCGACCGCCTCGACATGTTTAACTTGTTCAAATCTGCCGACTTGACGTCTTCCGAGCTGCCAACTGCAAACAAAATATCATCGAATTAGTTTCGTCCGAAGAGCGCGGGATTCTAATATTTTTCCCCCGTCCATATAATCTCGTTAATAATTAGCGGCGGCGGTATAAACGTCAATAATACGTTTGTATTTTTTAGTAGATATGTACTGACGGGCGCGCAGTCCTTTTACCACATAGCGTACGAACAATAATATTAAAAAAATAGTAATCGGTTTTTTTTTTTTTCATTATAGTATAATATTACGGTGGACAATCAACGTGGACGGGGCCATAATGAAAAATCAAACGAATAGAAAAAAAAAATGCAACTATAAATGTGCAAAGAATCGAAATATTACACTAAATCCAAATAAAAATATTTCGTCACACTTTCTCGACGATAGTGTCGTCGAAATGGATTTCAAATTACGTATAAGAAACATCACACGTTTTTATTAACTGTATGACATTAAAGGTCGAGAGAGATAGAGAAAAAACTCGTTAATGTTAAGATTTACGATGTTGCAGGTAAGCGTGTTGATGAATAATTGTCGACAGACAGAAAAGAAAAGAGTTTTTGGATTAAAAAACTATAGCTGGTTTTATTTTAATTTCGTTTTGTTTTTTTTTTTTTTTTTTGCTACCCGAAAAATAGATAAAGAATATGAAATTTGTAATCGTACGCTTTTAATAACAGCCACGTTTTATTTACATATGCGTAATTTAATCAACAAAACGATACGAGATAAATCACGAGAAATTACATAATTCATAAAAAGTAAAGCAAAAAGCAAATGAAAACAAAACAAAACCACGGCGCGAGCGAGAGTTCGAGATTTAGACTCGAGATTGGAATCTTAATTAAAACGTAAAAATTCTCATTTGCGCGCGGACGATAAAGCGTTGAGCGCATAAATCATCCCGAAAGAGTGAAAAGTACACGTTTTCTGGAACACAATAATTACGGCAAATCGCCGTTCGACTCGTCGCGTTGCCGTCGGCGGTTACACACAACAATAATAGAGAGAGAGAGAGAGAGCGCTGTCGAAACGTTTTTTTTTTTCGCCCTAATAACGACAATAAATCGCGTCGAGTTCATATCGTTTGGCCGAGAATACGTCTTATTTGAATCCGACGACATCAAGTAATAATGGTCTTTAATAGATTCGTGACAAACGTTTCGCCGTCACCGGTAGAAAAATAAATAAATAGACGACGAGACGCGAGACGAACGATTGATATTGGTGAATGGTTTGTATTAAATAACCAATGTTACTTTTGAAGAACGATTCTGAGCGAATTGCGGCTGGTAATGTTGGCCTCTGACCGTTTCTAAGTCATTGAAATATCCATTGATTCGGTTAAAAAAAATTGTTTGAGTAACTTCCGAGTAAGTTCAATACAATCTGTTTATCGACTAGAACGAGTGATATTTGTGAATAATCTTGTTTTAAATTTGTTAGCTTCGACGAGTACTGAAATCGAGAGTTCTACGTAATAGTTTTGCAAACTGTCGAAATTTTGACAATTAAAAAGAAATCCAATGATCTGACTACGACGGATTCCTTTTTTTCCCAATAGTAAGAACGCGAAGTGCTTCGAATTTTACACGATTTTTCGTCATGCCAAAGTTATACAATATTATATCGACGTTATAAGTTTGACGTTCATTACTCGTGCTCATCGGTGGTAATTGTTATTATCTCGTTTTCATTTATCTAATCGATTCCGTCGGAAAAAAAACGTTATTTTCCGAATAAACCGCATTCGCTGTTTCGGAGCACTACGACGACGTTACTACAGTCGAGATCGTAATAATGTTATCGTTCTTCTGAAAGCCGTCCGCGCGAGTCGCCGCCGCAGACGATCGGTGTTGGCGAAACCGCGGCCGGCGGCAGACTGGTGGCGGATCGTTCGAGAGGAGAGTACGCCGAAAACCTCCGAAACACATAATAATAACGTACGTACACGCGCTATTCCATATTGGGTTAAACACACACGGGGGAGCGCCGCCGCCGCCGCCGACTGAATATTAAACGCGTATAATATTTATTCCGCGTTTAGCGAACCGAAGTAGAGGCGACGAGACTACGTACGTATACATATTATATAGATGGATCTACCTCCGGGGGGCGCGGACGGGAAAGGATTGACGCAAAGGAAACTCGAGGAAACGCGCGCACCACTCGTCGTCGTCGCGGTACGTTTCACACACACACACACGCGCGCGCGCGCGCGCGTATCCTGCCTGTAAAACTCGTTATTATTTTATATATATATATATATAGGCGGCGATACGAGAGATTAAACGGACGTAGTGAAAAATAATTCGGTCAACGTGTAAACACGAGCCGTTATTTATATATACTACGGCGCCGGCGCGTATTATTAGAAACGTGGCAGATTTTAACGTGGGTCCAGGAAATGATCAAAGAGACGGCTCGATCGGACCGGACGAGTTGGCTTTCCGGGACGGACGCGTGTGGGCGCGTACGTATTTTATATATCGGGTCGGAATATACGCGCGTATTATTATTTGAAAGCGCCGACGCACACGTCATTATTATAATAATTTTACGTGCGACAATAACTATAAAAACTTCATTTGACGGAGTGCCGATTCTCCGTCGCTCTGCAGCAGGCGGCGCGATAATAATATTGTTTCTCGGTTTCGAAATGACGAGCCGAACGTACGCGTTTACCGAAACTCCGTATTTTACGATCTCAAACGTGAGCAAACGCGCGCCAACGGTTGTGTTGCTGCTGCTGTTGTTGTTGTTGTTGTTGTGTATTTTTGTACGATGCTTACATTTCACATTTGCACGACGACGACGACGGCGACGCGATGATGATGATGAAGAGTTTAACTCGTACGAGATTAAACCAAATATTTGAGAAACCAAATGGCATTCGTAAACTATATATTTTATAACGTCGAAGCTTTCGTTCTGGAAATGTTTACAGAAACCCGAAAACGAGCTACTCGTTTGCAATATTATTAGCACGTGCGTATTATATATACTATACGGGTGTTATTTATATTACGTTCCGCGTGTTTGCATTACAGCGAGACTGTGGAAACGATTGTTTCGGTCGGAGCTAGTAGAAAGTCGAAAGCTTCGGTTCCGGCACGGTTTTCCAAAAGGGGCGGATGAAAATTTCGGAAAAGAAATCGCGACGGTTCTCGTTCGGTATAGTGTTGGAGGCCGGTTCTCGTAGTCATTAAATTTTCCGTTTTCAAACGATTCCGACAGAGTTGTCACCACGTCGATCGGCGAGTCGAAAGATATTAGGATATTTTTGTGCGTATCGTTCGATCGTTTTATAAACGCGCGCAAACACTCGACCGTCGTAATTATCACGCGCGTCTAATTTTACGGAGGGCAAACGGCGTTTATAATAGTCGTAGCACTAACGTCTTCGTCGTCGTCGTCGGCACTTATTAGCTCGCGCGCGTACGTAAAAGAACACATTTCGAACTTTAACTGCGCGCTCCGTTTACTTTTTTCCGTTTTCGAGTGGATTTTTTTCCCAGCACTCCTTCCGGATCTCATCAACCTTTTTGTTTTTTTTTTTTTTTTATGGCGAATTCATTGCGCAACAACACGAGTTTTCCGAGTAATATATTTTACATTGTGTTTCTGTGCCGCGTGAGAAAATCGTTAGCGGCCGACGGAGTTATCGTACATACGACGAGGGCGTACTAAAAATATCATATTTTTAATTTAATTTTTCTTTCAGCGCGATTTCATCGTGTCGGGTCACGGTCCAAACGTTTTTAATCGAAATCGTATTTTATCCTCTCGACCGACTCGGAAAAAATAACTTTTTAATTTTCCCGTCGTCGCGCGTCGCTTTGAAATTGCAAAATCACATGTCGTTTATTTGTAGGTTATTACGAGAAGTTACGAAAACTTCCCGTTCGATTCAAGTATTTTACAGTACAGGATGAGCGCGCCCGGTAGTTATAAATTGCGGCTCGCGTAAAAGATTAGTATTGATTAGATAATATGGTCTTTCAGACGACAGTGTAACGTTGCCGTCGTTCATTATACCGAGGTAAAGATTACTACGTAGGATAGCTGGTATAGTCGATCTTAAAACGCGAAATAAACGATGCACAGTTCCGAACATTTTTATATTAATGATCGCGACACGGTTATTTAAAATTAATGGTCTCGTCTCCGATCGACTGGCACCAAAGGTTATTTTTGGCCGTTTTGTAGTTTTTTAGACGTGAAAAATTCAAAATTCGTTTTCCCAAGCCGGCACGAAAATACGAATTCGACTACGAGTGTTTCGACACGACACGCCGCCGCCGCCGCCGACCTCCTGCGTTCAATTGTACCGGAACAAAAACTCGAAAATTAACATATGCGGAGACGTCACCGCGAGCGGTGGCTTGGTTACCAGGAGTGTTTCGGGTGTTGAAATGTCTCCCTCAGCTGTATTTATGCACACTGTACATAAGCATACCGTATGCTTTAGATTCGTACAAAACACGCTGTCATTATGTTTCTACCTCATATTCGGTACGTAATTTGCATGAATATCGAAGAAAGACGTTGGCGGTGTGCGAGGACGAATCAGAACCACTACATTGGGTATTTATACTGGCGCGCCGCAGATAGAAATAATAAACTCGGCAATTAAAGGTTTGTTTTTTTTTTAAATTTGGCATACAAATCGAAAAAAAAAACGATATTGTTGAAAAAACGTATCGCCCACCGTTATGTTCTACCTGTAGGAGAGCAATCGTTCACCACGTCCTCTCTCTAAGTACCGATAAGTATCGGTAAGTATCGACAAAAATTTCCTTCGTACAAGGAAACGACTAAATATTATAATAATACAACACTATACCGAAGAACACGCGACTCGTACGAGCATTACGCCGCCGTGCGTTTACCGACCTCAGAAAAATACTCGAAATAAATCTACCGTTGATTTTGCAAACTCGAACTTGGGTAGACACTTATTGTGTCATCGCCGAAGATATATTTCATACAATATGCGATATAATATTTTGTTTCGGTTAAAAACGATCGTAGAAAAAATAAAGAAGAATGTAAACGAATATTTATAAAATATTATTAAATACGCGCGTTTCGTGGCGATTTGTTATGAATTCACGACTACAACGGGAAACGCGCGAAACATTTCACAAGTCACGTTTAAATATGAAATCAAAACTCCCGAAAGGATCCTGGCTACGCGCCCGAATCGGCGGCTCGTCCTGCGGGGCGCGCGCCCGGGGAAATTGTACGGCCGATGGCGGTTACGGAAACGATACGCGATATATTATTACGGTGACGACGACGACGACGGACATAACGACGTGGAACGAACGCAATTTTTTCTCTTAAAATTGGTCTGTTTATACTTCGGAAAGTTTAGACGATCGTTTACGGTCGATTGCCAGCCGATATTTCCAGTCGATCGTCATCCCCCCCCCCCCCGGTCTCCGCGCGCTCGTATAAATTTGCTTTGCTTCCTATTTCCCCCCCCCCCTTCTGATTTTAAATCGACTTTTCGCGATACCGAATTTACGGTCATAACGTTTTGTAGGTCGATCCGGTCGTCTTTTCCTCGGCGCCGCCGCGCGATCGTAATCTAATAATTTCAAAATTCCGATATATATAAGAAATCGAAGAATAAATTACGATTCCCACTCGCCTATAATAATATTATCGCAAGTCGGTTTTCACTCGGTCGACGACGATATTCGCACGTTTATTGGAATGAAATATTTTATATTTCCCCCCCGCGTTAATAAACGCGAAAAAAAATCGAGAGACGCCAACGCACGCGAGTAAACCCGACGAAACAATGATTTTTACAATAATCATTGGTTTTTCCTATCGCTTACGGAGAAAGAAGAAAGTTTTCCTACCGGAAAAACGCGCCCTCTCCTGCACTAAATCCTGATTTTTTCTGCAAACAACACGATATACAACACGTACAAACGATACGAACAATAGTCAAGTGTCTCTCGTCTCTCTCTCTCTCTATTAGAAAATCTCTATTGGAAAGGAATACCTATTTGGATTATGTGTGTACTTATTACATTTGTTTCGACTCGGAATAAAAATCTATTGTCGAGTACTCGACGACATTCTTTGTTTCGCGCGCGCGCCTGCGCACGAATAGCAGATTGAAAACATCGTAAAACAATATGGCCTGATGAATGCGCGCACGAGTAGGTTCGTCCAAATACACACACACACTTCGTCGTAACGCGCGCGCGTTTAATAGGTATTTTATAATCGATATTATTATTATTGTTATTTTTTTCGTTTTAAAGCGAGCAAAAATAAAAAAAAATAATCGACGTAAATTATTATTACCGCTATGGGGCTGCGATACGAACAATATCGCACACGAGTACTTTACTCGATTATTTGGGATTTCGACACCGAAACAATAGAAACGAATAACGGTTAAAATAATAATAATGTACAAAACGCACATGTTGATTAATAGACATGGGCAGGACGAGACGTTAATACGAAGGACAAAAGCCCTGCGGGTACCTATTTAATCGCCGAAATGAATAATTTAAATACTGTTACGCAAAATATTACTATTTATTACTAGGCGATAAAACTTCGAAGAGAATGTTAGTATTGAATCAAGACGACGACGACGGCGGCGACGTCTCGTTTCGCGGTTAAATTTTAATCGTCGTGAAACTATAATACGGTTTGTTTGGAATATATTGTCGTCAGACAAGAACGACACGACGAAACGTATTAAACGTGGCTTTGAAACTCGTATACGGTTATATCTGTCGAGGACGACACTCGATTTATTTCAATGAGCGTTACTATTAGTGGTAATCGTAATGGCTTTTCGTACGTAAAACATGAGTAATCAAAAAATTTTAACTGGGTGGAAAAACGCAACAATAAAAAAAAATAAACGCGACCTAAAAAAGGCAAAATATTATTGTGGGAAAAAAAGCGAAATGAAAATGTCCAAAATTAATTCGTCGTCGTTTCCTAATTCGAACTCTTGAAATACATTAAAAAAAAATAGAAAATAAATAAACAAAGTAATTATATTGATTGATACTGATAAATAATAACAAACTATTATTAAATATATAAAATTATTTTAATACAAACTATTAGATGTATATTTAAACAATTATGAAATAAAATAAAGGTCTTGATTGTTACAAGTGATTTTTAATCGAAACCGGTCGTGACTTTTTAATTTATTTTATTATTGTTTGAATATACGTATATTTAATAGTTTGTATCGAAATGATTGTATACGTTTAATAATATTTTGTTACTTTGAAATGCGTTTGACGGGCAGGCCGAAAACAATGTGAATTTCCGGGGAAATTCACTGCCCTAATTCTGACTTTTTCGAACGTATAGAAAGAAGAAAATCGATCGTTATATTATTTTCGGAGAAAACAAATCGCCGACGCGATACGACGACCGCCGCCGCGCCGTCGTATTGTATAGTTTATTTCACTCGAAATCAAAAAGGAAACGGGGCCCATTCGATTACGTTCTTCCGGGCGTAAAAATGCCTATAGGTCCGGTGGTATGTGCGCGGCGGGAAATAAACGATAAACAACGTCCGGGCGAGTCCGGTACCATTTTTTTCTCCCCGTATTCGATATCGAACCGGCCCGAAAACGCGCTATTATATCGTCCGACAACGATTGCTGCTCGCGTCTGCGGAACGCCGGCGGCAGAGACCGAGAACATTGTTGTTTTTTTTTTCTCTCGCCCCCGCCGCTAAAGAAATATTTATAATACATATGTTTCGCGGGCAAAACGCGATGCGGTATATTTTAAAAGACGTCTATACGCGACTCGCACGCGTCCGTACAACACAACCGTTGCGTGTACACGCCTTCATTTATGGCGCTCGTAAAACCTCTCCGTGCCCACCTATATATATACATGTAATACGCCATACATATGGAGCAGGCGGCGGCACTTTTCCGTTTTCGCCGCGTGCCCCGCGCGCGGACAAATGGTGGCCAGCGTTGCAGATAAGGTTTTTCGGGTAACAATGTTTTTATATTTTTTTTTTTCTCCTACTATTCCCCGCGAGAAACTACGTACGTGCTCTCGTAAAACAATAGGGCTTCATCGGACTTTGCAAAAAGCTTCGGTCCCGAGAAATATATACGTATATATATACGAACGAAAAGGGGGAAAAATAACATATATATATATATTGCATTATATTTACGAGGAAACGAAGAGGGGAGGAATTGTAGATTATATACGGTGCTGTATGTGTAATCGCGTGTTGTTGGCCGGAAGATTAACGAGCCAGGTGGCTGGAAACGCGTGGCATAACGGATATATTATTTTTCGAGATATGACCCGGATACGGGCGCGGGCCGGGGAGGGAAAGCATAAAAATAAGATGCGAGAAAAAGTGGTGGAGAAGGAAGGAAGGAAAATATCGACGCGACGGAGGAATATAATAATATACGTAGTATAGTATATACCACCGTATACGGGAAAATATGATGATATCGAGACGAAATAATAATAATAATATTATTCGTATTGTGCGTTTATTTTATTGGAAAATAACGTCGAGTCGGAACGAGACTGCAGCGGAAACGCGCGTTTTCGTTGTTAATCACCCGCGCGCGCGCGCGCGAAACGTAATAATTCCTCGCGCGCCGTGACGAATGCTCTTCGCGTGTTCGTTTTGGGTACCTACGACGAGTCCTAACCTAACGCGTTAACGCGCGAAATGCTCGTACGATAATAATTATTGATAAACCGACACGAGACTAATAATAATAAACCGTCGCAGAACGTATCGCGCTCGCGAGTATTATTAGAATATAAGACGAGCGCGAAAACATTAACAACAAAGTTCGGAAAGTTCTTAACGAGAAGATATTTGTCGAGCCATAATATTCACGTGTAAGTCTTGGGATTTCGCGTCGGGCAACCGACGAAAAACCGCGCGCGCGCGCACGTATTAAAAACAAACTTGATATCGTTATATTATATCGTTTCTGTTGCGAACAGACGCATATTATACGCGTAAAAGTTGAAAACATATACCTACCCGGCGAGCATAATATCATGTTCCACGCGCGTAAATGAAATTTCGCCGTCGTAAAACGAAACGCATCGTGCGATAATGAGTGTGAAAATGCCGAACGATTTATAGGAAGACTCGACATTTTTCCAAACGCCACGCACTGACGACGGCGTACGAGACGAATACGAATGTCGTTCTTATATTATTAAAATATGGGCCGGGCATGGAACCTATGAAAATATCATTGAAATTCAATTTATAATCCTAAAAGACTTTCTTTTTTTTTTCAACTAAATAAAATGCATTTTGTATATTGGAAAAATATTACTTTTTAAAAATTAATAATTATACCAACAATTCGTTGATAAATCAACTTGTAATATTCGACAAAGACTGCGAGAGAGAAGAGGAAAAAAATAAATAATAAAATCGTGAACGAATTCTCTCGATGAGTGGAACACGGTTAGAAATTACATAAAATCACAAAAATCGACGTCAAAACGTGCCCTAACAAATCATCAGTAACTTTGATTTCCACGCTGTCAGAAACACAACTTTTAGCCAGGAAAGCGGAAATTCATCGAAATCCGGACCCTAATTATTATTAATATTGTAGTCTCGCGCGTTTATACTCGTGTATACTTATATTTATATGTGTTTTCGCGAATTTTTCTAGCCGCTATCGATCGAACGCGTTAATGAATCGTCGTCATTATTGCAAAGACTTTCGAGTTATCGTTCAAAGGGCATTCATCAAGGGCGCGTCTTTTTCGACACCGTAAACGGTTATCTCTCGGCGGCTTCGCCGTATTATTATTATTATTATTATATCTACAGATGGTCTTTTGTAAGACTCTATCCGCTCCCTCGCTTCCTCCCCGCCGCCGCCGCCGCGCTCGCACGGTCCGCGGCGCAGTAGCTTACGCGAGATCTGCTGACTGAGCCGTACACGGTCGGCCCTCTGCAGTCCATTAGTGTAATTTGTTTTAGGCGGGCCCCCTCCGGTCGGCGGAGAAATAAAAGAACTTTCCGAATGGAAAGAGAGAGAGAGAGAGAGAGAGAGAGAAAAAAATAAAAATAAAAACACACTACACCGGCGACGGAGGGACGCGGACAGTATAAGAAACTGTATTACTGCCGGACTTTGGCCGAACTTTTATCTCATTCAACCGATCGGAATTGATTCGGACCTTCAAAGGAGCAGAAGAAGAACGCGCGGGCCTTTAATACTCTCATTTGATTCGAATGACCGTTTCCTTTGGCCGGACGACGTTTTTACCCGCGTACGGACCGGACCTTTCTCCGACCGGACGGACGGGGGGGTACTCGGAAACGAGAGTGCGCGCGCGGGGGGTTAGAGTTTTATATTATTTTCGGCGGACAGAGAGAGAGAGAGAGAAGGAAAAAAAGAGTACAATTTTTCAAACCCCAATATTGCAGCAGTATAACCCATAACGATTTAGCGAGTATTTTTACCGAACGAACGGCCCCATTATTTTTATTTCGGCCGTTCGGTCTATCCGATTCGAATATTTAGATAAAAAATATATATATATACGCCGTATATATTATACGGGAACGAGTCCTTAGCAGATACATATCTGCGAAAAGGAAAACCGATGAGGTCCTTGTACATATATATACGCGCGCGTGTACACGTATATTTCAGTGTTTATTGTTATAAACACTCGTGTTTGCTCGGTTTTGGATTAGAAACATCGCGTTCTCTGGACGACGACGACTGCGACGTCGGGAGGTTTTAGAAACGTGCTCGAAAAGATTTATCGAAAACCTGGGAAATCTCTATTCACCGGAAAAGGTCTTGTTCGCGTGGTTCTTACGGCGGTTCGGGCTTTCGCGGCGGCGGCGGCGGCGCTGTAGCGACGACGGCGAAAGATTTAAGCGTCGCTTTTAAGTATCTTTCGAAAACCACATAAATCCCGCGGTGGAGCAATGGAAACTTTAGGGTTCGTTGCCTCTGGAACTCCGTTCGTAGTTCTTAGACATAAATCGCCTCGGGACTGTAATAATGTGTGCGCGCGTCTGTATATAGTTATATATATATATACCGTGGCGGTATTCTTAAGACGGCGCGGCGGGCACAAAGGCGTTTTGTTTGAATTTCGTCGCGTATATATATTTTTACGTCCGGTTGTCGACAAAACGGGTATCAAATGTTTATCGTTTACGCGCGTAACGCGACGACGACGATATTTCAAAACATATTACGTGGTAGTCGGAGTTTTTCGATCCGAGTTCCCATCTCGCGAAGACCTCCGATTCATAGCGACGGGCTCGTCCTCAGACGACTCTAGCCGGGGTCGCGCGGGTTTCCAACACCAGCTCGAAAAACGAATTTTATATATAAATATTCACACCGTTCACACGAGTAACAGCGGCGGCGTGAAGTTTTCCCGTCTCGAATCACTGTCTTACAAAAAACACCATCGCTATGCCCAAAAGAGAAATACGAAAATCCGAAGAGTCCCTGCGAGTTTCTATCACGATCACAATGACTCTATCCAATGACGCGCTAAACAGAGAACAAAATATTTGTTGATCGAATGTGCGACGAAAACGCAAATCCAGCGTTCCCGTAAAAATATCAACCGCGGTCACCGTGTCCGTTGTATTAACACCGATTTGTCGAAATATTTATGCAGCCGGTGTTTGCACGGGTCCGATTTCTATTTTCAAAGTGTTAAGAAGAACCAGAAACTATAATCGCTCCGTTTTTAAACAAATAACGAGACAAACGTGTTTGGTTTTTTTCAATGAATGTCGATTGTGTGCCCGCTTTGGAAAAAAATAACGACAGTTTGAACGTTGACTATTTCCAAACTCTGTGCACGTGTCTCGGGTAATCGATTTCATCAATGTCGCGCAAACGTATTGACTATGCGTATTCGGTACGCTCTCGTGTGTCTATTGTCATTCGAATTTTACATACGTACTTTTATCGGCCGCGTATAATTATTATACGGGGAAAAAATGTAAAAACGATTACGCCGCGTATTTTAGGGACGGTCGTGTAAAATAATACGTCAACGATACGACGACGATTCGCTTGGCGAACAAACGCGCGATCCAAACGTGTGTTCCTCCCTCCGAGCCGCACCGTTGTACCTGTTACGTACGTCTTTATCAAACAATCATAAGTTTTTTTTTTTTCTGTTCGCGTCGTCTACACGAATCGTTTAAACAGGCGACCGCCGCGTTCGATAAACCTACTCGCGTCAAAATTCACATTTAACAATACATGTATATATGTGTGTATTATGACCCCATTACACTTGTCGCGCGCACCGTCGCCCATAACTTTATCTGTGCGAAACGTACTGTCGTTTCTTTTCCCTACGTACACGGGTAAACGTCAGTTATTTCAGCGTTCAAACTTTCAAACTCGACGAGTTTTGTTCCCTGTGTGCGAGCATATTATGCAATGTACTTTGGCGTGTAAGAGGAAATATTTCCACGCGATCCTCTTGGAAGAGTACAAATTCTCCTTCTCCGGGTCGTCTGGAATAAAAATTTCAACGGAACCGCGCGCACGCGCGCGCGCGCGTCTGCTGATTCGCTTACGGCGACTGTAATGGCGTTCTCGAAAAGAAAAAAAACAACAACCGAAACATATATTTATCGAACTAAAGAGACACGTATATCTACGCGGAAGAAAAAACGTCCACACGTTCAACGTGAAAACAACGACTAGTCAAGACACAGAAACTACGTACAGTTTATCGAGCGATATACTTTTTATCACACCTAATTCGAGTGAAATAAATGCTGAATTAAGGGGATCTTTCCGAAACCAAAACGAACGTCGTGCAAATCGCGCCAAGAACTGCAATATTAATCATCGTAATATAGTATTTATAGTTAATGTTTGAAAAAGAAAACTGTTGTATTCTAACGCGTCAAACTCATTTTCCATCTATTAAAATGATATGTTAATTTTTATACGTATTTTATTACCAAACTACTATGGAAAAAAAAAATAGGGGATTACGATAAAACTGAACGTTTCGTTAATTATTAATTTTTATTATTTGACTTCAAAACAATTACAAAACTTCGTATGTTTTTCATAACATCGACATGACGACGATAAATATTAACTTTATTCTTACGTTTCAACGTCCAACTTTTGTATTAAAATACGAAAAATAGTATGCAAATAAAAGTCATCATAGAATATTTGAATATAAAGAGTGTGTCGATAATTATAAAAGCGTACGAATGAAAACGAGTTGTTCACCGTTGCAAAAAGAAACTAATTCGAAGTTATTAAAAAATATCTGTATAGTTTTTCAATTAATTTAATTTCTTTCGTTTCAATTATTCAATTATTAAGAAAAATCCGAGTTTAAAAAGTTAATTAAAACACCACAGTTTCGAAACTGTAAACGTAGAATTCAAAAATTATCCGAGATTCTTGGAAAAAAAGAAAAAGAAAAAAAACGAAACAGAATATTATTAAGACATCTATTATGATAAAAGAGTGTCGTTGCGGATTCGTCCATGGACGGACAATAAATTTCCATAGAATAAAGATGAATTGATTTCGTATAATCTTACACGTGAGATTATATTTTTGTCAATGCACAACCGTGTTTGTAAACGTGTGTTTGAAAATCGAAGAAGAAATAATATTGTGGGATTTTTTTTTTTTTTTTTCCAATAAGTTTCAATTGAAATGTTTTGTGGTCAAAAAAATTATTAAGTTAACAGACAACGAGCGCGTAGGACAATAATATTTTGTTGGCTCGCTTTCTTTCCTCTCGTTTTCGGTACGTTATTTATTATTATTAATTCGGTGCAGAAAGCCATCGTAAAGTTTAAATGTTTATCATGAAAAGTAATTTTAAAAGGATTTTACACATATTATAATAGTGTTTATGACACGTGGTTGGAAATTAACATTCTGAAAACCGCCAGAATATAAGTGGAAAAATTATAATAATACAATACTCGTACTGGTAAATATTAGGCTACGGGGGGAGGGGGTTATACACGGTCGGATATCGTTCGCTTTTTTTCTTTTCGATTTCTATTTTCGATTTACTTATAATCCGAGTACGCGGTCGTCATTAGTCGAACGCGATCGCGGGGTTTTTCATACGAGAGAAGACACGAATGTCGTTCGCACTCACGCGTACATTCGAACAACACACATAATATGACACGTTTGGCACGGACGCGTCTTTAGTTTTCGAGTAGAACAAATTACACAAGGACGCGCGCTAAATACCATAGGTAGTGCTGCACCACTAAATCGCGACCGACAAAACGAAAATCATTACGTTTACACGGAACGTCTGGGAAACAATATATAATTTATATAAATCCGATTATAACAACGATATACGAGTACTACGGCGGCGCGGCGGCGGCGTGGGACCGAAAACTGCGCGAGACGTACCGGTCCACACGGATAAACGTTTCGATAATTAATGTTTTCATCGATGCACTTCGTTTTTATTTATTTTTTTTGTTTTTATCGCGCGTGTCATTTATATAATTCCGGTTAAATATTGATGTTCAAAACCCCTATTTCACTGTACCCCACCGCCCCCGGACGACGGGAGTTAAAAAACGTTTACATTTACATATTATATAATATACGTATACGTATGTGCGTGGCCGTATTTCCCATAAGGGAATCACGCCGCGCCGGTCTCGCTTAATTAAAATATATTCTCCGACGAGCATTAATTCCGGACGCGCACTTTTACGTACATAGCGCCTCGGCCGGCGCGCGCGTGGCAAATGCGACGGACGGTCCGAAAGCACATAAGTATATACGTGTGTACATATAGGTAGATCGTATCGAACAAAAGCATCATACGGAAATACGAGCGCGGTGAAATGTATTAATATATTTATATTTTTTACCGAAGCGGTCTCGCGCGCGAACAACAGACGAACGCGTAAATCGCTCTCAAAGTGGACGAAAGAATTTGCGAGAACCGCGGGGGTCCAAGTTTCACGCCAACGCCCTCAAAACACGATAACCTATTTTCAACAGACCCGTCGACATTAGTTGCTCCGCCCCCCTACAATTTTTCCCGACGCGATGTTACCGCGTTTACGGTACAAATCGCCAACTGCACAGTTTGACCGGCCGATTTAAAATACGCGTTTTGAATGACCGCGAGTCGTCGTCGACAGTGAATAGAAAGAATTTACAAAAACCTTTAGAGAAAATACGATTTCTAGTAGCCGCTTCTGCCGGCGTCGATCGTGCCCGCAACTAGTTCTCGGTAATTTGTTCGATTTTAACTTGAACGTTGCTCACGACGACGTTAAAAAATAACGAGAACGCTATTAGAACCTGCCTACTTTAGCATATTTTCGACACGCTCGCGCGTTGTTTCGATTTATTTCTATTTTACCGCGTTTTTACGACCGTCGGACCGAATAATTCGATGTTTTGCAATGAATTGTGAATTTCGGAAGAAAAATCAAAAACGCACACATTTTTCCCCCTATAAATCGTACGGAATTATTAATTCGGTTCGCGCGTGTATAAATAAATGATTCGTAATCCTCGGTGTAATTAATTTCAAACGAATCCGAATAAACGTTGAAGGTTAAAAAATAATAATAAAGGTTTCTAATTGTTTACGTTAAAAGATACCAATTGAAAAACGACGAGAAGTCTTATATACAAAATAATATACTTTTGCGAAAACTCTTGGGTACACCGCGAGAGAAAAACCAATAACGTGCACCAAGAGTAGCGCGGCGATGGCATTGTTTTCGAAACATTTTATTTATAATTTCAATACCGTGCGCGGCGGGTTTTTTGCGAAAATAATATTCGTCGTACCGTTTCGAATACGCGTTAAATGCAAAACGATTGTTCTGAGCGATTCCACACAAACGTAGAAATAATAGTTCGTTGGCGTCCGTTACGAACTCGCGCGTTTTTTTCCGCCCCGATCGAGGCTATAGGAGGTGCTTTAATAGAACTCGGACGGGAAACACTTGCGCGCGCGGTTTTTTTTTTTTTTTTTCATTATTTTTTCCGAGGGCACAAACACATTAATTACGGCGGCGTCCAGTCGGAAAGTGGCTCCGAAACCGCCCGGGTCGGGAGAGGAGCCCGGACGGACGGTCCAGAGATTTTTTTTTATTTATTTATTTATTTTTTAAATTAAATCCGTTCGCAATACAAAACCACCGAAGTAGTTTATTACTACTGGAAATCTCGAACGCGCGATGTCGTTCGCTCACGCGCAGTGATGATTTCACGCCGTTTTCCAATCGATTCTATAACGACGCGTCAAGGCGTTTACGTAAGGCGAGCGACTATTGCGTAAGGCGAGGGATAGTAATCGGAGAGAGCACTCGCGCAGGCGTTTATTGTAATATTGTATAATAATAATATCGGTAGACGATATAGTAACAATAATATTATATAGCGCGCGGCGTTCGTCGGCGAAACGCGCGAAATCCGCGTGACACGCGCCGCCGAACGTTTAAATAATGGATTTCGCCCTCCTGCTCGTACGCAATTCGCGTATAAATATCGCATATTATTATATTGTGTTGCGTTACGGATTCGGGCGGGTACACGGAAAAATAGACCAATTTGTATGGTAAATGTTGTAATAAAAGAGATAAATTCGCGTGAATTGATTACGCGCGGCGTGTATCGCCCGCGAACCGTCCTCCCTCCTTTTACCCCGCCGCGCCTTTTCGAGAGAGAGAGAGAGAGAAAACAACAACAAAAATTGCATCGGGGCTTAATTGCGATCAGATTATACCTGACGTTTATCCATCTATCATAATTAGTCCGATTCGGAACGATTAAATATGCAATGTATTTTACTCCGTGAGCCGCGTGCCGTCGAAAACGCGTATATAATATGTACTCGGGAATCTCGCCGACCGTCGTATTCGTTGTCCGGGAAAACGGTACGATCTGGACGCCTTACATTATCAATTCACCCGCCCCGAAAAAAAAAAACCATCTTTTATGTCCGAAAAGTGATCTACGAAATACGATTTAGAGTCTCTCTAATTCATATAATTACGTGTTTTTTGCATTATGACCATTGAAATCGGATATTTTATAATAATAATAATATGCCGATAATTGTTGGAGATAATTAGATTAATTGAAAACAAAACAAAAAAAAAAACGAAACAAATTTTACGGTATTATTATTTGTGTTTTTTTTTTGCTAAAAATTCATATTTTTGGGGCATTTTTATAGGGTTTTTTAAAACATCCAAGTTTGGGATAGAAATACTTTATTTATATTTTATACATCTATTTTATTTTGTACGCATCTAACTAATTATGACGAAACGAACAAAATACGTATAATTATATTAGATAGGTATTTAAATATATTTATTAATGATCGGGAAATTAATGAAAAATAAAATCGTCCCATTTTTTCCACGTAACTAATTACAACTAATAATAATGTAACAGTATATTACTCGTTTATAAAACTCAATTATTATATTATTATTTAATACCAAACACAAAAACTCGCATAGTAAGCGATCTTACAGTCTATAAATCCGTCTTTTTGTGTGCACATTGCGAAGAAAATTTAGTGAAATTCACGTACATACGTTTCGACCGAGTGGCCGCAATAAATCCGGGCTATAACGATTTCTCTCCTCGCCCGGCTTTAAACAGTAGATTAAAGAAAAAAAAACGGAGCGCAAGCGCGTTTTTACGATGAAAATTCACGAACAAACGTCAGCTCGTTCGCGAGGCGCGCGTGCGAATTTTCACCGCAGTGGCAGACACGTTTCGATTGCACGGCGCGCGCCAAAGTTCGCCCCCTGTAATGATCGAAGACATCGGAAACCGAAAAATCGCGACAATACACAATCGATACGGTCTGTAGGAATTTAAACGGCACGTTTCGCCGCTGTTAACTGTCGGACTGTATTATATATTACGCGTATGCGAACGTCGTCGTCGTCGGTCGCCTAAATCGTGACACATTTAGCGAACCCAAAGGACAAAGGCTTATTGCGGCTAATAATTTATGATGGGCTTCGTCATAAAACGAGGTTAGAATTAATTAAACCTTCCCGGACGACCGACCGCGCGCGGTCGAGCCGTCGTCGCGCGGCGGCGGCGGCGGCGGCGACAATAGTAAGTTTCCATCCGTGAAAATCACGTATTGCTCGACAACACAGTTAATAACGTTTTAACCCTTTCGCGCCAAGGGGTAGGGGGAGGGTCGGCGTTATATTAGGTTTTTTTTCCCCGCCCCCATCCAGTCCCGGGGTGTGACGCGTCGAACGGAATAATTTACGGAAATTCCAACGGTAAACACGACGAATATAAAAAATATAGTACCCACTCGTCGCCCGGTCGTATATAAGCCCCGACGACGCGCGACGGCGGAAAAACAGAACGAACGTAATTAAATAAACACTTTAGAGAGGTACGTTTTACTGTTTTTTTTTTTTTTTTCATCCGGTATTATTTGTTTTTCGTTCGACGGGTCTAATGATAATAATATAATAATAATCGAGTCGTCGTCGTCGCGTTTACAAATTTCCAAACCGGTCGACCACTTCGGTGGACGCGAGAAACAGCGACGAAACGTCTCTCGTCGTCCTCCTCTCCGCGCGAGACCGACTGCACAAAATGATTACTACAACAATACAAAGTCGTCGCATTCATCGACGACCTCTTTGTCTCGCGGATAGAAATAATCGGGAATCGGTCGACTATACGAAATCCGTTTCCGACGAGTTTCGACGAGAGACGATATAATTATTTTTTTATTTCGTGTTTTCAACCCTCGCCGTTATCGATCTTTACGCAGTTATATTACTATACCGAGCTGCAGAATGCTCACGGCCCACGGCGTTTTAGCGTTTCTTTATTTATTTATTTTTTTTTTCACTCGATATTTTTTTAATTCGAAACGGCAACGGTTTGCAAAATTACGCGTCGACAGACCGCCGAAATGATATTCCTCAATATTATAATTACGAAAAGATTCGATTTGAAAAATATTCAAACTCGCCGAATCCGTTTAAAATATAAAATAAAATAATAGAAATTCTATTCGCACCGAGGAAAAAAGTTTATATAATATATTTTTTCGAGTTTTCTCATATACAGACGGTTAGTATTACGCGCGTACGATAAATACTACTATAGTGCAGAAATAATATAATAATAATAATTCTTCGCGCGCGCAACTTTTCTCTAACGATTTAAACGACAAGTTTTTACGTGAAATTTATGTGTTTATCGAAAACTAGTGAAAAAGAAGGGAAAAAAACGTTGTTTTTTTTTTTTTCTGATGAAAACGAATATTTTAACAATGTCGTCATGGGGAGAGTTAGAGGTAGGGGATTTTTCGGATATTATACATTTCACCAGAGTCGCGAGTTTTCAAAGGCAGTGAGAAATGCGCGCGTTCGGTTCGAGATCTGTAGAATTAAAAAAAAAAAAATAAAAAATAGAACTATTCGGATTAAACGGATGGAAAAAGTTTTGTTTTACGTATGAAAAAAACTTGGGAATGTTTTTGAAAAACGTTGTTTTCGTTGGTCGTAAACATTTCGAGTAAATATCAAGGCAGTCGGTCGTTAAAACAAAATAGGAAAATAGACTGCAGTCTCGCTCTGATTAAACCGTTATGTCACACGACGTAGGTAGTGTAATCGATAATCGACCGGGTTTAGAACGTGTCGAGAGCGGGGGCGGTTTCTTACCCCGCCGAGCGTCAGATATTCCATATCGTTGATTATTTATTTTTAATATCGATAATCAATGGGGGGCACTATATACGAAAGTGTCTACGTCGATCGAATTATGACGACGACACGTTTTATTGAAAATACTATATCGAAAATTTCACACCGCCAAAGAAGACAAGACTATAATGTAAATATACGGTAAAACCCACGGAAACGAATATTCAAATATAATACAATAGCGGTTTTAGTGCAAAATTTTCTAAGTTTCAATAGGAGAAAACAATGAGCACGTTTTAAATAATAATTTCTCGCCAGCGATATGAATTATGGAAAAGCGTTCCGCTAACGTTCATTTAGTTTGCACGAAAACACTTAAACTTATATAGGAAAACAAAGACATCAAACAATATGAAGAAAATATATTTAGTTCTAAATTGTTTCGCTTGAAAAAAAAAAAAAAAAAAGCAAAAGGAAGCTAAAACTTATATTTGTATTTATCAAAAATGTATTATTTACAAAAACTTTTACTTGCATTAGTCAACTATTATAATTATTATAAGGGAGAGTTATAAGTAAAAAAAAAAAAAAAAAATCTTTAAAGAATATATTAAAAGACTATTTTGAAGTATGTTTTTTTTTTATACACAATATAAGCATTACTTTCTTAATATTCAAAAAATCTGATTAAAAACAAAAAATACCTTTAAAGTTGTTTGATTATTGTTTTTTTTTTTTTTTTTTTAATTAATAATTACCATTAATTATAATTATAGAATTAATTATAATATAAAATGTGTAAGTATGTAAATTTAAAACACGAAGACGAAAATTGCAAATGAAACGAAAAACGTTAAAAAAATTCTCTCGATTAGAGTCGAGAACGACTTGTACAGAAAACCTACGACCTTAGAAATGTGAAAAATATGCCGAAATCAAAATTAGGCGTTTAGGAATTCTCACACGGTTGAAACGCGTTAAGAAAGCATTGTAAAGACGTTAGAAAAATAAATAAATAAACACGAAAGTCATTGAAATCATCCGACCTTCGGCTCGTAACGTATACTCGTCGCGGCTCCAGCAGTTTGACGCGCAAACGCGTCGTGTGTCGCAACCAACCAAAGACGCGACAGTTATTATTGTTTAGAATTCAAGAAGACACGTCTCGAGACAAACAAATATTTGTATATTCGTATTGGGGGACGATTCGACGACGCGATTTCATAAAACGCGCGCGGACGCATTACCAAACGATCGCGCAACGTTTAATAGTTTAGAAACAACTATCAATGCACACGACCGTTACGGGATATATAATATAATATGACGTATTTCGTATATCGTGCGCGTGGATCTTATTGCTTGTTTCTCGCGGCTCCTAACCCGATTCGTGAAATATGGCTCCTTTAATACGTACGAGAAACGTACTTAATCCAATATGTGATCTCGAAAAACATTTCTCTCGGAGGTCTAATACACCCCCGCCGCCGCTCCTAGTGTTTTCGAGATGCCCCATAAATTTGAATTATACGATCGACGGCAACGTATCGAAAAATATTTTATTGGACGAACGGCACTAAAGACGTTTTTCGTGTGTCGGGCGATAAAACGATAATACTACGTAGGTACTGCGGGCGAACTTATACTACTCGTAATAATAATAATTATTACTCATCTCGCGGTGGCGGCGGCGGCGGTGTGTGTGTGGAGGAGGGGGGCGTATATTTTTATTCCGCACATAACGTACGATCGTTTAATTAGCCCAGAAGCCTCGGGGACGAGGACGGGGGGGGGGGGGAGGGCGAGGGACAAACGAAAGTTGAAACAGTTTGAGGTATATTAAGGATATTCATTTTCATACTTCCGACCGAAAGTTTTAAGTTGATGAAGAGCAAATTGGTCCTGTGGGGCTGATCTCGGGGCTATGTTTTCCAAAGTCCCGCAAAACTATTTCGAAGGTCAACAAATTACTACGTTTCAGAAAGACGTTCGCATAAATTGTTTTTAATATTTTCCAGTTGCTAAACTATATACGCGCGCGCGCGCGCGCGCGCCACGCGATTAACTTACGCGTTATTATTACGACGACGCGACGCGAGCATAGAAGAAATGGTTTCGCATTATTCTCTCGTATTATTATTTTTAAGCGAGAAATGTGATTTAATCGTCGACGGCTTTTTAGTTTTTATTTCAGCAACTTTTCTTACACTTTTACTGAACGCGCGAGTGGGCGCCGCGCCGTTTTCTTTAGAAAAATAATTTATTCGCATAAACGGCGGCGGCGGCGCTATCAATCGTATCCGGGAAAATAATTATCATAGCGGAATCAATAGAAAATATATACCGTGAAAAAAAAAAAAACTACGGTTTGAAATCGGATTCGACAGACATCAGTCATCGTTAGCCGCGGGTTCGACAAAAAGAAAAAAACGTCTCGAGAATTTTTCTTTCTTATTTAACTCGATTCAAGGTTTAAAATACGCTAACAATATAATAAAAATGTCGGATAAAACTACTCGCCTCACGACTATTCTCCCCCCCCCCCGTCTTGTTTCTCCGCGATCGGCCTCGGTAGCCCGACGACGACGTACAGACGAGCTCGGGCGGCCGACTTGAATTTTCTCGGCACGTTACTCTCTTTCTCTCTCTCTCGAGTAAAACGCATTGTCCTTTATTGCATTAATTTCAAAGCTACCTCTTTTCCACCGCGTAATAACTACCCTTACTGTGCGCCACAAATTATGCGCTGCGAATCGGCCTCATAAAAAAACGACTGCGCCGCGCGTACCGCCGCCAATAATCGGTGTATCTGAAAATAACACGGCGCTCGATGTTTTTTTTCGCACCGCGATGATTTTATCCGACCGAATTTATTCGCGAGTCGAAAACGAAACGATTATTTCCACACGTCGAGTGGCCGGCGATTTAGGGTAAAACTATACGCACGACATAGGTGGGGGTTCAATAGACGACGACGACCGCACGCGCAGTCCGAAAGACCCATTTATTTCCGGTCTAAGACATAGATCCCTGTGAACTCGGTCCGATGGGAAACTAAAGGACTTAATTATATTGCCTCCGGGGGCAGCAGGGCTTCCTTCGGTACATAATGCGCGAACAACTCGGCCATCGGGTCTTCTAAAGTTCACAAAAGCATCGGGGGACAGACCTTTGAAACGTTTTCCGCGCGCGGATCCAATATGATTTCCTGCTCGGGACGTCGCGCGTCGCCGTCGGTCGAGAGCGGACTCGTTAAAAAAAATAAACGTTCTTCCGTTCGCTTATTAAAAAAGATTCGTTCGTCATTATTTGGTAAACGAAAAACACGGTAATATTTCAGAGACGGCGGCGGCGGCGTTACGTTTTAAGAGGGGTTTATTTTTTTATTTTTTTTTTTTAGAAATCCGTACGTATATATTTATATGTTACGGTTTTATGGAACTTTAGAAACACAATCGATGCCTATCGATTAAATCGTATAAAACATAACTCGACCGGAATGGACTTTCGTTCGCGCGAAATGATTGTGCTTACGATAAAATCGCGGGCTCTCGCGCCGGTTAAACGTAACGCTGAAAATAGCGAAAACAATAATTTATCGAAGCTGTATTTTATAAAAAAAACGTATAGATATTACACGGACGGGGAAAATAACAATTGTTATTATATTTATACGGTTCAAAGTGTTAAAACGTATGGAAAAAAGGCATTTCGACCGAACCAACGACATAATATTTTCGTTGTCAGTCTTAAGCTTGTTATTCGGAAGACAAATGGTGAATTCTCTCGTTTTTGATTGGTGCGCGGTGCACGGTTGCGCCGCCGCGCCGCGCCGTCGTGATTTCGCGAGACAAAAAAAGAAAGAAAAAGGAAAATACGTCAAATCGTCTTTTTCTCATGTGAAAAAGATAAAAGATGGCGCGCTCGCCATCGAATGAAATAACAGTCGAGGGGAAAAAAAGACGAAAACATTCGCAATTATATCCGGGTTTCAATTTACGCGGCACGGTTGACCTGTTATAGTCCAAGCACAATAAACTCGTACGAATCGATCGGGTCCGTCTAAGCAGCAAGTGCGCGTTTTTAATTACTGCACCCGACGATATTATAAATCCGTCGACAAATCTATTCGAATACTACTCTACTAGTTTTAAACCGTTGCCAAACGAAACTTATGTACATCGATAGTGTTATTGATGTTTACTCGAAAAGATACAAATCAACTTTTTTACGACGATAATACTACACATACCGGACTCGGCGAAAGTATATTGAAACTCTATATATTTCAATATACGTAATATATTCATTTTCAAATTAAATCGAAACGTAAAAAATAAAACGCGGAAACGGCTCGATGACGAGACGGGTCTTCTGAAATGTACGCGAAAAAAATAATCTCAATACTGCAAAATGATATCATATTGTATTTTAGACATTTGTTTATTCCGTCGAATGTTTGCACGATTATAATATAATTGATTGTATTTTAATGAATCGCCGGTAAAAGCGCGTTCCGTATTATTACTACAAACCGAAATATCATTAACTCGACCGCCTCTCGAACGTATAACTACTCGTACGTTCAAGCGTTATAGAAATTAAATAGGGCAAAAATATAAAAATAATAATGACCGTAGAAAATAATTTATTTTTTCTTCTCGAAACACCGCGCTGTATAAATAACGCGCATTTCGCGAACGTTATGAAAACGTATAGGAGCTTTGAAGGAGTTTTAAAAATACAAATATTAATTTGCCGCCGCGCGCGGGGCTCGATAATACGCGTTGTATGCACACGGCTCCGCATATAAATATCGTACAGTTCGACGCATAAAGTCGCAACGTTATTGCCGCGTCGTAAATTAATCGTACGAACACAATAATTATTATTTTCATATACTTCAGGACGTTTCAATTTATTTCCGCCATTCAACGGCGGGGGGCAATAAAAACATAATACATAATACAATACACGGCCGTGTTTGCGAACGCCGAATTCGTTTCGTCGCGGTCGTCTCGCGAATCACGCCAACAAGGGGGGCGGGATCGAGGTATTTGCGCCGCCCGGGAAAATGTCAAAATCACCAGTCGTCGGATAATACCGTTTATCGCCGTTTTTACGCGACAGAAAAACAAATCAAAACTTAAAACAAATCAAAAACTCCCCTGTCGCAACTGTATCACGTGAAACGTACTAAAAGTAAACTGTTAATCGCGGCGGTAACGCTTTGCTAGCCAGGGGCGGATCCAGAGGGTTAGGTTGAAAAAATCAATTGTATCGATTGACATTCTACTCGATAATATATAATGAGCTCCAGGGTAGGGGTGCATTTTCCCACACCACCCCCGTCACACTGGGCCGAAATACGTTTCGACGACGCGAATAATAATATTTCGTGTAAATTTATATAACGTTGTTTATCCAGACCGGCCGTCACGGGGGGGTAGTAAAAGTCGAACGCGCCGTGCGGTTACGTGCACACGACTGGTGCGGCGCACTCATTGTCGTCGTCGTCGTCGGCGGCGGCGGCGCGTATTATTCTGCCGCGATATTATTTCGATGAAAGCCCTTCTCGAACGACGAGACCGGCGCGGCGGCGGCGCGCCGGGCTCCATCCGAACCGCTATAAACTCGTCGGTAATCATTGTTTACCGTTCGCCATTAAGCTCGCGCGTAACCCAAATAAATCTGAATAATCCGACAATGGACTCTCGAGTACCTGTCTGCCGCGTATGCCGCCCGCGGCCCGCGTCTCCCCCGTCGTCGCCGCGGGCCCACCTACGGCGGTTGTCGTTTAATTAAACTAAGACGTGTCGCGGCGCACGAGGGGGCTATGCGAGCGCGCGCGCCAGTGCACGAGGAGTCCCTCTCGCGTTCCGTTCGACGTCAGTCGTTTTCACACGACCGCCGTGCGGTGCTTTTTTTTTGACGAGGATCGAAGGACAAACGAAATATGCAGCTCCTCGAGAATTCACGTCGTTCGCGTTGCAAAACATCGACGGACCGTTTACGCGGCGGCGGCGAGTTTTTAGGACGGACTCGGATTATATAGTAGTTTATGGATCGGCGCGCCAATCGAATTTTCTTTTCTTTTCCTGTTTTTTAAAAGAGGGCCGCGAAGAAAAACGATTTTTCTTTCCGAAATGTTTTCTCTATACGTACGTTTCGAACATAATATTTAAAAATTTTTTTTCCCTGTTTTTATCGCAGTTATCTATGTTATAAATCTAATTTTTTTTTATGAAATCTATTGATTCTTATACGTATTATTTAAACGTCGTAAAGTCTATTATCGTTTTTTTTTTTTTTTGTTTTTTACTAAACGATGACGTAACAACGTTTTAAGAACGCTGCGAAGCGTGTTCGCCGTCAGAGTAACAATGTAATTATTGACGATGACCAATAGAAGACTTATTTTCATATTATTTCACGCGCGTTTGAATGTGTATTAATTTTTATTCAATACTTTAGCGGGTCCCGACTCGCGGGCCAAAGAGTTGGACATCACCGTTACAGATTAGTGTTAATCGATCTGGGGGGGGTGGGGGGGCAGGGGGCGACGAATCGATAAGTCATAAAATATAAATATAAATTTACCCGCTCGATTCGTATCACGACTGTCCGATATTAATTATTACACGCGTTTCGAATAAATTACAAAATCGCAGCTCTACTTGCCTTTTGAGCATTCTCAGCGCACGGTAATGGATAGTAATTTTCAAAACATATTATTATCCGACGTGTCTCGTTAGATATCTAAAAAAATTAAGAATTCCTCGTAATGTGAGCGAACGAGGTTTCGGGTTTGAATTTTGCGCGATAGATGTGATATTCAGTACAATCGTTTTCCTGGAAAATTTAGAATACCGCGCGCATACAGTGTGTTTTTATCGTTAGATTTTTAAAAAAAAAAACGCTCTCACCGAGACAATTCAAAAAGACCTACTCGCTCGTTTCGTCGATTAATAATGCTATACTTTGAGTGGCGCTCTCCGGCCGTTTTATTTTTATTTTTCTCTGGTTCTCTGGGATGGGCAGTGAATAAGAAATTTTATTGCCCTTTTTATTCGTAATATTTCAAAAAGTTTAACATTTATAAAATATAAAGTATAGGAAACAAACTATTGTAAATTTAGTTTTCTATTATTTATATACTAAAGAATTTTTCGTGGCGTTTTTTTCCTTGGAAGTACGTTTATTACAAAAAATTAACGATTTTGAAAAATCGTCTGTTATTATAACCTCAGACCTTTTGTGGCGCAAGTTAAAATTATTTGATTTGTTTTTTTTTTTAGTAATGGAACTTATTTAGAGGAAGTAATCTGAACAATTTTAATTTATTTTTTTTCATATGTAACAAAGGACCATTCTAATGGGCACACGGAGATTGAGTTTCGACAACGTTGAATTATTCTTCGGCCGCCGCCGTTTAATAGTGTCAAACATTTCGCTCGCGTTTTATAACACACATTTAAACGTCAATATAAATATATTTATTTATTTTTTTTGGGGTGCGAAATGGTATTTATTTTTTATTTTTTTCGAATTTAAGTTTATTACGTTTTTATCGTCGCGCGGTAAATCATAATAAACTAATTTCAACGTTACAGTCGACATTGCGACGATATTTATGGGACACGAATAGAAATTGTTTTCGAAATCATAACTCGTATTGACGACGACGGCGTCATCCGTCGGGCATCGAATTGATTTGATAATATTTACGAGGAAAAAATAAACGTTTGATACATACTATAACTAAAAAACGGTTAGAATTGTTCATCGTTTTATAATTAAAAGTAAATTTCGATTGAAGCGATCAAACGGTTTTCAGACGATTTGATTTCGTATTCCGTGTAAAAACTATAGACAAATCAGTAAACGCGATTTCGACGCCGTACAAAATCGATAATATCGTTTCTATGAAAATACAGTTTTCTTTTAAACGATTGGAAATTTCAAAGGACAAGACGACGACGACGACGTTGTCAATAATATACGTACGTATACCGGAATGGCTGTTATAATTATTTTTAGTTTTCATTACATTACTTGACGTTCATGAATAAAACATCGCAGACCGTGGACGTATTTCATAAATAAATCTATATCAAACAATGATAACGGAATAGAGGTTTTTTTTTTTTTTTTTTGAAAAAGATATGATTTATTTGTTCGGATCGTAGGGGAAAAAAATAAAAAAATAAATATTCTCAGACGCGGCGCAGTTTTTATTATTTGTTTTTTCGTTCCGAGCGGGTGTGTTTTTATTAGATTAGAGAGAGAGTCCGAAGAATCGAATGCGATGTTTTCGTTTTAAATTTCAACCGTTTTCATCAAGTACAAAGTGGAGAAGAAAATCGACAGCCAAATAAACAAATGCCGACAGTTTAAAATTACACGCGCGCACACGCTGAAGTGTTTATCGCCTTTTTTTTTTTTTTTGGATTCAAATTCGTTTTTCCGTCTCCTCTGGATTCACTTATCCGTGTATATTACACAACACTCGCTAACACTTAACCGATATGTCAACCGTTTTTCAAGATGTACTTTCAACAAGTAGTCATCAAAATACGTCGCCTCAAAGAGATTACGACAGATTACGTTACACTTGTGAAAAGAGATAGAAAAAAAAGAAAAGGTTTATGAAATAATATTACGAGTAATTATATCGGCTTTTGAATTAAAAAGTACCCCAAAGTGTGTGTGTGTGTTTTTTTTTTACACCCACGTTATTGCGAGTGAGTCGTGTGCGCTCGCCGCGGGACGGACGGCGCGGCGTTTATATTAATCCTCGCCGCGAGACGACGGTCTACGTTTTTTTTTTTTTTTTTTTTTTTTTATCAACGCTTAATGAATTTATTCTCTCGCGTATTTGAATAATTCTCGCGTGTTTTATAAGTTACATAACACGGCCACCACGCGGCTATTATTTCTGCATGTTTACGCGATTTTTATCGCCGCGATCTGCATAAATCAAGAGCAGGTAATACAGTATTATACAGTTGTAACTTGGAAATTATATAATAAAACCCGGAATACGAAGTGCCCGGTACACCGTAAAACATCGCGGCGAACGACTGATAAATCATAATCTACATATTATAATATTATTATTATTATCCGTTCGTTTTTACGCGATCGAGCGTACGATAGAACGCGATAATATTATTAACGGTCGATATTATAATATTCTACGTAATATTCAGCGTCTACGCCGCCGGTGTAAATTGTTTTCGAATTTTTCGTCCGTATCGAAATAACGATTACGATTTAAAATGTATTATATAATTATTATTATTCACGTACGTGTTTAAAACTAAAAGACATCATAAAGACCATTTTTCCATTGGAAATCACCACGTGTTCGAATAGTTCAAAACGAATCGTTAAAATAACGTACGGTAAATTCGACGACGAAACTACTAAGGTAGATTTGGTTAAAGATTTGGAAAATCGTTCGCAAAAAAAAATGAGGAAAAAATATAACGGCCGTAAAAGCATTCGCCTTCGTAAAAGCGATAATACGAGATATATACGATTGTAGTTCCATAGACTCGAACGTTTTAAGTCTATTTTATAGTGAAAATATGGCGGGGGCGCGTATAGTAAATGGCGCGTTGTGTTATTTGTCCGGACGAGAAACGCGCGAGAATCGATGATGTTCGGCAACAAAAGAGGCGGCAAGTCGATTACAAATTTTTTTATTTCAAAACGAATTCTACACGCTTACGCGCACGCAGCGCATTGTGTTTTTCATAACTTTTATGGAATACACGCGTATACATTCATTTAGAGCTCGGAAGTCGGTGTAAGAAAATAATTCGAAAAAGAAGAATATGACGGCAAAATAAAATTTTAATTTTCTAAAGGTTTTATAAACTACGAAACGGATTTTGTCCTGACGTTTTAAATACATTCGATTCGAGCCCCCGTAAACAATATTATTAAAAGTGTCGGCTATCGTCCAGTTAAGGAGAACACTTATATTTACTCTAAAAGTTCGAGTGAAACACCGCCTCTGTCGCCTCCTCGAAGCCCCACCAACGATCTTATTTTTTCGACTCGACGCGGCCATGTATATATCGTAAGTATGAAACAGAGTTTGACCCTCCCCCCCCCCGTCCCGAAAAGAAAATAGCGCACATACACTATTGTCGCTGTCTTCGCGTCGCGTTTTTTCCCCGGAAATCGCCGTGTTCGGAAATTCCGGTGTCACAGGTCACCTACTACTACTACTACTACTACTACTATTCTGTAAAGGGGTGTGTTCGAGAGGGTTCGGAGCGTACACACGCGCGCATATACATTTGGTAATATCGTGAATTATGAGTTTTCGTCCCGCAGCCCAGAACGGGGGTAAATCACCGCCACCGGGGTGGGATCGAAACTATTAAATTACGCATGGGCTAAGGATTCGCAGGGGGTACGCTAAAGAGCGGGGGGGGGACGAGGTTGTTGGGCGCCAAAACCAAAACTTTCCCCAAATTTATTTATCGTTCCCCCGGCAGTTGTTTTCGAGCTATACGTATTTATTGTGTGTGTGTGTGTTTGCGTCCGCGGCAGGACGAGAAGGGAAAAGTGGTGTAGAATTTGCTCGTAATCAAACGCACCGGGTGCACTGGAGAGGTACAGAGTTGGAAATATATATATATAAAAAAATGAAATACGTATATCAAAATATCCCCAAATGTCGTAAAAAAAAAAAAAACTTGTAATTTCCCAAATACTGATAATGTCGCGAGATTTATATATATATCGAGTCGATGAAAATAAATTACAGGCTTTTCGCGTAGTCGAGAAACGCCGATAGTGTTGGTGGACGCGACCGTCAATCGACGATGATGATAATAATAATAATCGCAGCAGGTAAACGATGATTCCGAAAAGCTACAGTCGCTGAATAGGTATATCGACGAGTTCGTCGAACGATCGCGATCCCGTCAGACCGACGAGACCGCGTTGACCTAATAAAAAATAAATAAACATCGCGTCGATTCGATTCGATTGTGAAAATACCGGCGAATCGCGCGTCTCGTCATAACGGTATATCAATACCGGAGCAATGTATATAATACATTCTATAAAACAGTCGACGGGAGTTTTTGTCGATGGTTTTTTTTTTTTTATTGGTTTTCATCAATATGTACATTGTCGGGAGAATGAAAACCCTTCGCGGAGAAAACGCATAATGTACGAAACATTATTATAATTGAGATCACATACACGACAACGCGATAGTAATATATAATAGTGTTATCCGTACTCGACTCGCGTTATTTATTTATTTATTTCATTCAAACTCATATTTACAATACGGACGTTTATTGCAACTTTTTACCCGAGGTAAGCTTTAAATATATCTATCTTTTCACCACTATTCGCGAGAGTATTTGTTCGAGTGTCTCGCGGATTCGAACAGGTATACGTATATAATAATAATAATATAGAGCGTCGCGGCGGTACTTTTATAAAATCACAAATACCGCGGAAAACTTCGTACCGTACGGTTTCTCTTCTTTGGACACGACAATAGATTCTTTGTCGACGATTTATATATGATATATATATATTTTATCGTCTATAGTATAAATAAATATAATGAAATATACGGCGTAATTGTTGTACGTTTTATATCATCCGTCCGAGGTTTTCCTTTTAAATCCCGCCGGTCTCCGCGTGTACGCCCGCGTCGTCGGTGTTTACGACGACCGGCGGAATAATAATTTATAACAATATATCAAAGTGCCTACACACCAACCAACCCGCCGCTTCCTACCGACCCGTAACGACGGAATACGCGGTGCCGAGCAAAAACGATCGGTAAGGGTAAATTTTTTATTGACTTTCCAAAAAAAAATAGTTTCAAAAAAAATCTCTTACCTGTGTCGGACTCGTTGACGGGCATGCCTATGCTGTTCGAGTTGTCGTTGACTAGAAACGAATCGGCAGTGGTGTTGGCCGTGAACGTTTGCGGCGATAGCGTGAGATCGTGGCCGTTGTCCGAATCGAAGAGCTCGAAACCGGGCGAGTCTGTGCTCTGACCGTCGCCTGTAACAAAAGAAAAACAATCGAGACCGTTAGTTACACGTCGAACGTTAAGAACGCGATAAAATTCGACTAGCGATTCGGTCGAATTACTCGATTCCAAACAGGATTCCAAAAAGTCGAATAATTTATAATATTTTTGAATTCAACGATAATAATACAATATTCGAATACACGAGTATAATAATAATACGTTATCGTGATTATAATCTAAAGTAAAGCGTAGTTTTTTTTCTCAGAAAAAAAGGTCCATCAGAGGGGGGGGGGACGACGAGAAACCGCGTTTGTGTGTGTAAAAAATGATTTCGAACATCAAACGTTCGGTTAATATTTCGAGAGTCGATTGATTATTATTATTATTATTATACTATGTCGTGTACTTTGTATGACATCGGATACCCGATGAAGGGCTACGGCGCGCGACGTTATAAGATATAATCGGATTTTACAAAACGTCGAATTCGCGAACCGTATTAGAGGGATAATATAATATATATATTATATAGATGTATATTTTGTATTATAGCGATGGCGTTCTTTGGCTCGCACCACAACGTCATCGTCAGACGGAACGTTTTCCGATATTATAGTTTTGATGAAATATCGCCGCAGGTATAATTTAAGAGCGGCGGCGGTCGAGAAAAAGATTGGCGCGATGAAAATAGCGAATCGATTAATATATTATCGTCGCGCGTTCGGACGTGAAAAACAATTTTTTAAAACAATAGTTTTTACCGCGCGCGTAGGTACTACATACCTAATAATGACATCTACGATGATATAAGTAGTATTTATTGCACGAACAGACTTAAAACGTCATTGGGGAGGGGCGAAGGGATAGAGCAAAACGTATCTATACTTAAAACCCCGCGGACCTTTTTAAATTCACGAAAATTTACAATAATTTTAGAAGAGTCTTTTGATTTTACGTGTTTCGCCGTCATTTTCAAAACGATTGATACGACCGACGAGGAGGAAAAGCAACGGCAAATAATTTCAGTCGCGATACCGCGTTTTCACGACGTCAAATGTCATACTACCGTTTGAAATACACCATGTTGATTCGCAGCCGCGCCAGGACCGAGACTTATCAACGGCACATCTCGCCTCTTTAAAAAAAAAAAAACAAACGCCCTCAAAGGGACGGACGGCGGCGGCCGCGTCCGCGCCGGCAAACACAGATACAGAGAAATACAATAATAACACGGGCGTTCCGTTGTAATTTCACGAGGACGATCGAGGCGCGCGATACGCAGTGGAAAGCGACGCGTGTGCCGACCGTGACACGTTTACAAAACGTTTGTAAAGACATTTCGTTCGGGCCGTAATCTCTCCAGCCAGGCACCTACGTGTGTTTGGTTTTGATGTTTTGCCAAAACCCTAGGAGACGCTTTTGTCTTCGGATCCATACTACGGTGCCCGTACGGCCTCGGGGATAACGACGACGACGCAGCGAGTACCTCCGCGCGGCCCATTATTTTACGCGCCGCCGAAGAATAATATATACGATAGGTATATTATAATAGTCGACATATTTCGGGTATCGCGGCGTCGTATAACAACAACAACAACAACAATAATAATAATAATAAATGTTTTTATCGCGAAATTCCGTGCCGCGAATTCCTGCGACCCGGTCGCGGCGCGCGCGCGCGCGGATTAAAACGCTCATAAATCCCGCGCCCGGCCCGGGCAGGTATATATCGGCACAAAAGGTACACGCCCGTCCGAAAATACCGTACACGTAGGGGTTCATAAATAAAACGCGACCTAGAGTCACGGGAGGTGGCCTGAAAATGTCAAAAACGTACCCCGAAAATAATATGCGAAAACCTAAAAATGCAAAAAAAATAAAAAATAAAAATAAATTGTCTCGCGGCACGGAAACACGTGTTTGTGGCTAGGAAAATATTATATCGTCCAAGACGAGGTAGGCCCACCCCATCCTTCGGCATGTTTCGATTATATCATTGAAATACAATATTACTATGATTTAGCACTTGAACATCGGCTCGATATTTGAATATTTTTAAAATTTATTTCGTTTTTTATACTGTTAATTTATGTCATCGCCGCGTTAATTTTACTACCTATTGATTATCATCTAAATTCGAATGAAACGATATTATTATTCTAGAATTCATGTCGAGAAATAAACATCTAATAGTATATTTTTATAAACGGTGCCCCTAACAAGTGTTTAATGTTGACGTTTAAAATTTAACTTTTCAATGCATATTTTTAAGTGATAGTCGAACTAGTTGTTAGCGAGGATGGATTTATCTATTTTTATCCATTCACATCGAGACGACAACACTCAAGACCGAAAAATCACTCGTACGTACTAAATATTTGATTTTCCACGACGATTTGCGAACGATTTTTTCCGTCGTAGTAGTCGCGTCGATATTCTTTATACTCGACGGGAAAAAGTTAAGAGCCTACGTATCGCAGCGTACGACGACGCCGCCGGGCCGCGAGACTACTTCCAAACTAGGTTTCCGAAACACGGGCGGTTTAATGCGAGCGCGGGTCTTGACGAAATTACTTTGCGTGTCGACCGTGAATAATATAAAAAGCCCCGAAACTTTCTGCCTCCCCCCACCCCCCCCCTCGCTCGTCGGGTTCACACGTGCAATAATAACGGTAATAACGCACACGGCCGCCGCGGTAAAGGGGAAAAGCTCACGCCCGGTGCCAAAACGGGCAATATAGTTTTCGGCACAGAGGGCGCGTAGGAAATCCGGCAATGCGATATCTCGCCGCGCGATATATTAGAAACATAAAAGCGGGGACGACGACGACGACGACTGCGGCAGCAACGACGACGACGACGACGGTGCGAAAACGGGCGGAATAAATGGATTTTTGTGAAATAATAAAAAAATAATAATATCATACCGTATTTACGGAAATGTTTATTGTGCGCGGTTAAACCGCGCGTATTATATAAAGCGACGCGGCGGGGTGAGTTATACCGACAGAGGTTTAAACGAGTTTTTTTTTTTTTCACCCATATCACGCGATTCTCTAATGAAACGCGTGAAATCGTATTTTTAATCGCGAGCGTTTCGAAGAACAGAACTATAACCGTCGACGATTCTAAAAAAAAAAAAATAAGGATTTATGAAAGACTTTGAATTACCGAGCGTTCGAGAGAGAGAGAGCAAAGACGAGATTGCGAGAATTACCGAGAGATGTATGTTCGATTCTATTTTTTCCCCCCGACGTTTGGCGATTCAATATTATCGATACGATATGTTTTAATCGAATAATAAAAAGTAAATTATTTCAAATGTGTCGCGAGAAACGCCATAAGAATCATTATCTTCGTATCGTGTTAGTTCGTATTGTTGTGTCTGGATTTGTATAAAACCAAACAGTACCTGCCTACTGTTAAATGTTCAAGTTGATTTTCGTATAGTTTTCAAATTAACGATTAAACGGTCGATCGAATAACGAACGCGTTTTAGACTTTTTCGACGGCGCGCGCCGTGAATGGGGGTTGGTTTTCCTTTGAAAACATAACGAACGTAAACGAATTCAGTTGAACTTGCCCAAACGCCGAGTAATACTAAGCGAAATCGTTCGTTATTCGTCGCTGCCATTGGCAAAAGAAGTATACACTTAGAGTCGAGGAATCGATTAAAATCCTTTGAAACCCACGAGGCACGCATAGAGTTTTGAAAATCGTAAGCGGCGAGAAACGGTAACCTATCTCCAAATATTCGGTTGTATTTTTTTCGCACGCGTTTTTTTTAACAAATAGTAGTTCCACACGTGCCAAAGAGTCTCCGGTGCTCGCGCAAACGCTCTTTTAAAAATAATAACATCACCTTGTTAAAACACTGTTTATGTAAATAATACAATCGATCGTTCCGTTATTCTTTTATTATTTCGTTCAGACGGTAAAGTTTTCTTCTAACATTCGGCAAAACATGCTTAGTAAAGTTTATTCGCGATAAAACAAAATTATACGACACCGGTTTTTACACGTTATAAAGTCGTATTGTGAGTTGTGACTTTCACACGGACAAACCTAATATATAGTTTGGTTTTTTTTTTTTTCACTTGTAACAATATTTTTCGTTTTATCAAAAACGAAACATAAATCCTACACGTACGTGCGCAATACTATTCCGTTTCGGAGACTATTAAAATTTAAATCGTTATTTTCTGCGATTTGACGAAGCCAATAGATTTTTAAGTAAATAATAATATTGCATAAAACCGTAGTCGATCAATTTTTTTATTTTTATCGGCACAAAGTAAAGCGTATAAAACGGGAGATGAAATCGTACCTTTTAAACTCGACGCGCTATAGTTACCGCAGTTATTTTATTGCTACATTTTAACTTATTCGATAATAATGGGGGAAAAAAAAAAAAAACGTTTTTCGCCAACCATGCGCTTATTTAATATCGAATTTTCATCGTTATCGAAACACGAATCGCTTCCCGTAAGAAGATTTCGTTCTCAGAAGTCATTTTCGTGTCGAAAATATTCTTTGGAAGTTTTTGTCGTTTCGAGAAAAATCAAATGACAAATTCGACAGAGTGGTAAAAAAAAAATGCAATCGATTCGAGTCGAACGAATGTGTCGTCGACACGATTCCGAATTCGATCGACTACTGCTGCTGCTGCTGCGCTCGTCGGAAAACACGCCTCTACTAGCTTTCCGTCGCCGCCGACTCGATCGAAAACAAGACGAGAACGAGAGACGATCTTCGATCGGTGGAAAAAAAAAAAAGAAAAAAAGAGAGGTAACGAAACAACAACAACAACAAAAAAAACCATATCCGTTCACCTGCCCGACGTGTATTTATCGGCGCGGGTTACGCGAGTACTCTGCCCCGCTGCCGCCCCGAGGTGGAAATTCACGACGGTAAATCGTAAATTATACACTATGGATTTTATACGATATAAAAGATCGAGCAGCTGGTGTGCGAGCCCTCGTCGGGCTGCGCCACGTCGTTATCTCGAAACCGCCACCTTTTCGCCGCGTAATTTTCCATCGCGCATTTATTTATTACGCGTATTATTGTTTCGTTTCGTTTCCGTTTAACCGTCGCGAACGAGCGAGCGCGCGCGCGCGAGGCAAGAGAAAAACGTCCCCGTATATCATCGGTTTTATTGTGTCGGACAACTTTTGTCCGAGACGTTTTCCTCTGGCCGTTTTTATTTTTTTTTTCTTTCCACCCGTTGTTGTTGTTGTAAAATATCGTTCGCCGCTTCCGGCACGACCCGGCGAATGGGGAAAAAAATAAAAACATTGCTCGGCGCACAGCTCGCGTACACCACACACACACACACACACACACACACACACAGAGTTTCTATTATAATATACGCGCATAGCGGCGTTTACGCTCGAAAATATCGCGAGGTCTTTATTTCGGCGAGAAAAAACGGGGAGAAAAAAAACCACTCGGAAACAAAACGTACGAAAATCGGTGGCGCGATAATTAGGAATTCGGGGAGGGAACGCGAGCGCGTTTTCAGTGAAAAATCTACAGTTTTATATACGACGAGAAAAAAAAAAACGTTAAAGGCTCAGTCAAACAGAACGCGGGCACTGTATTATCTTTGATTGCGTCAACGTGGTCAAATCTAACGCGGGCAGCGGTCCGGTTGTAAATAATTACAGAGTCCACGGCGGGCAAAGAGATATTTACAATGTTATCATAATTCATATTGTATCAATATTGTTGTTTTCGTGATAGAATAGTATAATATACTATATTTTAGGTAGGTATTATGCAGTGGCGCAACCAAGGGGGGTGTTTTGGGTGTCTGGACACCCCCCCCCCTTGAACCGTATAATAGGAAATTTATATTTAATTATATTCAATAACCGTTGGAAAAAAATGTTCAATATTTTTTAAAATCTAAATCTAGTGTTATAATTTATAACTGATAAATATGTTACCAAGTCTTTTGTCCATAGTTTATCGACAAATTCGGAACATAATCATGACTTGTTTAGTTAATAAAACGTTGGACGTCAGTAGTGTATTCAGAAATAATTATGGTGGTGGTTTGATTCAAATCGTTTGAATAAAATAATATAATAGGTAAATATTTAATAGTGGTCGTGACGACCGTCACTTGTACATAGTAAACTAACAAATTTGGAAATGAATTGGGCAAATACTGTTTACGCTACTTGCGGACACCCCCCCTTGAAAAAATCCTAGTTGCACCACCGGTACCACGAGGCTAAACATTGTAGCCAACATAAAATATTATTTATTATCACTTTTATAGCAGTGGGGTGTTCTGAACACCCCTGGATACGTAATATTTCAAACTTAAAAATATAAAAAAATTTATATTAGAATTATATATATATTAGATTATATTAGAATGAAAAAAAAAACGGTGTAACACAAATGGAAACACGTGGTGTTGTGCCGTGTTCCCATTAAAAGCGCAGTACTGACAGACCGCGTAAAATTTCCAGGGCACCGCGGCGGGCAGCCCGCGTTCTGTTTGACTGAGCCTTAAACTACTCGAAAAGGACCGGCTGAACTGTGTGTCGATTTGCGAGTCGTCGCGCGCGTTTTAGAGACTACATAAATTGAAAGGGCGTTGTGGATTTTAATTTTCTGATTTATACCGATAAAATCAATTTGTTAAGCGCGTACATTGTTTTAAAAACGATCGGAAAACGTTGTAATTTTATACTCGGGCGTAACGTTATAATAGTAATACCCTTTGTGTTTGTTTTTCGCTATAGGACGGTGTTGCCGTTTTTGAGATCACTCTCTTTTCCGCTTGTTCGCGGATTACTCTCGTTTGCCTATTTCACGTATTTAAAGCACTTGTTCGAGAGCTTTTCGAAGCGCTTAAGATATGTCGATGATTTCAAGGGATTCGAGCGCTTAGCGCGTATAAATATACTTTAATAATACGGTAGTAGTTTATTTATCGCCCGCGTTTCGCTTTCGCGTGTTTATCGATTATTAGAAAGTGTTTTTTTTTTCTTTCGTAGCCAAATCGCGTGGCGAACTCAGATTTTAATGTAATACGAAAAAAAAAAAAAACATCACGTACAAATCCGTACGGTCGGTATACGTTTATTAAAGTCGTTTTTTTTTTTTACAATTTTTAATTAAAAGCTTACCGTAGCAGTTTTCCGTTGTAAAACAAGCGGTTCGGTTCCAACGTTTCCAATTAAGTGATAGTTTTGGCGTCGTTAAACTTAGTAATTTATAATTTTTTTTTTTTTTTGCCTTATAATAATTATACAAGCAATTTACTAATGATATATCTACAATATAAACACGTAGGTATATAATATAATTTACAGAGCTGTAATTAAAAATTCACTTTGATCGTAAATTACGCGCGAAACCGTTATTCTTGTATATTGCGAGTTCGCCGTGCCTTACTCGCGATTCGCGGGCAGGTGCCTACGCGTCGTAATCGCCGCGCAAACGTGATTTTCAGTCCTACGACTGAGCCGTAATAATAACACGCTCTTTTGGGAGTTACTGGTTTTTTTTTTTTTAAGGACGCGCCTATTATAGAAAACTATAAATCGCCGAAATAATAAACTATGTACCCTACAACCTTCGATTCGAAAAAAAAAAAGATCCGAATTTAATTCTAATGAAAATACTCAAAATAAATGTTTATGTCTTACGAATATGATAGTCTCTTATTTACTCCAGAGTTCTATAAATTGTTGTGTGAATTTTTCAAGTAGTTTATAAAGTAATTTATCGAAAGTATCGTTTGAACAAGACCTTTGATAGCCGCCGCCGATCCCGTATTCTTTTTGGTTTACGTAATTCCCGACAAGCGCGCTTTATCGAATGATGGGCCGCCGAAACGATGGCCGTACCACGAGAGTATCTCTCGCGCGTCCATCGCCGGTGATAATTTTATATTTTAAAACGTTCAAAACTCCGATTTAATGTCATTAATTCATCGACACGCCGCGCGACCTACGCATTAAGTGGCGTTGCTCGGCGCACCGTTCCCAACTGCCCGGCTAGCTCAGTCGGTAGAGCACGAGACTCTTAATCTCGGGGTCGTGGGTTCGAGCCCCACGTTGGGCGACAGAAATTTTTTGCACTTTTTTTCGCTCTCTCTCTCCGAGTTTTTTTATTTTTTATACGATATTTTTTATTTATTATTTCCCTTTCCCGTTCGCGATTCGCTCGCGCATTCGTCAACCTCGTCGTCGGCGGAGATCGATAAGAAAAAAAAAAAAACACGGATTTAAACGAATTCGCTTTTTATATATTTTTTTTATTAATATATGTGTGCGCGTTCGAGGACGCGGGGGGAGGGAAGGGGAGAGAGGAGAGAAAAAATACACCGCCGTAGAAAATAATAATTACGTCGTCGCCGTCGTCGGACGAAATCACATTTACGCTCTAGTACTCTATAAGAAAAGGGACGTCGTCGGTGTACGCGAATAAAAATATATACTCGTATAATACATATTATACGTATATACGCGCAGACTGTAGAGCTTTTTATATGTCGTACACGGCACTCACACACACATACATTTTCTTTTTACCGTTCGGCTTAATAAAATAATACGAAAGGAAATATAATAATAATAATACAATAACGACGACGACGACGACGACGATAATAATAATACCCTTTTCGATCGGGTTTTCCGTCAGCGCGCGCGCGTATTCATTCAGTGTCCTCGACGACGTGGGGGTCGAGAGGATACAATCGGAAAGCTTAAGCGACACGCGTATAATAATATAATGATATAGTGCGGGAAACGATTATTATTGTCTGCGCGGTGTAAAATAATAATAATAATAAGTAATATTGCGCGCGTGACGTAACGTAATCGCAACAAAAAAAAAACCAATTTTATCACCGGAATTTGTTGAAAAACGACGTTTGCCACACAATATTCTCTATTATAACGGTTTGATTTAGATGGGGGGGGGGGGGGGGGTAACGACCTCGAGAGCAAACGAGATCAATCGGTCGAGTCGAGAGAATAAAAAATCGACGACGACGTTTTCGGACGAAACGATAAAGACTGACTAGAGAAAGCCGAATACCGGATTTGATATGATTGTTTATTTCAAAACTTTGAACGCAATCTCCATGTCCCGTTGTCGGGCCACAAGTACTTGGGGTGTTATGTATTTATATTTATTAGACGAAAAATATTTTAGCCGCGCGTATCGGTCGGGGCACAGTGTAACGCTTTTGAGAGAATATTTATTTTCAAACCTTTGTAACGCGCACATGCACGACGACGACGACGACGACGGTGAATAATAATTCTTTTGTTTGAATCGCTGCAGAATAATAAATTAAATGGGTCACGGCTATTTATAAAAGTAAATTGAAAATTAAAATCTCTCTAATGAAAAAAAAAATACACATACATAACCGTTTATTATAATATATTCGAGTAGTCAACGTGTTGTACACTGTATACCGTATTATTGTAAAATAAATATAGGGCGGATGAAAAAAAAAAAAGTATTAAAAATAAAAATCTCGAGGGACCGTGTAATATTAGTATTTTTTTTTTCGGGGCGTTCGAATCGTCGACCCGTACCAGTATAGTTACTGCGACGCGCCGCCGCCGGTGGATTACAGTGAGGGGTTTAGAAGAGGCCTGGCTTTCCATTGGTCTAGATAGTTATTTTAACGGTAATTTTAACGAATAATTTCGTAAAAAAAAAAAAAAATACTATACGTCGTTAATTAAGTGTGTACTGCACACGTGCATAATGATAGTATCGATCGTTTTCTCGATGGATTTAATATTGTTTAGATCAGAGGTCGGCAACCTTTGCGGTCCGTACTTTTTTTTCAATTGTTCATCAAGGGCCACGTTAATAAGAAAAAAAATTTACACATGATATAATACTATTGTATTGCTATTATATTTGATTATTTTACACGGAAATGCGAGTGTAAAAATAAAAATTTTACTGGAAAAAAATGTAATCGAATGAAAAATTGTATATTAATTTCTGAGCCTGCAGTTTATTAGTTAATTTTTCGACTCAGACTAGATAATAATAGATTAAACCGACTATATAACCATATAGTATAAGCATTAACTATTAACGATTAGATTATGTTTTATTTACAAAGAAAATAGAATTGAATAATATTGAAAAGTATATGAGAAATGTTATTGAACGAAAATAAAACACGAAAATCGGCCACATTTGTGCGGGCCATAAAAAAATTGCATCGCGGGTTGCCGACCCCCGGGTTTAGATCGTTTTAAATCCAAAGCGATCATATAATCATATCGAATTGTAATTAGGAAAACAAATGGTTTTTCATGGTAAATTTCGTCATGTCTCGCCGACGGGTTATAAAAAAATAATGCTGTGCAATATTTATATGATTCTCCGAGCGTGTCCGCGCGATTCGCAAACGGTGAGAGGAGAAAACGTGTCGATAAAATTAATAAAACCGTTTACGATTTCCGGACAAACGGGTATCGTCGCGGCTCCCCGAGATGTCACGCGACATTGTGGATTTCTACCAGAAAAAAAAAATCCTCAACCGACCCGATCGAACCTAACCCCGCCGCCGGTCGCCCGACTAGGACCCTTTCGACTGTTTCGAGTGCGCAAAAGACGGAGCCGATAAAACGCAGATGTTATTTTATGTTACTAAACCGAAGCGCGTTTTCGCGTAAGCCGTGCGCTCGTATATACTACTCTCTAGGTACATATCGTTATTATTGTACGGTCGTCGCCGTCGCGGGACGCGCGATGAGGGTTTAATTGAACGCTCGCTCGCCGGGGTCTCGAGTGTTTCGGCCGAACCCCTTATCACCAGCGCGCGTAAACAATATATTACACGAACGGCGGCTCGGACACCGGAAAATCGGCGGACCCCGCGACGAATATCCGTCCGCGTCCTGCGAGTCCTCGACAACCGTCGTCGTCCGCGGGAGCGAGAAAAACATAATATACTCGTATATACGTAAATAGTTACTGGCGCGTTTCGAAATCCGTTACACAAAGTATTATTTTTGTCGACCTACTCACTAAAAAAATAGTCTTTTTTTTTTTTTTTTTCAGTATATAAAAACAAATTACTACACCTCGACAAACTACTCGATCGAGTGTACCCGAAAATCTCTGAAAAGTAGAATTTTAATGCCACCGCGAACACGCTATGATTTCAATATAAAATTAACCAAAGTTTGAAATTATAAAAAAAAAATGTCAGTCCGATTGCCGAGAATGTAATCGGCTAATAGAAAAACTAGTGCGATAACCTATTATTATAACCAAGTCGATAATTTAATTCTCAATGTTTTTTTTTTCTTCTAATATTACAATAACGAACATATTATTATAACGATAACGTATCGAAAATTAATAGTATTAACATTTCGAAATGTTCGAATGCGATAGAAAGTTCGTGACTTTATTTTTAAATCACGCGAGTTAATGATTTGGAAAAACGGCGACATAAAAATATAAAAAATTCCCCAAGACCATTGATATAAAATAATAAAAATATAGGACCTCGGGGTGTGTCTTAATTTCTTTCGAAAATCGAATTCGCGGTGGAAAAAAGATTGGAAAATACCGTAATAAAGCGATATAAGATTACGAATTAAAAAAACTCTATCACGCGCGGTCGCTACGTCATATAGTTTGGTTATTTTTGTAGTTTTTACGCGATTCAAATTAGGATTTTTTTGAACAAGAGTGGGGGGCTTCTAAGCGCCAAAATTGTGAGTTAGACTTTATTAAAACAATCCAATGCGTTCGTCGAACACGAAACTGTAATAATATCGCATTGGATATCAACATAAATACACGGGTAATAAATTATTACCCGTGTATATTGTATTATGATATAGACGACGTTTCGATTAATGGCGACGACGACGACGACGACGACGAGCGCGCACGTAATATAACTGCCGCCGCGGTATTATAAACGCGGCGTCGAAATTTATTGGCTTGCATTACCGCGCGCGGCAATATTGTGTTGCAGCAGGCGAAGGTACAGGATGTACGAAACATTTGCGCAAACAGTCGAAACGAGAAATCGCGTCGAAACGACGCCGTACAAGGACCCCGCGCGCGTTTATAATAGCCACTCTGTGTGGACCGAACTATACGGAGAAACTGATTACTAAAAACTGATAAGGTATATTGAACAACGCATAAAAGTAGAAAAAAAATTAAGTTATAAAATAAATAATTAAAATATTTAAAATAAATGTACAAAACAAAAACTGTGTAAATATACTATAGATAACAATTAAACTGCCAAAATTGGCAAATATGCATTTTGCTCAGAAAACGGCCAAATATGCGAAAATATGCAATTAAAATTTTTGTATTTCAATCCATTATGACTTGAAACAAATTTAAATCTTACTTGGACTATTCTGCAGTCATTATTAAGCAATATGCAAATGCAACAAGTCCCGAACCCTAATTATTAGTAATATATTATTTTCTAGCGCCGTGGTTAGGAAGTCCACACGATTATTATAGTCATATCAGTAATTAATTGGATCTTTTGTGATTTTGCACCAACGCGTTGACAGCGTCGGCGCATATTTTATACACGGCTAATGGCTATGGACATGGAAACAATTTATTTTAATTTTGAGTTTCACCAACAACACCTCTATCGATTTCACGAAATTTCAAGACCGTAGTTTAAAATATTTATGAATTTAGAACCTCAGCAAAAGCTTTGCCAACAGGTGTCGCTGCAATATTGTTTTATAAAACGTACGAACCGATTGTTATTATTATTATTATTATCATCATATACAGCGCGACTCGCCGCGTTTTCTCCGAAGAATACGCGCACCGAGACCACCCTGTATGCACAATCTTTACGCGTATACGACGCCGCGTCGTGGAGACGGAGAGGAAGATTTGTTCGTTTCGGACGAACCGCCGCCGCCACCGCTGTGTTTTGGCGGAGTGTTAAATTTCGTTACATAAATCACGAGACGTTACGGCTTCCTCTCGTTTCGATTATCGTCCGGCCGTGTGGTGCCCCCCAAAGGTATACGCGCGCAAATGTATATAATAATAATATGATATTATACGGCGAGACGTCCGAAATATATAGTATTATCGCAGCTGTAATGGACGAGCGATATTATATCGTTATTGAATAATCGACCGCGCGTTGGAAACGTTTAAAGAAGAAGTAAAATCGCCCGGACTTTTTTCCGTCGCCGACACGGAGATTTCGGGCGAACCCGTGAAAACGCCCGTGAAACGCCGAAGCGGTGACCCGCGACCGAATTAATAGTATCGTTATCGATCTTGTAAAAAGATACTTTTCATTTGTATTCAAATAGAAAATACGGACACCACGAGTTAAAATAAAGTATTTCAGTTAGTATTTTATAAATACTTTTGAAGAAAAAAAAGTACTATCCGAGTACAAATACAAATAATTAATAAGTTCATATTAATATAATTACTTTATTTATTTTCCAATTTTTATAAATTAATAAGCGTTTCGATACAAAATTAGATACTATTTTTACATTTATTTATGCTTTATGCTTTATATCTACATAATCCAAATACCACTCACTCACTGAGCATTTTAAAAACTACAAAACGTAAAAAATTCAAATTTGGAACAGTGATTCGTCTAATACTCTATGCGCGCATATAAGGAAACATTTTCCGAAATCTAAGGGGGTTAAAAAGGGTAAAAAAAATGGTAAAACTGGAAACAATCGACTTAACTATCGCTTTAAATGTGAAATTTAGTCAACAGTTTCGTTTTATATAGTAGAGAATCCCGAAAAAAGGGTATTAAAAAAATCGCAGATCGTGTAATAGCCCTTAGTAAAAGTAAAAACTTTTTCGTTTCAAAAAAAATCAAATATATCTATCACATATCTGCGCAAAAATATCGATACGAGTATGATGTCATAAAAATGTGGGACTTACGGTTAACTATCCGGCGCCTAGGATTTCAATAATTGCACGTTCGAAATTCGCTTCTAGTCTTAGTCTTCTTTCCGATTTTGCGCTTCGACCGGCACGCTTTGACGAAATATACGTCGTCGTCGATGGGGCACGGGAGCACAAAATCACACTACGGTCACGCGCGCGATTCGAGATTTACGAGAAATTAAAAAAAAAAACGCAATAATTATTATCGAGAACACGCGAGACGAACGAAACACCGAGACGGACCGCGACGAACATTACCGAAGCGACGACACGAACACACTGATTTCGATTTCGTAGCGAATTTCACGGCGGCACTAAACTTTCTAATCGTATACACGTCACGGCCAATCGGCCGAGCTTGTCGCGAACAACCGACCAATGACGATTTACCCGCGATCGTGTTCGACCGCCCATATTCTATTGTATTCGTTTCTTTTGTTCGTCGCACGCACGCGATTTCGTAAAAAAAAGTTGTGTAATTATAATATGACATTGCACATAATCAATACCTTTTGACGTAATAAGATCGTCGGTTTTTTCGATGACGTAACAATCTATTTCTAAAAAATTCAAATACCACTCTCACTGGCGGCGTCGTTGCGTCACGAAAACTATAGACAACGTACGGACTTGAAATTTTGGGCGATTTATCTGACGCTCTAGGCGAGCGCAATACGAAAGGATTATCGAAAACGCCACCCCTGGGGAGGGGGGGGGTTAAAACGGGGTGAAAAGTGTAAAAATTATTTTTTTAATTTTTTTTCGAAACTTAGCATACGTACATAATATTATTACTCTGTAATGAAAACAATGAAACGCGTATAAAACCTCGCGTTCCAAACCCCTAAAGGGGGTGGTCGTTAAAGGCGGTGTTAAAAATGTAATCGGTTTTTTTCGGTCGTTTTTTTTTTTTTTTTTTGAAACTCGTGTAGTATCACGTGATATATGATTATTATAATTAATAGATTGACCTAGTTATGATTACGTGTTATTGCGAAATATAAAAATAGAGCAAGTTATCGATCGGTCAAGGAGACACGATCGAACGATATCAGCAATGACAACGTAATCATAAAAGAGATAAAACTTAGTATATAAGAGAGACCGAACGGTGACTCGGGGCCTCTCACTTTTTATGACGAATTGTCACTCTGATGAGTTTTGTATGTAAAATTCATCAGTGTTCGTTGTTATTTTTGTTAATAAAGTATAGTAAATTTCTGTTCAAACGTGTTGTGTTTTATATTAATTATTGAGCATAATATCCGCATACATTCTGTGTGACGGGCTCACTACACTCGGTATGTTCACGCGCTGAAAATCAAATAACGAAAAATCTATCGACTTATTTTTTCAAAGTTTAACTCCCGAGAGTTAATTACACAAAAAAAAAACGTGCGAGCGCTCCGTATTTTTCGTGTGTATACCATATAATAATCTGTACGACCGTGTACACGGCGGCGCGCTGTACGCTATTATTTATTACGGATTTCGGCGTAAGTACTCTCCTCCTATATCATTCGAGAGTTCACTATTAAAAACGCGGGTTTTTATTACGTACCATGTATATATATTTTTTTTAATTACGCGTCCGTTCCATATATATATATATGTTATGGTTTATGTACGCGTGCGTAATAGCTACCGATTCGTTATCTGCGTACACGATACACGTCTATATAACGCCATTAGTCGGTTTAAAGTTCGAGTGGTATCACAAAAACGTGTGTATATTATGTAATGTTCAGAGAGATTTTTTTTTTTCCCAAAAGAAATCCTACAGACGACGACGAGTGTGGTGAAATATTTGTGTTCGCGAAACCGTCCGATATAGCCATATGGAGCGTCACGTCCGAAAATAAATAAACCTATACTGCTGGATCGATCGGGTTCAAATGTCTACGGTAGAGGAGCGTCGTTGCGGTGATTTGAAAAATACTCGGTTCGCCTTTTGACAATCGCGTGACACGCGACGAGTGCGCTCGAAATATCTCGGAAACGATTCAGCGTTTTATCGATGTGGATCGAGACGCGATGTACGAGATGATGGGCGAGTGGCCGAGCGCGCGTGTATGCAAAGCGCCGCCGGTGAAATATATATTTATACCGCGCGATAAACGTCGAGCGAAAACGATTTTTAGTCGACTCTTTAGTAACGGGGCGAATATTCGTAAACGGCCGCGCACTAATAAGGTTTTAAAAACAAAAGGGGGGAAATATGCATTACCCGTTTACCTCCCTGTTTTAAAGGTTCACGGGTTGTTTACTCTTAGACTTTGAAAACGCGCAAAGTTTTGAGTATATATGGGGAGAAATATGAAAAGTCATTACCAAGTAATAAGTACATAAATTATAATATATTATAGTCGACGCGCGCAAAACGACTGCATTGAGCAGAGTCCGGAACTAATGGTTTTTTTTTTGTTTTTCATTTTAATTTCGACGATAACGCAAGCTATAATAGGTGTTACTAATGAATAGAGCGCGGATTGGTATATGATTTTTTTTTTTTTTTTGATTTTTCGTACGAATTTTCTAGCGCATATTTTTGCATATTTCGACACTTAAAACACTCGTTTCACGACTTTAATTGCGCGTTTCATCTTTTTTTCAGCGTGCGTTTACAAAGTTTCGAAAAACGTCAGACGTCATTATTGTCGGTGAGAAATTTATTTTTGAACTTTCGTTTTTTATATTTCTCAATTATCGTTTTAGAAAAAATGTACATATGTACGTTGTGCTGTACGTAAGGATTTGGATTTATATTGTTTATACGCGCTGCACGTGACTCGTGACTTTAATAATATGCTATTTAATCGATATGAAATATGTATAATAGATTGAATAAACGAATAAAAATCATCAATTGATTGTGTTTGTGAAGAAATGCATTTTTATTTCGAGTACCTACGATTCTCGAGCGAATATTTGAACATTTCAAGTTTTCAATACAATAATCTACGCTTTAAAACGTATGGAAAATAATAGAAATACTAAATCGTTATTAAAAAAATGTATTCATAACGCGTCGATGCGCGCGCGCGCGGGATGCACGCTAACGACGACGTTTGAAATGTACCTATTCGATTTGCCGTCGTCACGGTCTGAACGACTGAAACTTTCCTTTTTTTTTTTTTTTCTATTTATTTACGTATGATATACATATATACACCTATGTAATATATTATTTATATTATATGCGCGTGTTATCGTTACGACTTTTCTGAAATAAAATTTCACCTAAACCGGATCAAAGGTTCAACACCGTCGCATAATGTGCCGCGCGCGCGCGCGCGCATACCCGCAAGTATATACTATATAATATATTATTTTCTACTGCGTCCGAGAGGTAAATGATAATTTACGGGGTAACTTATCACGGCAAATCTCCGGTTTTCGTCGACTACTTTGCGTTTTAATACCCGACGACGACGACGACGACGACGACGACGACTATGCGCAAAGACGGCTATATACACGAAAATCCTGGCCATCAACACGACCCCCGCCGACTCCTTATTTATATTTATATATATATATATATTTACGTATAGTGAAATAATCTCGGAAAATCCCTGTTTTGTAAAATCCTCAGATTTATTCCGTTTAAAAAAAATAAAAATAACCAAACACACCCGCGGGGGTTTACCTGCGCGCTTTTTCTTTTTTGTTATGCTCTCTCTCTCTCTCTATATATATATTTATATTTCACCGATTCGTTCTATAAAAACACGGTAAATCGGACTCGTTCGTTTTTTCTCTTTCATCGTGTTTACCCTTTTAATTATTATTATTACTGTTTTTCTTATTTATTTATTTATTATTTTTTTTTTTTTACATTTTTATTCGCCGTCGTGCACCACGCGAGAAGACTGCATCGTAGCAGCGCTATACGCGAAACTGCAATATATTTATATATATAATATGTATGTATATAAGTATATATATATACATAGGACATGTATATAGGTAGTATATATACACAGTACGAGCAAAACACAAATACGCCTCCGGAGACCGCATTTTATCAATAAAATACGACGTCATCGTCGTCGTCGTCCTGCCAAGTTAAATAATAACTCTCGTGCCGCAACAATGATAGTTTATTATATTATGCTTGTCGTTATTTATTTTTGTTATTATTATTTTCGCGAAACGGGCGCGCTCGCGAGGGGGGGGGGGGAGGGCCGACCGACGGAGAATTCGGCGTTTCCGCCCGCAGACTATACTGCGTGTCGCGCGCAATCCGGCAGTGTAGTTTCGGAATAATAATAACAGTAGTGGTCCGAAATAATAAAACAAAATCGTATTGTAAACACATAATACACGACTCGAGACGGGCGATGACCGTTAGTGGAGCGGGGAAGGTGGAGGGGGACAATGAGACGAGAAAGACTATCGACCGATTCGAAAAGTCGCGGGCCATAGCCGGAATCGAATTTTCGGCGGCGCGGCTGGTTATAAAAATTTCCAATCGGTTTTTTATATGAGAAAAATTAACAAATCATACCGCTCGTAATTTGTGTCCATCGATTGCGTTTTATTACGACTTTATCGTGTTCAACGACACGCAAACGACGCATGCAAATATAAACACATTTCATTATATTATACGACCGATAATAATATGTTATTCTCACTAGTTCGTATCGCACATTAAATGTTCGGAGAGAAGAACTGACGATGATTTTTTCAAACCGATATCACTTATTTCGCGCGTACGTATTTCGAATTACAGCAACGATTTGACGTCCTATCGGATGACGATTTTCGAAATATTTATGGCCAGGACGATATTATTATAATACAGACCCCTGCGCGCGTTCGCCGCCATTATACACAAACGGTCTTTATTGTGTTTCCCCGCTGCGTTACTCCTCGCGAGAATCCGACAACACCTAATACCCATACTAAATCATCGAAATTAATATTTGCGGATGAATGATACATTTATCAACGACTGCTCGTCGGAGGCATAGTGGATTGTGCGCAGTGGTGCGCCTATAATGGCGCAGTAAAGCGTTGTGGGTTAGGTTACACAGACGTTGATTATATTACAGGTTAACGAACAAATTATAATAGCCAATGTTTATCGATCGCGCGGGGACGACCTCTACACCTATAATATGATAACGTCAGATTAGACTGTAAAATAAATCGCGTTAAACGTATTATATAATACTCGGTCGGTAACTGGACTGTGAATTGAAATTTCCGGGCATGTTACCATGATTTCCATTGTCGGGTAAAAACGGCGGCGAAAACAACGATTGTGATCATTTTTTTCAGGGCTGAATTTTTAGAATTACGGACGTAATGCTATTTTATAATGCCGCTTCCGGACGAGATGTGATCTCGTCGTCGAAACGTATGTAATATAACAAGTGCGCGCACGATATATAGGTAATTGTAAAAGATATAAAAAGTCGAAAAGTCTTTAAAAAAAAAAAAAAAAGCCTCTTATCACTTAATATTCATTATTTTAATTTATACGAGAATATATAATATTATTTGTTTCGAGAAGCGTACCGTTCATCTTTTATTCACCACATTCATACACACATACATATATTATACAGTACGTTATTATTATAAGTCTATTAACTTATTATTATTATACACGTATTTGCAGCGCGCGACCGTCCGCCGGGGCGTATTAGGAATTTTCCGTAAAACTGCAGTCGTGTCATAAGTGGGCGGAAAATTTCGATAAATTATTTAAACTTTTAGCGTGGCAAAACAATACCGTAGTGAAACGCAATTAAAATAATTCATACGTTTAAGTGAATACGATAACGATGGCGTTTGAAATGATGTCAACCGAATACATGATGCGTACGAATATAGCTACGACTTAATATACAAACTCGAAGCTTATTATTGCAGGCGATGGGCGGACCTCTTAGAACCGAGGAAGCTACGCTATTTTCAGCCCTATCTCTAGGATCGCGATTTCGACTGCGATTCGACGACTTAGATTTTTGAACGACGACGTCGAAATGATAATATTAATATTGTAATAATACCCGGCCAATTCATTCTGACCGACGACGACGACGGTTTTTACCACCAGACACGTAAATTAGGGTTCCGTTAGGGAAAAATAGTAAAAACGACCTTAAAATGTCAAAACATACAGAATAAAAATCATTTTCTCAGTTTAGCCGGGAAAGTATCGTCTAAGAAACGCGATAGAAAAGTCATCGAAATCCGGACCTTAGATATTATAGTGAAACGACGACGGTGAAAATATATTCATCGTGTGATGTACATCGGGGGTTGTACTCTTATAAAATCGAAATTATTCGAAACGTGACGGAATGTCCCAGTAGCGGTGTCTGCTTCACAACATCGAAACGTAAACGTTAAGTTTAAAAAGTATCGCTGTCGCGCGCGAAAACAATAGATAAACCGATTAAACGTTTAAAGTGTATTAGTATAGACCAACACACGTATGACGGCGTAACAAACGAGTTTCACGACGACGTCGAATTCACTCTGTCGGAGTTCGGAAACGTAATCGCATTTATTCGCGCCGAAATCATTAATCGGTCAGAGGTGTAGGCGATTATCAATTTACCATAATATTATACGTATGGTAGATACTGTTATTTATGGCCAATGGAAATCGACGGATATTCTTGACGCGCGGCGCACAAAATAAAACCTTGTTATACCAATTAAACACGGTAATTATAGTCAATGTTATCGCGAACAAATATAGATTATCAATCAAACACGAATAATATCGCCTATGCGTTTAAATCAACAACGCGCAGGTATGATGTGCGCCGCGGGAAATTCGTGCAAATGCCTTTACGGTGTTCCGACGATTTTTAATTAAAATATTAATATAAAAAGCGACGGAACAAGCACAAGCTGCGCGGAATTTATAAGAGAATTCCGCAGAGCGAGGACTGCGCGCAATTGATTTATGTTTATTTATACGCATATTTTAAAATTAATCGCTAAACAATTTAATAGTGCAAATATATTCCGTTAAATAGTTTTAAATTAAGCAACTTTTTACTCGCTCCCCGGATTCTTTGAAAATCTTTTGATCAATTCGTTTGTTATGCTTCGGAAATGAGAGTTGATTTAATTTAAACTTTATTCGTACAATAATAATAATGTTATATAGTTTTCCAACGCACTTTGAACGAGTATTGAAATAAATAAGTATTGAACGCGTGTGTCTGCGGAAACGTCGAGTACGGCGCGCGTTGTCGAAATCGTGTGATGATCGTGTCTATCGAACGAATTCGAAATGTTATTTCGGGCGACAAGCGGAACCGCTTGTGATACACGATTTTAGAAAACAATTACCAAGTACACCACTCTTCTTTGGCGCGCGAACGAATTGTATTTTTTTAAATAGCAAATACTTATTTTCAGCACCAGGCCTACCGTTTTAAAGTAATTTTCACTCGCATTTGACTATGACCTTGAATTGACCGCGAGTTACGACTAAATTCGAAAACAATTCGATATTTTCGATTTTCGATCGCTTTTTTTCATTGGTTTTTTTCGATGAATTCAGATGTATTTTCTATAAAGTTAAACGAGAAAGGTTTTCGAATCGATAATAATCAATCGCTATCAATACAAGCGTGTCTTTCAAATACAAACCAAATCGAATTATTTAAAAAATTTTAAACGTCTGCGATCCGATCGATTTCAGGTTTTCAAACCATATGGAATATTATAATTTCCGAGATCTGACGACGACGACACGCGCGTATGAAATCATAGTTTTTGTCGATATCATTGTAGACGCGATCGGACGCGAAACAAAACCGTTGTTAATAATTATACATTATTACAATAATTATTATAAAATAATATTATACTCGACGAGAGGAGTTGGTGGCGGCAAGTACGTATAAATAATATTCGCCGGGCCCGAACCGTTGCAAAGGTCGTTCGCGGAACAATAATATAAAATAATAAAACACCGCCGGACTTTCGGATGTACCTCCGCAGTCGTATCGCGCACCGGCCGCCGCGTCCGTCGGTTGTTATTTTATTACTATTATTTTTAGCCAGAATAGCAGAATTTCGGGTCCCGATCGCATCACAACGACCCGGGGTCCGAACAAACACTAGCCCCGGGGGCGGCCGTTTCTGCCGGTCACATGTCCGTGTACGAATGCAAAATGGTCCTGCCTTTGAAAACGCCGAACAAACATCGTAAAACGGTCTGCGCCGCCGCGACTCGTTTTCCGGTCGGCAATATATATGTATACACTTACACGAGGTACCTACCAGCTATGACCAACGCGGTACGTAAAACAATAACCGGCGGACGCGAATAAACAACGGCGAGCGAGATTTTATAATATCGTATATAATATGTTTTTGCTTCCGGTCTGCCGCGCCGCCGCGGAGAAAAACGAACGTGGTCGTCCGTCTCACTGCTCTTCCCGTTCGGATGTTTTAGGGCATATACGTATATATATATATACGTATATTATAAGAAATTATTGCCCCGGGGTCTCGAGACGGGAATTCCGCGGAGTCCGCGGAGCGGGCCGAGGACAAGTTCGAGTTTGACGGCGGCGGCAGGAAGGAAAAGGATGGGAAACGAAGGAGAGACGGCGGCAGCGGCGGCGCGGGTTCATATTGAAAGAAAACATCCCTTGTTGACCCTTTCGACTAACGAGATCCTCGCCCAGGGGCTGCTTTATTTCCACCCTCCCTCTGTCTATCCTTATCGCCATAGTTCTCGCTGCCCCCGTCCGTCTCTCCCCGTCTGGCTCGACATTTCCTCCACTCGTCCCCCTGCCGCGCCCGTCGTCCGTTCTCGTTGATCATTTTTATTATTTATTTTATTAAAACCTTAAACTGTGCCAACAACACACGCGCCGTAACGTTCGATTCGATTTCGAGTGGCCAGGATTTGTCGTCACCGTATTAATTCGCTATCGGTGCGGCGTGTCGCGCCGAGGTAGTGCCTCAGATAGTGGGGAAAAAAATAAATCGAGGAGAGATAGAGAGACAGCGGGAAATCATAACAACGAGCGCCTCCCGTCTGACACCATCCCACGTATCTTTATATTTTTGGAATTATATTTTATTTTATTTTTTTGCCCCTCGTAAAACTTGCAAAGCTTGTTTGAAAAGTTATAAATTAAAATAACGCGCGCGCGCGTGCTCGCGTTCAATCAATATCGCCCGTATACATTTATTATATAAACAATAAAACACGTTTTTGTATAATATAGTTTATAAATTTTACGGGGGTGGCAAAAAAAAAACGACAATCATAAATATGACGTTCGTGAAATGCGTCGCGGTGCGTTATAATATATATAATATAATAGTCCGTGTTCGGGCGTTGTTGGTTTGTGCAAATAATACGAGCGGGATGAAAATAATTTCGGTGTATCGCACAAAATCATAACTCGATTGCGAAACACCCGACGCGATAATAATTTATTCCGCCGCCGCCGCAGGTAAATCTGATTAATTAAAAAAAAAAAACTAGGATTTCGTCCACCTTATCGTTGGCGCGCAGCTGTCATCGGGCGGTAATTATCACTGGAGCGAAATTAACAATTTTTCTTCTTTTTATAATCCGAGCGGTTTGTATTTATATCACGTATATAATAAAATATGTATACGTATATAAAGCTTTTCGAAACGTCTTGATGATGGTCGGGCGGCGCGGCGTCGACGCGGCCGCCGCGTGAAAAAGGAAAAATTCGTTTTTATATTTTTCAAAAGCGCGTGCACAAATAATGATAATCGTAATAATAATAATATCGCACGTCGTCGTCGCGTCGCACGAAAAAAAAAAAAGCGCGGTTTCGTTTAACATAATATACTGTAAATAAAAAAACGTTCGCGTTACAATGTTTATTATGTCGCAGACCGAAATCTGAAGAATGATTTTATACCGAGTTGTAGTGTGCGAGAAAATATTCACGATGGGAACGAGTTCCAGATGTTAATCAAAATATACATATTTTTATTTTTTTTGCCCCCCCCCCCTCTTCTTTCAGGAGTCTCCGCGGGGTTGTTAGAACGTGTAAAAGGGTAGAGAAATATTATTATTTTTTATCTCGCGGCATGTATATTTTAGTCGTTCCGAAAAGCGACGCGTGCAAACGCGCATTACGCTTGCGAGTGTCTCTAAAACTAACAACACGTAAAAACTAGGTGATAATAATATTATACGCGCGGAAAGTTTTCGCGTTGTTTTCGTAATCCTTTGGACGTACGTGTATATGCGCGGCGCGGCGGCGCGGCGCCATCTCCTCCGCAGCGCGCGTTTTACCAAACGCGCAGGACCAACGACGTTGCGCGATCCGCGAACACGATATTTGGATATTATACGGTTTCCGCGAATATCCTGCGCGCGTACGTCTCGAACGTTTAACGAGCTGCAGCAGCGTCCGCCGTATACAACGATAGCCGGCTTACGCCGAACGCGTGCAGCTCGTCGAATTAATTTGAAATTCGTTCTCGGACTCTGGGGCGATATACGTATATATTATACCGTAATAAATAATAAATTGTACATACAAAATCGCGCGTTTCGTGAAAACTTCAAAGAAACACAACAAAGTAACGAAAGATATATATATATAGGAAGAGAGAGAGAGAGAGAGAGAATACCTGTTGACTGAGTATGATAGCAATATCGCGGGGGAAAAAAAAAAAAAGAATAAACAAAGAGATATTGATCTGAAAACATATTTTCTCTTTTCTTGGCTGCGGCAGTCGCCCCGGGCTCGTAAATCGCAAATTAATACCGCAGTGTAATAAGTCTGAGAGACGTTTTAACAAAGAACAAAAAAAAAAAAAAAAGAAGAAGAAAAATAAATAAAAATTTCGAATTTGTCAATAACAGCGGTGATGTGTATACGTATATCCTATACACTACACGGAACGGAGACTTCTTTTAGAAAACTTTATGGTAATACTTTTTGAATTATACACGAGCGAAGAAACAAAGCGGAACAGTATAGGAGGAAAATAAAATAATAATATTTCTCTAAACGTAAACGTTTCTCTCTGTGTGTGTGTGTGTGTTTCTTTTTCTCTTACGCTCTGCGGATAATTGTCGGCGAAAAATAAAATAAAAACACTTAAAAAGTCCGTTTCATTTTGTTGATAAAAAAAAAAAGAAAGAAAAAGACTAAATAAATAAATAAACGGAATAAATAAAATAAAAAAAAAGGTTAAGCGGAATATTTTAATCGTACAAGCGGACCAGGATTTTTATTTTATTTTTTATTTCGCTTCGAGAATTTTTTTTTTTGGTCCGTGGGACACGAGTTTTTTTTCCGAGTAGGTCTCAAAGGGGATTGCATATAGGACTCGATGAACGTTCGTGACCACTCCGAAACGCACGTGACCTCGTTTACGGCCGCATATATTATTATAATGTCCGAATACGCGTCGCATCTTGCAAGACCGTATCGCGCTAGAAACGCCTTTAGGATTAGGTATGCGCGCGCGTATCATGTACGCGTATAAAAAGAAAAAAAAAAAAAGGGGGAAAAAAGAAGAAGAAAAGACACGAGCTCGAAACCGTAGTCTCGTATTTTACTTGGTAGCGCAATAACGACGACGACGATCGAATAATACAAATATTTAACGTTTGGATATTGTTATCGATACGATTTTCGTCGTTCGAACGCCGCGCCGTCGTCTTCGCCGCGAACACACAGTTTGAACGTGATATTATACGCGTTAGGTTAGGAAAACCAACTCGATTCAGAGTCGCTCGTGTAAAAATATTTGAAATTATCCGCGTCAGGTGTACAAAATATATCTTGGGTCAAGAAGGGACAATCTCACTATTTATCATTTGATAATGGTGACTATAAAGGCTCAAATCAGTTTGGCCACTTTAGAATAATTAGAAATAATATTTTTGTTCGCGACATTGGCCAATCTATTTCTTGTAATTTTAGCAGTGGCGGCTCGTGTGTGGGGGCGACGGGGCGGTCGCCCCCCCCCCCCTGCTAAAATTGTAGCAAGTTACTTTTTCAGCTATTGGATATTGATTCAAATATTAAAATGATCTCGTATAATATTATAGCATTAATGAAAGTGAAAACACTTTTTTATTATTATGAAAAAAATGTCAAATAATCGGAGTTAAAAAATATAATAAGAAGTCATTATAATATAGTTGAAATAGGTAATACTCGTCTACGCCACTACGCGCCACGCGGTTATCGAGTGTAGAATCAGTATAATATTATCTCATCTGTTATACGGCGCGACGATTGGCGCTGGGCGACGACGCTGACAATCGCCCGTCAAAGACTTTTATAAAATAATAAATTAATATGATCAAATACAAAAACAAAGGAGGGGGGATTCGGTAAAAATACGGCCGCCGGAGCGATACGAATAATCGCCCGACATGCATGCGGTCTGCGGAAAACTATACATAATAACTAAAAGACAAAGGTATATTTTAGTTTTTAGTTTTTACTGCTTGTTCCGTCGTTCGTTCCGAGTTCTTGAGTTTATGACGCGTTTACATTACAATATTTTATGAGTATATTAGTAGACTTATTAATAATGACTTTCTTATTTTTTTTTTGCAATAAAAATTTAAAATGTTAAAATGTGTTTGGAATTTTATTTTTCTATATAGTATTAATTTTGGTTCGATAACCTTTTAAATTTATATACGAGTATATATATTTGTACTCTATTAATTTTCAAAAAATAAAAAAATCAATCGCCCTCCCACTTTCAAAGCCCACGAGCCGCCACTGAATTTTAGTGATCAAGAATTCAAGATACGCCCTTCTAGCACAAGAAAATATGCATGAAATAGTATAAATGTTGTTAAATGAGATTGGCCCTTCTTGACCCAAGGTCCAGATATAAATACCGCGTACGCGTTGTATACACACTCGTTTTGATACGCATAGCACACAATATATTATAATATACATATTATGTGTATATACCATTCGAAGGAAACTTGGAAATTAATGAAATTCTAAACAAACATTTCGCTGCCGAGAAAAACACTACTCGAGAAATACCGTAGACGATTTCACATCCCGTTGCACAGTCGGGGGTAGGTATATAATATAACTTTTAGACATTTTTTTGAAATTAGTTTTTCGTCGAATTTCCTCCCGAATAACTATAATATATTCCCTTACACGTCATCGTATCGAGTATCCGCGGCAGAAATCCCTTTTTATTATATTATGTACGTACGTATAAGTCGTAATTTATTACCTACGCGGAAAGTGAATGTTATTTCGGTTTTAATATAAACACTTGACGATGAAACGTTGTAATTTTTATAGAAAATTCTACGCTCGGTTTACGGAGGGAGGGGGGGTACGTATATGTCGTATTTATGTACGAACCGAATGATTTGACGTTTTTCGAAAACCGTTTTCCACGTCGTCGCGTCGCACAGTGGTCTTTTAAAGTGGCCAAAAATCAGCAATATTCATTTTTACTCACACCAAATTGGTATTTATGATGAAAAATGTTTCTTTTTTATTTAAAAATGTCATTAATTTTATACTAATTATAAGTTAATTTTAAACGACTCGTTGTTAAAATTAATCTTATATTTGGATATATTATATTGTATATATAATATGCTGTCAAATATTTATGTTTATAATTACGACTTTGTAAGACGTTGATCTCAATTAATTACAAATAGACTATTTATAAGTATTTAGGACTTTTACGATTTTATGTTATTTAGTCAACGATAGTCACGCTCATATATACATACAATAAAACTAGATAATACACCGAAACCATTTATGTGTAGATTAGTTGCATATATCTGCTCTACTTCCGATAAGACATTATTGAATTAGACATTGAATCATACACGCAAAACATCACGAGAGGACATAAACTCAGATATTTTTCATCGTCTTTTGTTATCTTCAGATCCGTTAATCAGCAGTACTCGGGAAGTAAAAACGAAAAGGCGAAAATTACATCAGTCAGTGAAAAATCTACTTACTATCGACGACCGCGACAGTGAAACAGAAAGCGAATCAGAGGAGAGCAAAGCTGCAGCAGTGAAATTGAATAAAATTAAAAATTATACTCATTGTATGTATGAATATTATATTTAAAAATAACTTGTTTTACGAATAAAATATTTAATATACTTAGTTTGTGTATATTAAATCACTTAAATATTTTTGGCCACCTTTTTTCAATTTTAAACCACTGTGCGTCGTCGTCTCAAAGGCCGGGCGAGTTAATTAATTTTTCGTGTTGATTCGGAGACGAGCTGTTCGTCGAGTCGCTAGTCGAAAGTCATTTCTTCCTAACGGCGTGAGTGGGAATAAACGATGACTTGTAGTTGAAAATCGGTTACGTCGCGACAAATGGACGATAATGTCGAGAACGTAAAGAAGGAAATGATCATCGTGATCGATACGACATGCAGCATAGATTTCGAGTCAAAGATTTTCTCCCGTCTCGGAAATTTCACGGAGAAATCTCGGAAAACACGTCTGGCCGATCTGATTTTATATCATTTTTCCGAGTACTGCGGATCCGACTACGAGTCTAAGGCGACGTTCACGCCGCTCACAGGCACGTCACACGTCACCGCAGGACTGCGCGGGTTACGGATAGGCGTTACGTTGTACTGCGGCGAATCTCGCTCTCTCTCTCTGGTACGTGCTACGCGCGAGTTCGCCCTCGTTCCGGCCAAATCACACTGTTATTATTACGGCAAAATTGCGTCTGAATATAATAATAGGATAAAAACCACCGCGGGGCCGACGGACGAACGCGTGCGCCCGAGAGAGACACCGCGACGACGAGGGGAAACGAAATATCCTTCTCCCCCTCAAAAAAAAAAAAAAAAAACTACCCCGTCGTGTATAATATTAATGCGGTTTTTTTTTTCGTCCGAGCGTGCGCGTTAGCTTCGTCTGCGGGCGGTTTTCGCAGACGCGCAGCAGATGTTCATATACAGACTGGTGCAGCGGCAGTGGTCTACTTTTCGTTTTAAATGTTAATTTCGATAAACCAGTAAAAATTTCACGGAGGTCTGACCCGTCCTTTTTTTTTTTTTTTTTTCGCTCTTCTCTCTTCGGTTTTATACTTTGATAAATTTTTAAACGTTTTTTTTTTTTCCCCTCTTCCTTTCCCCGAAAAACGGATTTATATATATATACGTCGTACACATAATATATATATATATATACGACAGACTTGATTTTTTTCCCTCTTCTTTCTATGATATTTCCGTGGAAAACAAAAACACGCGCTTTGCGATATAAATTATAAATATATAATATATTACACACATGTTATAATACGAGTACGAAAATAAAAATACGATTTCATTTTTTCGAATATTAAATATTTTTTATTCTTTTTTATGTTTTGTTTTCCATCCGAGCTCGTATTTTTCCGTTTTGACGTCTCGTCGTCGTCGTCGTCGTCGCACGCTTTCGCCCCCGATATACGTAATATAAACGTACGTACGCGTACATTATAATAATATATCACACGCGCGCGCGCCGCCGGCAGCCCTTCTGCGCGCGAATGCCGGCGTTGAATCGTACGATTATTAAATCCTAAATGTTCGACTCGTTTCGCGACTTTGGCGTTTGTTATATTTTCATCCGCGCGGCAACGACGAAGGAAAGAAGCGCTTTCGGGGGGGGGCACGCGTTTATCGCAATATTTTTCCACCTGCGCGCGCAGGACACGCGCGCGTTCATTGTCATCGCCTCGTAGTCACGGTAAACACACAGTTTCGAACGAAACTTTTGAAACGTATATTGATTTCGCTATGGCGAGCGAGTGCTTTTTGTTTTCTATCTTAACGGAAGACTCCTCTACAGTTTCCCTTTCAACAATTATTAATTAAAAAAAATGACGTAGAAATAACAAAATAACCGAATTCAACCGAAAGAGGTGACACCGTTTCGGTGTGACCATATTTCGTTGAGCTTTCCTGGGCTTCTCGGTAGACTCCGGTAGACTGCAGTCTGGTAACGTTACGATTCGTTGCGATTTGTTACGATTCGTTGCGATTTGCGAGGTTTGAGTGTGCGATGTCACAAACGCGAATCGGCGATCGAACGCACGCGCCGGATAATAAGTTTACTTTTTTTTTTTTCATTCGATTATCGATTTCGAAACGGATCCGAAGAAAATATTCTACGCAAGTGCAGGTTTTCAACCCGTTTCGAATTGTCTCGATCGCAATAAATATCACCGTCGTCGTTGTCGATTTTTTCACTAAACAAACGCAACGTTCTAATCTCGTGTTATTTATTCTACCCCGAGCTAAATCTGTGCCCCTCCCCCCCGGTCGACCCCACAGCGCCCTCCACCCAAGTCATACGCCACTGGCCAGTTTTTCGTTTTTTACGCCGATATTATTTACGAGGTAACATCGCGTCGTCGTCGCGATAACACGAAATTAATTGTTTCACTTGTAAAAAAAACTCCGACGATAGTACAATGGGTTATTGTTGAGTTGCGTGTGTTTCGCTGTTTATTACTCGTAATATTATATTGCTGCAGCACACCGCCGCCGACTTTGCGTTATTATTTATTTTTCTTCGAAATTACTGAAGTATTCACTGCCCCGGCGCGGCGGCGCGCGGAGTATAATATAAAGTAATTGAAAAAAAAAGAAATGTAACGGTCGCTTCGCCGTTCTTCGGAATGCCATTAAAATTGCTCACAGTCACGCGGAACCCATATAATAAAATCAATAATATGAACAATAACGTTCCGGTGAACGAAACGCGTTCGATCGCCGATAAATGTATAAAATATATATTACCGCGGGCGGGTAATAAACGAATGCTAAAATTACGCGCGCCGCCGCCGCCGCTCTCGTATTATATTTTCGCGTTTAAGTTTTCACGTGCGACCGGAAAAAGGAGTATAATATTGATTTATAATATATACGAAATGATATTCCGAATACGAATAAGACGATCGTTTCGGGCGGTTATTTTTCCCATACACGACGTAATAATTTATATTATTATGCCGTCTCGCGCGCGTTCGACAGCAATAACGGTGATAAATTTTGTGGATTTTCGACGCCGCCGAGTATTAAAGGTCTACTCTCTCTCCCTCTCGCGCGCGCGAACGGTGTAAAAATCGAATACGAGAAGGAGAAATTACGCTTTAAAAAAAAGTAAATATATATATTTTCAAGGTGCCTATTATTCTAAGCCGGTGCGCATAAAATCGAACGAACATAACTTTTGAATTCGACGCGTTTCCGAAAGTTTTTGAATTTCCATTCGTTTCGTTTCGTTTTGTTTTGTTTTGTTTTTTTTTTCATTTTCAGAACGATTCCTGTCAGTTGCGACAACCTTAATCAGGCACTTTCCATCTAAAAGTTTATTTTTAAAAGAAAACTTTCTCGATCGTTTTAATAAATTGTTAAATTTTTGACAATCACGCCCGGAAACCGCTGAATACATTTCAATAATTACCGCGCGAGAGCTCAATAGAAAAACGCATATTATATAATATTTATATACCTACAATTAATTTTTTCTTTTTTTTTCTTTCTTTTTCGTGGAATTTTAATTTTAATAATTGTATAAATATTTATGAAGCAATTAAAAAAAAAAAAAAAGGGGGAAAAAACCATCGCGGTTGACGATTACGTAATCGTCGGCGGGTATAATAAAACCACAATACGATATCTACGGAAAACGAATAATAATGTCGGTGTACATTAAAATATCGTTATTACGATTTATGGTGTTTTATGTTCGATAAACGAAATTATCAAACAATTCAAAAATAGTGACGAAAAAAAATAAAAAAAATAAATACCGAATGAAAGTGACGGATGATAAATACTGGCGAATCTGTCTGTTACATTTGAAATCGATGTTTTTTTAGAAAAACGATTCGGTGTGGAAGCCTTATGGATTTGAAAGGTGGATCAGCTTCGATTTCTAAATCGTCGAAACGGCCGAAATCGATTTTCTAAAGTTTATAAAAATCGACGTTACAATAAAGTACCGACTATTTAGACCAGTGTTTCCCAACCTTTTTACCACCACGGACCACTTCGACAATATTTTATAGGTCGCGGACCACCTCAATTTTACGCAAACTAGGAAGACCTTTTTTTTTTTTTTTTGCTCATTAACAAGAATACACAAAATTTATTGAAAAATGTTAATTTTTATTATTTTACTGTACTATTATATATAATTATTAAACTTTACTAATAATTTTCAAATGATTTTTAATAGAAAACGAAGAAGGTACCGCGGACCACCTATGACTGGCCCACGGACCACCGGTTGGGAAACACTGATTTAGACAATATTCTCAAAACAATACGCGAAATATGATGATAGCACCATCTTATATGGTCGAAAATGTAACGGCAGCAGACACGATTTAAAAACACAAAATATTATCCGCGTAATTTCTCATAGATAATGTCGATATTAAAATCGACACGTTTCTCGACGATTCGCCCGGAATAAATAATCTTATCGATTTTGTTTTCACCCGTCAGTGTGTTGGCGTTGGCGGTATAACGGGGGTGGTGTATTATTACCGTTGTTATTGTTATTATTGGACGACACGGTTTTTTTTTGTCGCCGCTTAAATATTCATCTCGATCCTCGGAACGAAAGGACGGAGAAATGTTTCGGCGTACATCAAGCGAAACGTTTCAATTCGACTGGGTCGACAGACGTTCGCGAAAATTGTCAAGACGCGCGTAATTTTTTATTCAAAATAAACACCACTCTTGGGACGCCGCCGCGCCGCGGAAGGTTACTAATCACGAGGCGAAACGCTTAAATATTTCATACGGAAAACGTACGACGCGCGGCGGCCCCGGCCATAACGATATTCGCGACAAACGATATATTTCACGCACTACTCTTTCGCGACGTTAATGCGCGCGTTTCTGTTTGTTTATAGTTTTTCTCGTTCACTCTCGCGGGGGGCGCACGTTTCTTCGGAGGAGACGATCGCGCAAAAACGATCTTCGACGGAATACTACGGAAACTTTTTCGCCGATCTTCGCGTAATTCGGCCACGGATTTCGCGGCAATCGCAATCGCAAATATAATAATAATAATAACAGTAATAATATATCCGATTTCAGGATTCAAAGGAAAGCGGTTATACGCGCGGTCTCGAGATAAACGTCGTCGTCGTCGGGGTAAAGATTATTTTAAGCTATCCCGAAAGTATTCCGAGTATAAGTATTTGCGCAGCGGAAAATTCATTACTCTCTTTTCCTTTTTTTTTTTTCCTCCCTCTCGTCGTCCCCTTGCCGCCGCCTTAGCCGCCGCCTTCGTATTGACAGTCTGATTGGCTCGCGCGTTTCGAACGTTTCGCATGGTGTTTCTTTGTGTCAATCTCGAGTCACAGAGGGTGGAAAAAATGTCAGGAGCCCGAATGACAGGATCCGAAATTACACGGTTCAAAGGGTTGAAAGAGATTGGCGGGGGGAGGGGAGGGAGAGTGGTGAGCGGAGAAATAGAGAAAATGCTACTGTACACGTTACCAATAAAATATGTACTGTATATATATATATGTGTATCGCAGTACTACTCCCGTTCGGTCGAACACCGAAATACCACTGCCGATACGTCCAAAAGTAAATTGTATCTCTCACTATTTTTAACAATATATTATTATTTCAAACTCTCGGCGGATCTATGTCGGCGGTTTTATAAATTATGCTATTATTATTTTATTTTTTAACTGTGTATAATTTTTCGACTAGAAGACAAGTTTCGATCAGTATACACGTTTTACGATAGGGAATTTCGTCTACTGTTGATATACTTTCGAAAAGTATTTATTTTTTTCAAAATTCAGTGTTCTTTTCTCTTGAAATTGGAACAGAAAAACCTAACCGTTTAAGGAAAAACGAGACACGTGACAAAGATACCGTTATACTATGCGAGTACATATAAGCTGTCCCCGCAAACGTTGTTTTGCCATATAAATGTTGCAAAAAAAATTTGATATACAATGATAACGGTTACTATGGCTACAGCATAGGTATACAAATAAAACGTTAAATTTTTAAAAATATTTGTGGTGGGCCACCCTTGGGGGGTTTAAAAAATAGTTTATGTCCTATTCTCAGAGCGACCAAATATATCATACGAAAAATTTCATGAAAATCGGTCGAGCCGTTTCGGAGGAGTTCGATAACACACACTGTGACAGGAGAATTTTATAATATATAGCCTGACCCGGCAAACGTTGTTTTGCCATGTATTTCTAGTGAATTTTGTAGTATGAAAAATAACTTGTAAGTATGTGACGACGACGACGGCGCGGCGGCGTCTACGATTGAAAGAGGAATGGAGCGCGCGCACGCACGCAATTTCGGTAAAAGTTATGTAATAATATATGACACGTTGCAAAATCCATAACTTTTGCGTAAACGTCGTCGGGTTTTCGCTTTAATTGTATACGCCTATCGAGCTCGTCGACCAATGACGATAGATTTGCCTGCGATCGTATTCGACCGCCCAATGAAAAAAAGTTCTATTGTTCATCGCACGCACGCGATTTCGATAAAAGTTATGTAATAATATGATATTGCAAAATCAATTCGTTTTTGGTAAAGATCGTCGGGTTTTTTGATGACATAATAATCTATTCGACCGTCCAATGAAAAAAATTCTATTGTATTCGTCCTATTGTTCATCGCACGCACGCGATTTCGGTAAAAGTTATGTAATAATATGATATTGCAAAATCAATACCTTTTGCGTAAAGATCGTCGATGACTTAATAATCTATATTTACATAAAATGCAAATTACCACGCACTCGCTGATCGTTGCATGTCTCAAAATCTAGCCCGTGAAAAGTTTTTCCCGGTATGAGGGGACAAATAACGTTCTTCGTTTTCAACCCCTTTAACCCCCTTTGGGGTTGAATTTTGGAAAATCCTTTCTTAAGGGGCGCCTCTGCTACATATTATATAAAACGAAACTATCGACTAAATTCAATACCACAAAGCTCCAGCGGCTCGGGATTTTTTTCCATTTTTACCACCCTTTTAAACCCCCTTAGGGTTAATTTCTCTCTCCGTAAGAACCATCCTCGTACTTCAAGGAATATTATAAAAAAAGAATTAGCGAAATCGGTTCAGGAGTTATGCGCTTACAACACATTTTGCGATTCATTTTTATATTTAAGATATACATATTATTATATTGTGTAACAAAGTGCAACGAGGTCGCTAAGGTAACGTAGCTATACGTATCCAGGACAACGATCGTCTGTTTCGGGACGAAAAAAGGTTTTTTAGAACATTTAACGTTTACTATACAGTCCGTGTAAAAATTTCATATTATAATAATAAATTACCGACATTAAAATATAATATACCGGCTCGCCGGTCCGTCGCGTGAGCAAAGGCGTACACGACGAATTCGCAAAGAACAATATAATTTTATTCGCCGTTAATATAATCAGTCGCCCACGTACGTCGCGCGCGCCGACTGGAAATTCTGATTTTTTTTATTGTTGTTGTTATTATTATTACAACCGACAGTTAAAAACAAAAAAAAAAAAAAACGAATTTCCACGAGTGATAACTCTGAAACGCTCGTTCGGAGTCGTTCTCGGGCCGGGGGCCCGTATTTCCGTCGGCCCGCGCAAAGGGGTAGGGGCACTGCGGAGACGTCGTCACTCGAAAATAGTTTACGACTGCGAGCAAAGTCATAAATGAAAAACATTTTTTTTTCTGGCAAAACGCGCGCGCAGTTTATTAGCGGATAAGAGATAACGCGGTGAATTAACAGCGCGAACATTTTTACGAGTCTCGACGACTCGCGACTGCGCCGAGAGGGTCGAGACGAGGCGGCGCGGCGGACGGACGGCGAAACGACATGCGACCGAATGTACACGGCGGCCGCGGGAACGGACGTAAACAACAAGAGGGGCGATGTAAATAAATAGCCGCGACGACGGTACGGCAAATATTATTGTCATAATCGCGCGCTATTGTAACAAACGTATAGCAGGAAATGTCAAAAGTGCATCTGGCTCCGCGATTTCGGCACTTTTCGACGACGGCACGAAAATCAACAACATTTTCATGGTTATAAAAATCGGTGAAATTTTCTATTTTTCGACTTGAAAATGTAAAACGAGATTCTAGACGAGTCACCCCCTCTAGCTTTTCCTAGCGACCGAAAAAAATGTACTGAAAAATCGGAAAAAAAAGCTGATGTTTTTGTTTCAAACTCAAACGTTAGAACAATAATATCATAATAATTTTATTTCTAGAATTTTTTTCAATAAACTTAAACGAATAGACGAAAACGTCGTACAAAAAAAAAAATCGAACGTAATCGCATCGATTTGATGGATTCACGGTTATTTCGACGTCCTTGTAACAAACGTACGCACAACAATCGCGTTTCAAAAAAAAAAAGGAAAAAAAAGCGCAACAATAATATTGTGCTCTGCCGGTGATTTTTTGAACGGTCCTGTGCGAACAACAACATCGTGGTGGAATGAAAACGCAGCCGTCGTACGCGCGCGCGTTTGACGACGAATCGATACGCTAACTCATGCGTCGTATTGTATTTACAGAGGGCGGGCGAGCGTTTTTTTTTTATTTTTACTACCTACATAATATCAATTATTGTTTATTTTTATGACGCGCGATCCGCAAACTAAATCTCACCGCCGCCGTACGAGACACGATCTCGCAGTTTGTGAACGCGCAAATACATTTTCGCGGATCAACCGCGCGGCGCGATTTTACATTTTTTTCTCCGCGAATTCGAATCGTAAAAGAATGCAACAACCGAGTTTAACAACCGACAAGAAATGTCGATTAGAGCCATGTACGGTTGCATATCATATTTCCATGATCGTTCCGGTACACCGTTTCGCGGCGAGTCGGATCAGCTTTTTCCGGTGTAACGCCCCATTAAACGTTTTCAATTCCGACCGTCGCGCGTCGTCGGAGTATCGATATTAATATAATTCATTATTGAGTTGTTATGATTACAAAATATTCGATTGTGTATTTTGTTCAAATCGTATCTATACACCTATAAAAAGTGCCACTTCTCTGTCAAATAATTACTGAAATCTACATGGAAACGGGTTTCTTTTTAATAAATAAAAATGAATTTCGTTTTATTAGACTGGTATACGCAGTGAATTTTTTAAGAAATTTTCACTGGGCGACATCAAAATATATTTTTTTAAAGTATAAAGTCAAATATAATGTGATAGAAATAGTTCAAGGTCACCCCTCATATGGTTATTAAAAATTGTATTATACAAATTATTATAACTTTGTATCTCTTACTCTATAATAATAAATGCATTACGATGATATGGAAGTATAAACAAATTTTTCGATCATTTATTATTACCTGATTATTTTTTAAATAATTAAAAAATTCTTCTTTTGAAAATTGTGTCGCCCACATTAAAAAAAAATCTATTAACTTGGCGACAAAGTATGACCACTGGGCGACATTTGTGTCGCCTAGTTTACTAGTTTAAAAAATGCACTGGGTATACGGTATAAATAAAATAAATACACACGAGTATGAATATACGTAAAGTAACCCGTGTAGTCCCTCAAGTAACGAGTATATACTTATATCACTGCGAACGCAATACGACTATGAGATAACAATGACGGCATTAAGGATGCAAGTGAGTTTTTATACTTGGAAACCAATATATATGTTACGGTGAAAGATGAATATTGGTCAATGTCGTCATTCTCCGGTGAATGACGTCTTTTACCAAAATAATTCGATTATGTAGGTAAATGATGTAAAAAACCAGATTTTAAATTCAAATGTACATCTTTCACCGGTGTTCAATTTGCGCTCTTGAATTAAATGCGAAATGTAGAATTGGTTTTGTCACAAGCCCTCTTTTCGGGTTTGATTGTTTTACTTGACAATTACTGCATAAACCTAAATATGCCATAACTGCCTCCGTTGTCACATTACAATATTTTGATTTTAACACAGCCATCATCCTATTTCTACCACCATGCCCTACTGTTCAAAGCTTATTCGGCACTTACACGCTTATCGCTGATCGTTCACACCGACATAAAAGTATTGAACATCATTCGCCAATTAAACTGGGGATTGACGACAATAACCGGGGAATGTCTGCATTTACAACATTTACCAATTTGTAGGTAAATGATGTCATTTACCGGGGAATGACGTCTTTTACCACGTTTACATCATTCACCGTAACATATATATATATTACATGTGTATATGGAAATGTGAAAATATATTTTTACGGTGTAGAGAAGGCGCTCGGAAAACTTGTTAATAGTTTTATAATAATAATAAAAGTTATATAGTAATAATAATAAGATTAACGCTGCAGCCGCGCGAGTGTTTGCTTTGTGGATTTCGGTCGGACGCACAGCGCGCGCGCGTTAAATAATAAATTTACCGAATTAGTCGACCGGAGTGAAACGATAATATTTATTTTTTATTTTTAAGGTGAATCCATGCCGATAAGGTTCAAACGGCTTAATACAGACGTGTTGTAACGAATGTTATTTTTCAGACAGTTAAGCCGCCACCCCGGCAATTCCATAGTAGTAGTAGTAGTAATAATAATAATATATACGTTATTCATATAAACTACTATGTTATATAACGTGCGGGTCGGAGGCGCAGCCGGTGTTATCTAACAATGCTATGTGTACATATTTTTTATATTTATGAGACTTGTGCGCACAGATCACAGTTAAAACGTCCAAAGTTAATAATAATAATAAAAAAAAAAACTCGCTGAAAAGTTTTGAAAAAACCGTTATTTAAATTTTACTCTCGCGTACCTATAATGTTACGAAGCAAATATTGAGCTTAACTTTTCCGTGTTGTTAAATGAAAATTGTAAAAAAAAAAAAAAGAAAAGAAAATTAATAGTGAGAAGGCTGTTTGAGTGGTCGTCGCGCAGTATTATAGTGTATAATATTGTACACAGACACATTATAGAACACACTCTTAAAAAAAAAATAAATATTAAATTCAGATTTTCAAACTTAAAAGTGACGCGCATTATTAATTACAAACTTTAATAATATTAGAAAAAAATTAAAAAAAAAAACATAAAATTGTCAACGTATTTTTTATTTTATTTTTAAACACCGGGTTAGTGACGGGTAAAAAATTATTTCTTCCCTGGCTTTTTGTAGTTGAGTAAACAACTCGTTACAGAGATTGTGTAATATATATATATGTGTGTGTGTGTTATATTATGTTATGAAACAATCTAGAGCGCAAAAAGGAAGGCTTTCTAAATTAGAAAAAAAAAACTTTACCAATTAACTTTTTTTTTTCGTTCGATAAACTAATGGAGTGTGTATCGGTATAAAAGCTTATGGCGCATGTTCAAACACTGTTTGATGAAATTTGAGGCATTTGGAATTGCATTTTTTATTCAAACGAATTTCGACGTTGACGTGTAGGCGACATTCGGTTATATCGTTGCACATATTATACAGACCCGAAACGAGTATGTTTCGATATTATTAAACATAACACTACACGTTGAACGTAAAAATAGTTTAAAATAATAACGATAGAGTTAACATTTTGCAAGACTACTTACTCTTTAGGGACTATATTTTTCATTTCGTCGTGTAAGGAAATAAGTAAAAACTAAACTAAATATTTATCATTTTTAAATGATACTCGGTCAAATTAGGAAAAAAAAACGTTTTCTAATACATAAACCGCGGGTAGACGTCGCGTCGTCGGCAACATAACGAAATAACAAATTTAACGAGTATCCCAAATAATTATTAGATTTCATTGCAATGTTATTATTACGATAATTATTCATCTAAAGATATCCTCTTTAACTAACCGTCGACGACGACGGTCGTCGTGAATTTCATTCTCGCGAGTGACGATAAATAATTGCGAGAAAGATAAAAAAAAAAAACACAAATTTCGGACGCTGCGAAATTACGTAACTCGGTCGGGGCAGTTGGAAAAAAAAAATAAAAATATTGCGTTACATTCGAATTAACGGCGGCGGCGGGGCGCGAACGTGTCGAGTTGAAATTAAGTTGATAAGTTAAATTTAACTCGACTTGTGGGGACGTTACAAACTCGACTTTAACTTATTAACCCGTCGCTAATGCCCGGCCTCGTTGTTGCTATTATTATTATTATTATTACACCGCGCAACATTTGCAGTGTAGAGCGAACAATGAGGCGTCTGCTCGCGATGTTCAAACAAAACAAGCGCGCGCGTTTCGTCGACGCAGTGTTTCGCGTGTACGGATTTGACGAGCGACGGTTTTCGGAAAACGACGATGATTATAATAATTATTACTACCGATTTCTCCATCACGCGCCCGCAGACGGGCATCGATGTACCGAGAAACGTTCCGGACGAGCTGTTAACTCGAGAAAAATTAAACGCCTGTCGCGCCGAAACGTCTTTACCGCACTACGGCGCACGCGTTTTACAAATTTCTATAATACCTTTGATTGTTTTTAAAATTTGTCACAAATTATCCCGACGACGCCTGACGTATCGAATAAACGTATTTTGTTCGCGCATTACTTATTGATTAAAGGCGACGACGATTCCTTTTCCGAGCGCTTACATTAGCGGCACGGTGGTTAAATCGGGCGCCGGGACTTGCGGTGTGCTGCAGGATTTCGGCGAACGCGCGTATAAAGACGAACTCGCGCAAACTACGAGTATACTCGTATACGTTATAGTATACATCCTGCGGTCTCGGGGGAAAATTAACGCCAAGGGACGGGATCGGGTCGCGGCGCCGCGGCGGAGAGAGATGCCGGGGAGCGGTTTTCTCGGGGTCCGTGATGGCGCACACAGCACGCGCGCCGCTTGCTCATCATAATATCATAACGCAGACGCGCGCGGAAAGGAACGGTAAGGGACCGGGAGCAGGAGCAGGAGCGGCGACGGCAGCAGCTGACAACGGCGGCGGCGTGACGCGGTGACGTGGACTAACGCCGTAATGTGCGTTCGTGTACGGTGGGAAGGATGGAGAGAGAGAGAGAGAGAGACGTCGACACACTACGCAGGACTGTTGCTCTCTCTTAATGTGAAACGGAACGTTCGCATCGGTGAATACGGCGTTATGTGCCGCGCGCGCGTGTGTGTATTTATTTAATATATTATATTGTGTGTATTGTTGCGAGATAACTAATAGAATAGAACGCGTGTATAGTATACCTAGGTACCAGATGGCGGGCGAACGACGAAAGAGATTCGCGCTTCGGAAATTTATGACGATTTCGGAATTACGCGTACCTATACGCGCGTTTTCTCCGTAGACGCGTGGCAGGAGGGGGCGACATCGCACGCGTCTATACTTTCAAAACCCGGTGACGAGCGAAAAAACCAACGAACGAATGAGAGTCTTTTACTTTCTTCCGTCGATTCTATAATATTCTAAACTCTGAAGAATTCGTGCGAATAAGGCTACACCTACATTGGATCCGTATTTCTCCCGATCCGATCCGATCCGACGTTGTCCGATGGTCGGACGACGTCGGAAGAAAAACAAACATTCTTATCTCAATGTTAGTGCCTACATTGGAAACGGAGCTCCCGATTTCTCGATTCCCGACGACTCCCGACACTATCCGATTTGACGGCCGATCTCAATCATGTTTGTTTCCATTGCGATTTTCCAATCCGACGAGTAGTTGTGCTCGTGCAATTTTATCATATGAAACTATGAAACTCGGTCGGCGGTTTCGTTTTATATAACGGAAACTCCTGGACAAAGAATTTTCCGAAATTCGACCCCTATCGGGGTTAAAAGGGGTGTGAAACTTGGTCAGTAGTTTCGTCTTTTATAGTGGAGTCCCATTGAGAAAGGATTTTTTCAAAATTCCACCCCTAAAGGTGTTAAAACGGGTAAAAAGGGTGAAACTAGAAAAATTCGCCTGGCCGGAACAAGGTAAACAAGTAGTGAAAAATCATCCAGTAGACCTAACTAAATTAAATTCGTCGACCCATTTTTTAGTTTTACGTCTTTTTAAGTGGACGTTGTTATCCAGTAAAAACCAACACGAAAAATCGTCTTCCGAATCACTCATTTCGCGTGTTTGCCGCAATCGGTTCTACAGCAGACTGCCGTAGAACGATTAGATTAGATAAGAATCGGATCGGGAGAAATACGGATTCAATGTAGGTGTAGCCTAAGAACTGGTCGAACACAATAATTTATCATTCAGGTGAAGCTCATTACGCGTTGTTTTAAGTCGACGTACATTATACGAAACGTACGAAAACCTGACGGAAAAAAAACACATTGTTAAGCACAAGGCGACGATAATGAGAGGCGGGGGGATTTAAAACGAGCTTTTCACCGATGGATTAGTCGATAGATTGATGTATTCAGTCGTAGGTTTATTGTTCGCGAGAAAAAAAATATTGAAATAATTAATTCATACGCCGCCGCGTCATATAATATTACGCGTGTGCGCGAGCGGGGGGCTAATCGTATTTTTGCCACGTGAAAAACAACAAACGCGTCGCGCAGACGACGACGGCGGCGGCGGAGGCTTTGATAATATTTTAATCTGTACGTTATTGTACCAGAATAATCCGTTGTTATCGCTGCAGCGAAGAATATAATAGTATTATTTCGTCATTTGTGTAACGTTTATTTTCTAACGTATTATTATTATAGCACGCGCACTTTACCGAGCCGGCGTGTTTTATTAGGTGTTAACTTTTCATCAACTACTGTTGGAAGTTATCACGAGTTGCTGCCCCCCCCCCCCCCGGAACAAGTTTGTCGTTTAATACTACCCAGGTCAACCGAGGAGCAAACAGTCGACTTACACGAGTATTACCACGTCTTGGCGGCGGTCAACCTCATTCAAAGTGTATAATACTTATATAAATTATATATAATATGGGCACGCGCGCGTTTATATAAACGTAGGTATTTCGCATAATGTTATGCTGCGCAGGTAAGTAACGTGTGCAATTAATGGGTCAATCGCGGCTTTAAGATTTTTCGATAGGAAAGGGAACTAAGTCGTAAAACGATGTACTTTATATTGTTATGATCAGGGCTCGGGACTTTATGTATTTGCATATTTGTTCGGGAAATAGATACGAGAAATCGGATTCGATACATATTTGTTTTGTGATATAAGGACTTCAAATTTTAAAATTTTTAATGCATATTTTTGCATATCTTGAGTTTTTTTTCTTCACATGCATAATATTGTAAAGAATTATTCGTTTTCAATGCGTATTCAATGCTTTTTTTAATTTCATTAACGATTAATAAGAAAAAATAAAAATGTTTGTGTAAAATTGTCATTTTTGACGAGTTATAAATAATATGCTATTGTGTTTTAAGTGCTCGTGTTCGTGGTATAATTTCTTCATTTAATAAATACGCCGAAAGAAAAACAATTACAAATTTGTCGATTGAGAGGTTTCGTTTCGGAATTTGGGGATGGTGTATTTTCCGCAGATGGAAGAATTTTATTTTGCAAAGTATGTGAACTTAAAGTAGAGTTCGAACGGTGATATAGAGTAATACAACATATAAAAACAGTAAAACATGCAAAAATGATTAAACAGAGGGAAATTTTCAAGACAAGGACTCAACAAATGATTACACAAACTAATACATCTAAAAAGTCAACTTTCAATATGGACCTATGTAAAGCATTGTTGTCGGCTAATATTCCACTCAAAAAACTATCGAACCGAGCATTTCGAAATTTTTTGGAATCTTACACAGGAAAAGAGTTTTTTTTTTTTATTGGTACGTCATTTTTAATTCAAAATAAACACATATTATTAAGCGCATATTTTGATATTTAATTATGCATATGTATGCGCATATTGTTATGATTTTAAGAGCATAAAGTACCGAGCCCTGGTTATGATTAATATTTTTTAAGTGATTTTCGAGAGGGTTTCAAATGAACAATAGGAATTTCAACTCAATTATGACTAAAAAAAAATAAAATAAATTTGAGTTACATTAACCGGTTTTTAAAATAGCAGAACAGAAATTCGATCGAATTTCCCGCACGTTCTCTGTCGGCGGTACGTTGTCGATAACGTTTTATTGTTTTTCCTTTTATTATTATTATTATTATTATTACGTATTTTAAACCGTTCGTCGATAACAAATCAGTTTCACGCACTCTGGGGGGTAGAACACCGAATGTGTGACCCATTTGTTGTCCGCCAGCGGGGAACTTGACATTTTGACCGAAATGTCTTTTTGGATACAGATGGACCTCCCCGTGGCCTTTGCGCTCTAATGAATTACCATCGAGGAAAACTGCTAAGGGTTCGAGAAAAGGTCAAGTGCACCTATTAGCTTGGACTACAATCTCTATTATATATACGAATATAGCGACGGACAGTGTTCCATCTCTTGAACTTTTTTAATTGTATTTATATATCGAGGAACGTCATCACCATCCTTATACGAACGTTAAACAACAGTAAAATAGTAAAATCATTCGAGATGATTTTCGTTTGTTTAATTTTTGTCACGAATCGCGATGTTCAGGAATTTAGCGTCGCGAGGACAACGATTGAGTGGATTTCGCGCGTTGTTACCACCGTTTATTATTACAATAATGCGGGCCGAATGGATAAAACGAAATAAAACGTCGAATCGTCGTCACGTTATACAAGTGAAAAATCGTTTCGTTTCGAGGATTCTACGCCGCCGCCGCCGAGGCCGTTTTTAATAAGACGAGCGTTAAATTAATTTATAGCACAAATATTGTTCATCGAAGAGGGTCGCGCATGGCTATAATGGGTCAGCTTACGATCGACGGGAAATTCGCGTAACAGTCGTTAAGAAGTAAAAAATAAATAAATACAATATATGTCGGTATGCATTTGTGTGTGTGTGTGTGTGTGTATTCAAAACGAGGGGGAAAAAAACAAACAAAATAATATGTACTCGAAAGTTTGGATCACATCCACGGAAAAATCTTCATATATAGGCGTTGGTCGTTGGCCAAAAAACCTGAGAACTCCCTAAAAATTTACTCGGTCTCTTGCAGTGTTTATATATATACGTATATACGTATACACATTATACAGACACCGTAGTTCTCTCTAAACGATTTTAATTCCGTCCTCAATTCCCTCGTTATTTTTTATTTGATTAACGGCGGCTAGCGAGAACTTCCATTTCGCCATACAACCGAGTGTGTGTGTATATATATGTATATGTATATGTATGTATATATAGTGAGACACATCCCACAGGCGTTCTCTTTACTATCTCAAATCGTTGCCTACCTCCCATGACAAAAGGCATGCGCCAGTCTCTGGGGGCTCACGCAAATAAAGATTTAAATGGACCCGTCCCAGGACTCGACTCCCTCGCGCCGCCGCCGCCGCCGCCAAAGCATTGTGGTTAAAGTCGAAATGAAGAATAAGTTCAGAAATAATATAAAATTCACCTACGTCGTTATTATTATTTTTTTTTTTTTTTATCGCCAGACATCGCTGGACTTCCGGGTTGTATTATTTTGACGGCGAATAACCCACGCAAATGAATTGCGGATGACGAAAAAAAAAAAAGAAAAAAAGTATCAAAATGAAATGTTATTCGTTTCAAAAATGTGATTATGTATTTGGACGACAGAAAAAAAAAAAAAGGATTTATTATTCCGATGTATTTGATTTAAATGATAATTAAAATGCTAAACAGCGATGGAATAATATTAATAACAAAAAAAAAATAAAAAAAAAATAGAGCATCTTAAAATTATTTTTTTGTCATCTTAGTCTGTCTCTTGAAGTTAGAGTAGAAAAAAAAAATACATATAAATATTTAGTAAACAGATTTCCAAGGTTTTGGATTTAAAACAATTTGACAAATTATACCCAAGATAAAAGTTAGATGTGGACAATATATAAATACAAACTTTATTATTATTATTATTATTATTTTTTGGTCGGAGCATGATTATTATAATTATTTTTTTAGAATAATAAAAGATGTCACTACTCACAGAAGATGGCATGACGGACTTTAGTGTAATTTTAGATTTAAAAATATAACTCCTAGCTATATAATGACATTAATTATTGTCTGTCTTTTCAAGCACTTTTTTTTTTTTTTTTTTCAAACTAAAATTAAACATTGTTCTTAAGTTATTTTTTTTTCCAACGAAAATAGTAAGTAGTACATGTATAAAATATGTCGCAGACATTTATAAACACAAATCATCCAATTATCACGAAATGGATATAAAACGTTTAGAAAAATGTTTGGAATTTAAAAATATAGAATCAAGTACGTGACGTATTTAAAAAATCAAAAGACTTTGTGCCCTTGCACAAACATACACATTTATTAGAAATAATTTCAATTATTTTTATTATATTTTTTTTATCTACCTTAAACAATATTAAAATTTGGTTTTTACGTTTATTTTTCCGAGTATTTTTATCGTATAATATACATACTATATATATGTGTGTATTTTCAAAAGTCGTGGAAAACAATAACGCAGATAATTAAAACGAAAACTGGAAAGTTATTTGAAAACAAATATTCTAGTGTTCAATTCAAACAGACTAAATGAAGAATAAAAAATAAATAAAATGCTTCTGGAATATTTTTCAAAATCGATTTTCGTTAAAATCTGTTGCACAGCATAATAAAATGTGAATTAAAAAAAAAACGACAAAAAACTTCCCGCCCGTATAGTTTCGACGTAACAGGTGTACATGAAACTATCTTTCCTTAAAGTCATATCGCACTTTCTAATTAATTTTTTCTCATCGAAACGTTATTATCAGTCGTTTGCGACAAAATGTCTTCGAGAACGGAAAAAACAAAAAAAAACTGCTAACAATTCATAGGTACTCGCGGCGGGTGTAGTAGACGTGTACATAAGTATTTATAGTCCAAGTATAGAGCGGACGAATATATACGTATATTACACGCGTACGGGAAACCTTTGTGCGTCGGCGGCGGCGGCGGCGAGCAAAGGATCGCGCGGCGCAGAGGGCAACTTTTGCGTACAACTTTTAGGTTGCAAGAGTGGCACGGGGGGGGGGGGTACTACGTTTCGGCGATAAAATAAATTACAGGCGTCCATAAACAAAAGGCATTCTCCCCGTCATTGTTAAGGGCCTCTTATTTGTCATTTTATGGGTATTGCACGTCATAAAAAGAAAGAAAAAAAGCGAAAAAAAATAAAAAAAAATAGGGACGGAATGATAGCCCGGCCAGACGCGCGGGAGGAAGGACAAAAAATACAAACTACCTACCCCGTATATTATAAGTTGGCGGTGGCGGCCGTGGTGATGGCGGCGGTGGTGAAATCCAACGCGGTCCGGTCCGCGATACGCGGTGGGCAAGGGGGCACAGGCGCGACCGGGGGTAAAGGAATTTTCTCGTTGCCAAAACCGAGGGCGCGATTTATATTTTTTTATACATTTTTTTGTTTTTTTTTTTTTATCCGCCGCGGGTTTCCGCGGATGAAGCCAACACGGATTCCGTCCTTGCCAGCGGGATAGAATGTTTTTTTTTTTTTAACCTCGATATACGCGAGTACATATATACGAACTAAAGCGCCGCCGATCGATTGTACTGCGACGACGAAAACACGTGCGCCGATCGCGAAACGCGGTCTCGCGCCGAGAGACGGTGCCAAACGCGCGTCTCTCCGATCCTGTTAGTCGCGACACGAGAACACGAATGATGAAACCGTTTTGATTTTTCCCGTTTCCCGAGAGTCAAAGAGTTCGAGTTTCGGTCTCGAGGCACTGTTAAAAATAAGAAACGGAAATTTCGGTTCCGGTTTCGAGACCGTTCCAGGGAGACGAAATCGTTTCTACTTGTCAATGTTTACTTCTTACTGTTAATAATATGAAATTCGGTACATTTGTCACGCGTATCGGTTCGATTTCGTTCTTGTTTTTATTTCGAACGCTGCCCCGGTGTACAAAAATCAATCACAAACACCGAAACGAAAAATTTTAAGCCAACATTTTGTTCTGTGTAAACTACAATGGTAAATTTTGAGTATGATAAGTCGACCCTTTGCCATGTCTCGAGGGTAATATATATATATATACGTATATATTAATACTAGCTGACCCGGCAAACGTTGTTTTGCCATATATTTTCAGTGAATTTTGCAGTATAAAAAATAACTGACTTATTGGCGACGACGGCGTCGTCTACGATTGAAAGAAGAATGGTGCGCGCACGCACGCAATTTCGGTAAAAGTTATGTAATAATATATGACGTTGCGAAATCCATACCTTTTGCGTAAACGTCGTCGTCGGGTTTTCGCTTTAAAATTGTATACGCCTATCGAGCCAATCGACCAATGACTATAGATTTGCCTGCGATCGTATTCGACCGAACAATGAAAAAAGTTCTATTGTATTCGTCCTATTGTTCATCGCACGCACGGGATTTCGGTAAAAGTTATGTAATAATATGATATTGCAAAATCAATTCGTTTTTGATAAAGATCGTCGGGTTTTCGCTTTAAAAATTGTATACGCCTATCGAGCCAATCGACCAATGACTATAGATTTGCCTGCGATCGTATTCGACCGCCCAATGAAAAAAAGTTCTATTGTTCATCGCACGCACGCGATTTCGATAAAAGTTATGTAATAATATGATATTGCAAAATCAATTCGTTTTTGGTAAAGATCGTCGGGTTTTTTGATGACATAATAATCTATTCATATAAAATGCAAATTACTCGCTGATCGTTGCATCTCAAAATCTAGCCCGTGAAAAGTTTACCCCTTCTTTTAAGGGTTGAATTTTGAAAAATAAGTTTGTAGATTTATTTATATACATCCCAACCCCTAGGGGAGGTGCTCAAACGGGGATTTTGTATTATGAAAAATTACTAACCTATTGTAAGTATATGTACGTATATGTGAAAAGTATATGAAACACGTATATTATAATATATTTTAATTGAAAATGATTCGTAAAAAAATTTATAAACAATGATAATGGTCACTATGGTTACAGTATATACGTATACGTACATAAATATGTATAAATAGGTTATATTATGATATAAATGGGCTGACTTTTTCCTATAACCAATAGCAACCATTTAAAATTTCAAAAGTACATCACAAAATTCCCGTTTCAGCACCTCCCCTAATTGGGTTTTTTCAAATTTTTTTTTTTTTCCGTAAAAACCTTCTCCTGGCAATTACGAACAATTCAAAAAAAAATTTGAGCCAAATCGGCCCAGCCGTTCTCAATTGATGAATTGTTTTACATTTTTGCCTCCATTTATATTTATATATATATATATATATATATATACATATATATATTCTTTATATATATCTATTCTATCTTTTAAGTTGGACCATATTATAAATGGTTACCAAATTTTATCAAAATCCGTTCAGTAGTTTCGGAGTTTATCGCGAACATTCATCGTGACACGAAATTTTTATATATATAGATTATATGTGTATATGCGATATATTCCAGCCGGATGACCGAAAAGGGACTTTTTCAAGACGATAGGGGATACTACTACTAAAATATACATTTTTAGCCAATTTTCAAAACTTTATACTCCTTTCGGGGCACGTATCCGCGATAAAATTCACGTTTTTTTTTTTAAAAAAAAATCGCAAACGTTAACATTAAACATACTATAGATTCGGATAGACTAACTACTTTTCCCGAGCGACTCTCGTACTGAAAGTCGACTTGAATTTAAACAACAAAAAACAAAATTTTTTTCCAGTGTATTCCATGCAAGTGCCTATTTATGCTATATATTTTATAGTTATTATTATTATTTCGACTGACCCGAAGAGTGGAGCGGCGTGGTTGCCAGCAGCAGATCAATGGTGCCGTCGGTGAGCACCTCCGTCGAGTCCTGGTAGCTGATCGACAACGTGGCCGTGTCCGTTTGACGGGACATCTTGGACAACACGGACGCGGGCAACTCGATCGTCTCGTCTGTCTCCCGGAGCTGCAGCGTGACCGTCTGGCCGTCCGGGCCTGCGGTGCTGTACATGAACACGGCCGTCTGTTGCGGCATGCTCGACGCATAGCTGCTCTTCAACGGCACCCGGATACCAGGCAAACCCTGCGAGAACACACACACACACCGGTTATAACGGGTATACTCGGGCTGACGAGAATCGGTCAGAGCGTTAAGAAAAAAAAATGGGTGAAGGTGTGTGGTTTTGATTTAGTCGGCTCGACGTCGTACCGCGTACGACCCCGAGGCTCGTTCTGTTTTCGTTTTTTCGCAGAATAACTTTTCTATGACGTAATTTGTCGTAATTACTGTACGATGAAACACGTTGTTTTAAAAACTCATCACACGAGCGGGAAAACGGTGAACCGATTTTCATTCATAGTCGTTTCTCGACGTAATACAGCCCTGAAATCCTATATTTTATTACCAGAGCTGGTATAATTATCATTATTATTATCGGTGCGAGTTACGGCGATTAGCCAATATCTGTACGAAATATATTTACGACGTACACGCCACCACGCCGATCGCTTTAAATCGTGTCCGCCTCCTACCGCGACAAAAAGGGTTCTAAAATTAATTTAATTAATGTTCACGCACCGTTGCATTGTTGTCGACGCGACAATAATAGAATATTATGATATTATGTCAAAATCTTACGCATTTTTCTAAATAAATTCAATAGTAAATCGATTAGCTGCACTAAACACGTCGTCCGCCGAAAACGATATCGATTACTACTACCTTTGAAATGTATACGAAAAACAAAGCGCGACTATAGCCGGTAGCTATTGTAAACGTATATTTGACTTTTTATCTCGTACGTAGGCGAAAACGGGGGAAAAAAAAAATCAATACTTTACACTTTTGTGAAACATTTCACACCCCGAAAACTAAATATGAATAGTTGGCTGACCTTATTTCCCAAGACCGTGACATAGTTTTGCTACGTATACACGATTCGTTATCGTACCATCATAACATCGTGTAATAAAATCACATCGCGGTGCGACGACGACGGCGCCGTATAAATCTCGGCCAGACGCCGTTCGACACTCGTGGGACACGTCGATAAATTATTATTGCTCGCGTCACAGATACGCATATATACACGTATGGAACATGTAAAGAGTTATTGTATTAAGCGCAATTATTGCCGGGGTCACCGTTTGAGATTCAGGGGGCGGAAGTAGCGTTCTGATACATATACGTATATATACGTAACGTTACGCGTACGTGAGGGTAATAAAGTGTGGCCGCACGCAAATCGCGGATCTCATAACGGGGCCGTATATATGCGGAGGAGCGCGCGGCGACCGTTTGAAACGTGGGCGAATTGGTTTTTTTTTTTAGTTTTCTGTTATTTTTTTTTCCCCCCGCATTTCGATAGGACGCGACTCTATATTGGCGGGAATTCAACCCGAAACGGTTAGTTTTTCCCTCGAGCACGGCAGCGGCGGCGGCGGCGGCGGCGGCGGCGCTCTCCGCACGCGGATAATCGAATTCGGCGCCCCGACTTCACCCGCCGCGCCGCCGTCGCGGCGGTAGATAAGAATAGCTCAACGGTTACGTGCTTAATTTGGGTTCGGAAACTTAATAGTTTCTCCCGGCGAAGTTTTCTCTCGGAAATTACAAGGATTTAATGCGCCCCGGCCGAGGGAACGGACGCAGGTGAACGATGATTTATACCGTAACCATGGTAACCACGCACAACGAGACGGTCGGACCGTCTGCCACCGCAAAGGATATACACGCGTGTATGTATATAACGTATAGGTATATACGTATAAACACCACGCCGCGTGTGCACAAACGAGGGTACCGAGTGTGAACCGACTTTGCATGAATCAGTGTGTGTGTGTGGTGAGGGGGGGCACGATGGGAGATTTTAGAGAAACGTTCGCCTCCACGCGAGCTTTATTACTACGAGAACGAATACATAAGTATAATATGTATATTATATACGCTTCTCTCTCGACATCGTCATGTTTTTCCGCGTGTATATAAAACGAATACCTATTCAACGGCAGCTACGAGAATAACAATGAAGTTGCAGATTAACCGTACGAGCACCCGCGCGCTCGCCCGAAAACACTAGCGTTGAAATTTTTATTTCGTGTACATTGTGCATTTATTTAAATTACGTGCAATCATTGATTACACAATAAGAATTTTCCAGAAAAATCTAATAATCAATATATTAATAATAATACCTATTACTATTAGGTAACTTTGTTTTAGCATACGCACTGCCAAGTATATTATATTGTCTACACGTCTCGTTTATGTATGCCTCATTCGTCTATATACCTAGCAAAAGTAGCGAACGAGTAGTAACCATTAAGGATTAAGGATATATGGGGCGTCAAAAGGATAGAGACTCCCGGGAGACCAATTAGATTACAAACGCGTCGTTTAAGCAACGTCGTCGTATAGGACAGCCACCGCCGCTGCGTACACTATTATGTATATAAATATGTACAGGTGAAACGGGAAACACGGTGGACCATCTGCAAACTGTATATACGACATAATACATTGCGAATTGTGCAGCGACAGCTTTAATAGGACGTTAGAAAATATTATAGACTACGGCGTTACAATTGCTCCCGTTCACGTTTTACTCTTCTGTCTCGCTTCGCGCCGATATCTTTTCGTGAAAATCCAAAAACCATTCGCTTCGCAGTGCAAGAGCAAGTGGACGTAGCGAGTGGAGGGGCGAATCGAAAACAAACATTGTTAAAACGGATGACCAGACCCGAAACATGCTGTTATGTACGTGTAAATATAAACCGAATATAATTCAAACAACGCGAGTACTTAACTTAATTTTGACGGGTTACAAGTATACGAGGGATAAAATCCAGGCTGAAATGTCTGAGTATAGGTGTCTAGAATTGTTATATTCAATTATGGAAATTAAAATAAAATACATTAGAATTACACATAGTGTATTTATATAAAAATAATATTATTACGGTGCAAGAATAAAGCACCAAACGGTCGGTGTTACCGTTAAATATTTTTTTAGTTTGTAATATTAATGAGATTACGATTTGAAATTCATTAATTTAAATTGCATTTAATTCGTGTGAAAATCATAATATTAAATATTATATATTACTTTCCATAAAATACGTATTCTAATTTCGGGCGGGGAGGAGGAACGAGTTTTTTTTTTTTTTTCAAACCACTACCGAAATAAAATCCTGGCCGTGTGCCTGAATCGGTATCGAAATAAGTAATGGGGTATTTGCACTGTTTATGGTCGCAGTCCTGCCTAGAACGGCGCACGCGATATCGCCCGCGGTGACCTTCAACAAGTGTCAGTGTAACCGCGGACGGCCGTTGTTCGAAAACAGAAAACGCTTTCAACCTGACATTCAACGATTCGATCGATAGCTGTGTGATAATACACGATTCGACCATTCGACGTAAATTGGTTTTTTTTTTCGCATAGTTACGATAATTAAAAAAAATTCGTTTACCTACGGGGGGGTTCGCCACCGTCTTCGTTTTTTCATCGTTCAATAATGTTGTAAAACAGAGTACGCGAAAAACACCGGTAAATATTTGATCAGAGTTTCGAAAGTAGAGGCGAATAGATAGATATTAAAATCCACGAGTAGGCGCTCACGCGAGGATTAACGGTGCCCTACGTCTTGTTATTCGTGGTATTTCGGATTTATTGCGCTTTCGGTAGTTTTAAATATTGAAATCATTTTCTTTAACCCATCGACGTTAAAACATTTTCAACGGTTTGAATACTCTCCCAGTTTAAAAGTAAATGACAACGAAATACGGGAAACTTTAGTATATATAAACGGTTATTTTTACAACAATCTGATATGTAGTTTCGTATACGAAACGAGCCACAAAAACTACCCTGATCTTTTGTCGTTTAAAGTCCAGACGTCCTATCTAGGCCCTTCGAGCGTATCTTTTACAATACGACTAAGGAACAAATATCGCATATTCTGCTAGTGTTTTTTTTTTTTCAAATCTTTTCCTACTATAATGTCAAACAGTCTAATAGAAATAAAATATTATTTTTCTGACTCGCGTCGATTCCGGAAAAAAGGCGTCGGCACACGATTATATAATACCGGGCAGGTTTCGCCGTATTATTATCGAAAAAGATCACACGTGCGACGGGCGGCGGCGGCGGCGATTCGAGGATTTCCGAGTGACGTCGTCGTTCGCGAAAAACGCGCACGTGGAGCGAACCTTACCTGGTCCGAGGCGAGAAAACGTTTCGCGAACGAGGGGGGAAAAACGTATCGTCGAAACGACGACGGTGACGGCATTAAAAGGACGAGAACGAGCGAAGGGGACCAATTAAACGCGGTTAATGGTGCGGACGAAAAGGGAGAGAGGCGAGACAAACGAGATGACGACGACGACGCGTGTTCGATAAAAGTATATAAAACTGTCCCGCGTCATCGTCATCGTCGTATAATCAGTAATCGCGGTGCAACGGGCTCGTATTACGCATACCTACGTCCGAGGGCGGACGCGTTCGCGGGAGAAAATGCCGTCACGTGCGAAAACAGTAGGTAGTAAATGTCAAAATAACACGATCGTTATTTTTTTATTATTTTTTTGTTTTTTTTTTTTGCCAAACGCTTCGACAATGCTCGCGCGTTCACTATTCGTCCACGCGAAACTATAAAACTAACAATAATTACAACGTTTGTCGTCCCGTCGATGAAGTTACACGGTAATGTTTTGATTTTTTTGAAAACTGTTTTTCGACCAGAAAACGATATTTCTATAATCTTAACGCGCGCGCACACCTATTTTCCAGTAAAAAATTTTATACGCTCAATACTTTGGAAAGATAGTAGTTTTAGTCGAAATTCTCAACGTTTTGCTCATCGATTGGCGAAAAAAATGACAATATTTTTGAACGTCTCGTCGAACGAGCGAAACTATTATTTACATATTATATGCACAAGGTCGCTATGGTAACGTATAATGTTCAATTGGACCTTCTCCGATCAGAATCGTTTTTTTCTTTTGAACACCGCGGCGCATCATTGAATTTAAATTGAAAACATTAATTTTAACCAATATCGGTCGCCCGCGCCCGCCGCCGCCGTACGGCTCTACACCTGCACCTGTTCCCCGTATATTATCTCGTACTTTTTCTCGCTTCGGTGCGCCCGTCGGTCGGAAAATGTGTCCTTTCCGACGGAAAGAATACAGTTTAAGTGAATAAAACGCGTCTCACGGACGTCCAGTCAGACCGTTATTGCCGCTTATTTCGCGGGCGTATAGTTTTAGTATTATCGTTTCGAATCCGTCCGTTTCTCTCGGGGCGCGATTTCGTTTCGGAGGATTTTATCGCGAATTTTGTCGGCGAAACGGCCGCGATACGATGGCAATCTAATCGCGCGGTAGAACGTGTGTGATGTAGTACGCCACCTCGCGAACGATTAAAAAGAAGAAACATTTTTAACGATTAAAAAGTTTTATTTCGTCGCGCCGACTACTACTACTACTACTACACCAAGGATACGAGTATTATTATTACGTTTATGCGCGCGCGCGCGGTACACTGTCGCCGCGTGTATGAGGGTAATGGGTCAAGTTTTCGGCGAGTATTGCGGCGGCGGCGGCGGCGGCGCGTTCTAATGATGATGACGAGTGCCATAAAAGTCATCCGTCATAACTGTCACGCGGGTCGCGGTGCAATGCCAAGCAGTGTTATGAAACGCGAAATGTACGTTTTTATTTTTTTTTTTATTTAAATTTAAATTTTAAAGAAATAAGCCGGCGTCTTCTCGAGACGATCGTTCGCGCGAGACACGCGTCGGTCAAACCGGAGAGTCGCGCTCGCGCTATACGTAATGTATACGTATATTTTTTATGTGCCGCATAGTATTTATTTTTAACTCGTCATTCTTCGGATATTTGCGCGCGAGAATCACGTCGTGTCATAACACTATTATAATTATATTATATTCAACGCGACTGCTACAAACGTCACCCCGCGCGCGCGCACTAGTTTTTTTTTTTATTTTTTATTCAAACAGTCACGGCCCCGACGGCCATTACGACGACCGGCTCTCGTGTTGCACTCAAAGCTATACACAACGTATAATGTATGACGTTGGCATGTACTGAATCGTATTTCGTTTGTTGTGATGGGACGACGTTCCTATTCGGTGACCGATTCGTCTCGTTTCGTCCTCGACACGATTGGTGTAGCGCGCGCAGGACCCGAATAGACGCAACACGTCATCATTTTCGCCCAAAGACGTGGTGGTTTCGGCGCTTCGTCACCTGTCCAAATTAGACGCGCCTTAGGACGCGTGTCACGATGGACGTTCTCGCGGGGTACATTGAAAAATATTATCCGTTTAAACCTCGAGTGAAAATCGAGAGAAAGAGAAAAATGTTTAAACACACACACGCGCACGCTTACTAAAATAATTGTCGTCGTGCGAGTAACTCGATTTAAGTGAGGCCGACTGCTCTTACAACGTCGAATAAAACGCGAAATAAACGACCGTTGTACACGCGCAGACATCGAATCGAAATAGCCGACGACGACGACGACGTTTGCTCAACACGATATTAAATAAACGACAAAAAACATATGGTAAAAATTCGTCAACTCACTGGTTTAAATAATATTATAATGGTTATTATAATAATAACAGTACCTAATCATCACGTAGTTACATTAACCGTAGCTTGGCAGCGCGTAGAGAGTACTGTTTTATGTATTCTAACTAAATAAAACGTAAATAGTTTTCATTTTTTTTTTTTTTTTTTGCCCGACCGAAATAAAATACGTCATCGTCGTCCTTTGAAAATTTGTTACGAGCTCAAATTTTTCGGCTTGCTTTGAACTTTTTTCACACTAGAAGCTGTAGTGATGACGACAACGATGATAATAATAATAGTGTGTTTGTTTTTTTTTTTTTATCGTACGATATTATCATAAATCGAGTGTGGAGAATCGAGTTGCGTACATTATAGGGTTTTACGACTGAAACTATAATAAATTATTCATAGTCGGCTAAATCGTTAATGACGGTTATAACTTACAAATCAATTATTTACCATCGTAATTAGAAAGTTAGTTACAATTTGAATCCATAATTCGGTTTTCGTCGTTTAAAATGATAACGGATGAAAAAATTATTGTACTCGCAATATTTTATATTTTCTCGAGCACAACAAGAACGTTGTTAATATTAAACGGCAGGACGTAAACGTGTATCATAAATAGCCGATTTCTCTAAAAACATACGATAAAATTTAGAATTCGAAATTAAAAAAATTCCCAAAAATCTAGTTCTAAACGATTCTTCGTCTTCTCTCTCGTAGTTGACGAGAAACAATACGCTTCCAGACGCGATTTCGACGTACGCGCGACGCGGAAATATTGAGAGAAACGGCGGCGGACCCCAATCAAATACGATGGCATAGTGATTTGTTTTTAGTCCCCTGTGCTATCATCAACAGGATCGGAGAGGCACTTTTAACCACAGACGGTAATAATAACAATGACGTACACACGGCATCACGAAACACAGCGTTCGGCGACGCGGTGGAAATAATCAAAACGCCAACGATAAGCGAATATAGACTCGACGGGTCATTTGAATTCAATCCCGAGCCGTTTCTTCGAGTCTCGCGCGATGCGATGCATATTTAATACACAACCAATACGTCTGAACGCCGCTATAAGATCATAAAATATGTAGCCGCCGCCGCCGCCGCGAGATGCAAATTCTCCGCGAGAATCGATCTCGCTAATAGATATCTGAATAATTCAGCTTTTCGGATGGGCGGAGAAGAAAAAAAAACGAAGATAAGTACATTGTAAAAGGTCATAAAATATGCAACTGACATTTTCGAAATCTATATTGCGCGGCGACCAACTGTTTTCTGCGGGGAAAAAAAAAATTATATACCTCTATATACGTATATATAACGGGGAAAAAAAAAGAAAGAGGTTTAATGAAATTGTTTTTTTTTTTATATATAAGACAACTTATTGTGTGTTCTCATAATGGGATTTAAACATTTTTCGCTTTTTCAATTGCCTTTAATACTCGCATTAAGATGTACTAATGGAATTTTTGATGTGCTTAAGTGGAAAACAAAGGCTTAACCGGGATGCCACCCCATACGCGTACTGGATATAACCCGGGAGAGGGTCAGTCGTTTAATATCGGAAACTTCCGAAGGTTACTCTGAGCCCGTCTTATCGGGGAGGATTAAAACTTTGTTTATCAGCTCCTCGTCGTCGTAGTCGGCGACGGCGGCGGCAATGGAAATATAGTGATGGACCGCGCCGCCCACGGTTTCGTTAGTTATTTAGTATATTTCGCTCGAATATATATCATACGTATATAATAATAATATATACTACACATAATATATTATTTTATGTTGTTCAGTGCCCGTGAAAGTTGTTTTTTCCTTAGATTTCCAATCGAAGTTTTGTTTGAATTGTTAAATTGAATTGGAAAACTACAAAGACGCGAGGATTTTTTTTCCCTTCCAAAAGCAAACAAGGTGAGAATAATTCAAATGCATTTTAACTTTTTTAATTATTTTTAAATGTTTGTATATACACTCTCTCGGCGCGGATTGACGACTATGTTTTTGTTTGTTTTTTTTTTTTTTTTATTCAGAAAAATTCGTACTCGCTCATCGACTCATCACAATAGCGGACATTTGTACGAAAAATAAATTACAAATTTTACCGCAAGTTGTCATATTATAGAAAAAGTTCAAATTGATCGAATCGAAAGAAAAAAAATACCGTAGTCTATTCTACTTATGAGGATTCAAATATGAAGAAAAAAAAAAGTTACATTTATAGGTTCAGAGGCAGTTATAGATGAAAAAAAAAAAAAAAAGGCAAAAAAGATGTTCCCCTCCCGAAAGATCTTGACGAATTGAAAAGTCGCATTACAGACGCCATCGACTAGCGATTACAGTCGACATGCTTCAACAGGTTTATGAGGAATTTGAATAACACTTAGACGTGCGTCGTGCAAGTAAGTAGGGACATTTATTATAAAAACATTATACCTAAAACTTTATGAAATCCACTAACTTGTCAAGCTTATCCTAATCGTTCGGATTTAACAATAAATATAATTTTTTGGAAATCGGACGACGAATCGTTTTGGAACACCCGATACCGATATCGACTTCAAAAGGTTTTCTTTTCGACAAAAGCTCAAGACAAATTTGTCATTTGAGAAGCGCACAATGCACACATCACGTATGAAATACATACAATGTTAAGGTTAATTTTTTATTCGATGACATTAGAAATCAAAGTTTTTGACAACATATTTTTCGCGCATTTTTTTGGATAATTTATGCATTTTTTACATTACAATAAGGTCCGGGTCGTAATTATTATTATTCCGTGGCGGACCCCGTCTTGACGTTTCCCTCGAATATTTTACATATGGCGGCGCGTCACTTTTTCAACTAGACCGCGCGTACGTGTATATATGTAAAGAAAAAGTTTAACATTGGAAAAGTTCTTGTTACCGCGGCGCTCGTACACCTACGCGCGTGTACGCGACGGGATACGCGGGTCGGGTGTTACCGGGTAGGCTACGAAAACGAGCGATAAAAAAAAAAAAAAGAAGAAAAAAAGGGCGACTGCTGGTAGTCGGAGGGCCGGGACGCTAATTGAAACTCTAATTGACGTAAATTAAAAGACAAAAGTCCAGGAATATATTTCGAACAGAGAACTCGCGTGTTCGTCGTACGCGCGCACGGGCGGCAGGTAGATGGGATATTTCAATTTGCATTTTAGTGGGATATTCTGGTACACGAGGTATTACAAAAAAAAAAAATAAATAAATAAATAAATAAATAAATAAAAAAGAAAAAACCCCGGGAGAGAGAAAAAATTAAAAATAAAAATCCCTTTGTATATACACGACCGAGCAGACGCCTTGTGTAATGAGCTCAAAAAGTCCTCGGGCGTAGTGCGGTCTTGTTAAAATGTAATAAAATAAAACCCTTTTACAGGAATAGGAAATAATTCGCTTTGTTATTTCTCTCTCTCTCTCTCTCTCTATCGCTCTCGCTCCGTCCCTCTATTTTATCACATCCACTCCTCCTCTTTTGTCCCATTTAATCTTTGCCTCGTCCGTCAACTCTTGTCGATAGGGACGATCGTTAAGAGTTCTTTAGCGTTCCACCTTGACATTAAGGCCCCGATAAAAATGATAACGTGCCCAGGCAGTCGAAAAAGGTTTAAGCCGGAGCTGCTGTGATTTTAACTTTTTTTTTCAAACAACAGTATTATCAAAGGTTCCGTGATATGTACCGAAATAATAATAAATAAAGAGGTAATTTATTTTTATCGTTGTTTGTACGGTCATAAAAGAAATTACATTTTACATTTCTTTCGTCCTCGATTTTACGCACTCTGCAATTGGCGAGCGGAAAACGTTTGCGTGACGACTGGAATAATAATAATAAAAGAATTAAAAAAAATAGATACCACAACGAAAATAAATATAAAATATATTATGCTTTGAAAATTGATACGGAGCCCGTATAAAATGTAAAAGAGAAAATTGTACTGTAAAAAAACAACGATAATAATAACAACAACAACAACATCACAAACGGCTCAATTCGGAAATTTTCCGAACACTAAAATATTATCGATTTTACACCGAATTTGCAATGTACGTACATTGTGTATGTAAAACGAATGTATTGTTATTATTAAATTACGTTTTAGGAGAAACCAATAAATACGAATAAATTATAATGACAATGATTAAAAATTTTGAAATAAAAAATATAATATCACACTATTTCTTTTGCGTTTGTTAAATAATAATTGTTGCAAACTTTTCGATTATTATAATATAGGTTTCCGTATAAGTTAAATTGGAGCGTACGTTTAATTTCAATGCATAAAGCCGCGACGGTACCCCGTGGTAAAATACGTATTTAACAATAATTGTAAAAATAAAAAATAATTGTTTTTTTTTTTTTTAAAGTTTCATCGTCGTCGAAGAAAAATAATATTCGTTCAATATAATATGTATTTATATACGTGTATATATATATAAATGTTATACGTCGTACAAGAACACACAATAATAATATTTCTATCGTTATTATTCGATTCTTAAAAATAAGAATTTCCCGTCGTCGCCGGTTGCGATTCGCACGCCGCTGCGCGTTTGCCGGATAACAAATTCGGTTTCTATGGGAACAGAGGTCAAATTTATATTCGACGGGAAAGAAAAAAAATAAACCACCGCTGCCCGAGTACAACAACAATAATGGGTAGTCGAATAGCATTAGTTTGTCGTGTGTGCATGTATACAGTATTAGCGGAAAAACATTATTCAAACGGATTGTATATTAAACAGTGTACATGTATATGTGCAGTGTACACACATAATAATATATATTTCAGTGTTTAACGGCAACGGTGTATACGTTGTTGTATGTAACGTACGTATTGGAAAAATAAGAAGTGGGGAAAAAAATTAAGATACGAGACTCAGGTGAAATGTGTAGGTGACGGGAGATCGATATCGATCGATTGTTCGAATAAATTTGAAACCGATATGTGCCATTGTTTTAGAAAAACGACGCCGAGAGCGAGTAGACCAGCTTATGTTTTAAAATCGTTTACCTATTCGAGATTCGTCGGAACATCCGAATTCGTTAAGATTTAATCATCCGACATTTGTTAAAAAAAAAAAATCTCGCGACTTTTCGCGGTAAACTTCTTCTTTTTTTGTGTTAGTAAAAACAGCGACTTTTTAAAGTTTCTCGATCCTTTCAAAATTACACTATCGAAATTTCCGCAAAAAAGATTAAGAAAAGATACATAAAAATCGTAAGAACAGATGTGAAAAAAAAACAAACACACGTCATAATAAAATCAAAACACTTATCTTGGCTCACTCGGAATCTAAAAGTGCGACACGGAACATGGTTGACGACGATCGATGTCGATAATAATTTATTATTAACAGTCAGTTTTCATCTCGGCCGTGTGAATATGTCGTTTTACATAATAATAATAATCCGTGAAAATATTCGACCGACGCGACGTGTAATGCTTTGATCGCGGCAATATGAATACATCATACCGTACTACGCGGTAAATCGTACGTCGAAGTCAGAATTGCAATAAGGGACCAAAAACGATTGTGGTGGCGATATCGCGTGCAAACACGACTCCCCGGGCGTGCGTCATAGACAGCGTGGCACATAAAAGGCTTCCGGAGGAGTTTATTTTATTTTTTTTAAAGGCCCCGTGGCCGATATTTAAGTTTAAAAAAAAGTCTCAATACATTTTAACACATACCCGACTACGTCAATATTTATAATTGTCTACATAAATCGTACGACTATTTAGACAATCTTATGGAAATTCGTAGCGATAAAAAAAATATCGGTAACTTTATGAGTAATAAGTTGTATGCTCGATGGTTTTAAATAATCTCAATTAAATATTATCAGCAATTAAAATATTTAAATTATAAAGTAGAAAATAGAAAGGGTAAACGATGATCATCATAGCCGTGGCCGGGCCGACACGGATTAAAGATAACGTCCGGGGGTAGAATATTGGGTAGCCGACTCCGTTAATTTAATTTAGTATAATACATAAATTCGTTTTTTTTTTTTCACGCGTTGAAACAAAAAAAAAAAAACAGAAAATAATCTGAAAGAACAAATAATATTGAAAAAAACAAAACTGTTATTAAATCATGGGGAGGAAAGGAGAGGGCAGTGAAAGTATTTGCCCCACGAGGACCCGCCGCGCCGAGACCGAGCGGCCTTTGAATCGAATCGTTTTGAAACCACGCGGTCGACATTTTGCACGTGTCGATGAGCGAGCTTTTTTTCATTTTTTTTTTTTTTTCATTTTTTTTTTTGCGCAGTGTCGCGAAAGATTTCTGTCGATAATCGAACCCGTCCGATTGTTTATCGTTTTCAATTAAACGATATTGCACGATGCGGCGATAGCGCGTCGCCGCCGTCGAGAGTTTCTGTCTCGAATTAAATTATTAATAATAACTGCGACGACGGCGGCGGTGGCGGCGACGTTTAATAACGATTCGCGCGCAAAGTGTTTAGCATATTATTATACGCCATCTGCTATACGTATTGTGTTTATTATTATATTTTTTTTTTTATTTTTTCCCCGACTCTCTTTCTCGCTCTCCTCTCCTGTCTCGTGACCGTTATATTATAATATACGCGCGTGTGCAGTGCATTATATACATAGTGTCGCAGCAAAGTCCTGCGAGCGCGTTGGAGTATTATTGATAAACTATTATTATTTTATCGAAAAGGAAAATATTCGCAATACCCTAATCGTATTCTCGCTTTGTGCCGTCGAGAATTATAACTTTCGACTAATAATACACATTCGAGTGAAATCCGCATATTGCATCCACATTTATATTATTATTATATATATATAATGTGTGAGTGTGTGTGCGTGTGTTATGAGATATTATATAGTTTGGGTATCCGCGCGCGGAGTTCCGTCCGCAGTAAAGCCGCCCATAATCAATATTTAAACAAGATTATGTAATCATGTAATTTCATAATCTATATTACATGGTCAGTATATATACTCACTGAGATCCTGCTGCAGCGCGGGAGAACTAACCCACGGGTACCCTCGGACCACTCAAAGGATATAATATGATTATTAAATTGTTTATGCCATTCGAGATAAGCGTATTACAGTATATATATTATATATATACATGAACTATATATATATATACATTGTGGGTGGTTACGTGAGACGTCTATTTTTCTAGCAAGTGTGTATTTAAGGTAATACAATAATATATTCCATTGATTGCGTTAATCGACGTGTAACGTACACATATAAAACTAAATAAATGTAATTAAAAAAAAAAAAAAAACTTGGGATGAATTTAAATAGTATATTAAAATAATCGTGTCGAGCGATTACAACAAATAATGTTATTTAATGTTAAGATGTGTGTGATGTAAACGTTTACTTTGTATTGTTATTTCGAAGCGTTTAATATTAAATGTATTAACGTAAGAACGCGGAGCCAACAATGAATATAACGAAGCACCCCAAACCCTCGACGACGACGTAGTGGCGTTTATAAAAATTACACTTCGCAATGCTGACTTTTATAAACGCCGTGGAATTAATTAGAATTGACGAAAAAAGACGTTTATTATCAGTTAATTTAAGCCGAGTTATCATTGTGTAACTTAAAACATACAACGAAAAAACTTGGTAAATAGATTTACCGGGTCCTGAAATGTGATAAGTCTTTATCGAATAAATGGATATTTTGCCTTTCGACAACACGACTGCCTTCTCTAATTCAATAATTCAGGTGTTAAACGTTCTTAAAAAAAGAAAAATAATTGTTCGTTTAAGCTTGAAAAAAAAAAAAACGATTACACGAATGCGCCAACGGTGAACGAAATGCATGGAATATTTTGAACGACGCGACGGTGTCCGACGACGATTCGAACGAATATATTTTTACTTTGGTTTGTAATCTAATAGGTTATGTTTTAAACTGCTAAATAGTATTCGATACTAGTAGATGTAAAATCTTACATTTTGCCTCTCGTAATGGCACGTGTCTTAGTACAATTATGAATATTTATATTTTTATACATATTATATATATTTTTTCGGACATTTTTTTTTCCCCCACCAATTATAAACGAGTGCACGGTTGACGCGCAGCTTACATTTCATATCATTTATGCAGCCACGATCACGTAAAGTTTCATTAAAACGACTTGTACCTATCTTTGAGCATTACACAATATATTATATTGTAATATACTCTTATATACAATACGTATATGCGGCCCAAAGAGATCAACGAACGTAACGCGAGATTCGCGCGCGCGGATGTGTATACCCCGGTGTCAAAGAAACTTTGATCAGATTCAAGCCGTGTGCGCGAAAGCGGTGTTTGTTTCAATGAATAATAACAGTGGTTCTTGATAAACCGTTACAAACGAGACGCATTTTATCGCGCGAGTTAAGTTTGTACAAGTGTAGACGTACCTACGGTGCAGCGCGCCGCGCCGCTCCGCCGCCGCCGCCGCCACACATTAAAAACGCCGTCTTCATCAAATATTTACGCTTAAACATAAGTAAATATTATAATAATATGCACGGTGGGTACCGTGGGTACGTAAATGTACTTAATAATCAATGTTTTCGAAACGTGACGAAAATGTCAACAAAGGCATTAAGAATCGTTGTTATTCCAACAGGAAACTGGATTTACTGTAGCATTTGAATATAGTATACATTGTATATGTATGCGTGCGCCATTAAAACGCACATTGCTACTATGAAGCATATTATATTAAAATAAAATAGGTAACGCGATGGTTTGCGGTGTGCGCGCGTCTGTATGTTAAACACGAGAGAAACACTGTGGCGAAAACCCGTGCGTCATAGTCGTCTTGATTTTCATTGAAAAAAAAAACACAAAAAACAAACGTGACCGTCGTCGTCGTTTGTTCGAATTATTCGTATGGTAAAGTGAAACTCACAAACGGATCAATTTCGAACGTTATCGACAAATCTATTTACGAGGCCCGAGCCTGGCTATTTTTAACCCCCCCCCCCCACCTCCTTTAAAGACGTCCCGACGTAAAACCACACCGAGTAAAAAAAACTCGAATATCATTTTAATATCATTGCGTCTTGTAAAAATGTCCTCAAACAAACAATACGCAAATTATTCTCGTGCGCGCCCATTTACATATATGTAACATGGTACACGTAATATTACACAACGGTAGTCTGGTTTACGGTTAATGGAATCGCCCCGTATAATATTATATTATTATGTACACCGATAGCGACATCGGCAGCAGTGCCACGCATATAGCCGTATAATATTTACAATAATTACAATATTACATTATAACATATTATACTCGTGTCGGTGCACGTTCGTCTATCTGCTCGACGCGAGGGGGTTTGTATACTGTAAGTGCAACAGCACCTATATGGAATATTCTCTCACTCACACACACACACACACACACAAACATACGCATACTAACGCACACCAACACACGATTAACGCGTAACCGATTGAATATTATAGGACGTGTATATTATTGTTGTACGGAGCCGTCGCGTGTACAGTAAGCTAGCTCAGCAGCGTTCCCCACTAGGATTTTAGAAAGGGCCAAAAAATGACTGAAAATTACTTGCGGGCCGCGTACATTTATAATTATTAAAAAGTATGAAAATGTATAAATTATATACATAAGTTATAATTATACGTAACTTAATGATTTATAGTTAAAATGCACAGTTTATAAAATGTAGATGTTAAAATAGTGTGAGTACGTAAAAAAAAATTAAAATCATTTAAAATTATTTTGTGTCGATGGACGGTACCTCTCTGTTTTTAATTTTAGAATGTAATTTCAGTTTTAGTTCGGGCCGCACAAAATTTGTCAAAGGGCCGCGTACTGGGTACCGCTGCTTTAGATAATGTTTTACATAATAATAATGTAACACTGCGACCGTATTAGGGGCACGCGCAGAAAAACATTGGGAGAGAAGGATAGCAGAAGTCTTTCGAATTAAAAACGACCGTTTTATCGGCGTGTTGGTCAAATTTAATTTTACGTTTTCATCGCGAAACAATCACGCGCACGCGAAGTCGACTCTTCCCTTTTGCGATGACGATTTCAAACCGACTCGCGAATTCTCGCATAATACGACCTATCGTTATTGATATACCGATTACGAGATTCTAGAACGACTTGGGCGAGATACTTGGTATCGTCCTCGGTCGTTTTTACACTATGCGCGAAAACTGGAAACAGCCAACTCGTACGTTTTGCGAACGTTGCAAATTTCGCGAAATGTTTTCGAAGAGACGTTATCACAAAGCGAATGGGGGGTTAACTTCGTGTACATAACAAATAATCGTCATTTTACGCGCCCGATCGAACGAAAATTTCGTCACATATATATTGTGTATGTTTCGTCCGGTTTTTACTACGCGAGTATAATAATATAATTGACGGGTCTAGAAAACTCAGCCGACCGCCACCGAATCACGATAGTTGTCGTGACACCGCAGTGTTGTATTTATTTTATTTTATTTTTTTATTGCCCGTGACATTAAATACATATAGAGTTAATACTACACGCGTCTTGTCGGTCGGCCAACCGACCGACTGTCGTACAATGTAGTATATTTTAAGAACTGTTCGAATACACGAGGACCAGGACGACGACGACCGCGACGCTCGGACCGCTAAACAAACTTTTATGGATCGTTAATTTTTTCATCTCTTTTTTTTCTCTTTCGACACTTGACTAGTGGCTTTTAGTTACACGCGGTCACTCGTACACACGCGCAGCAGCTTCGCCGTCACAGTTAACCGTCTTATACCGTCCATACTTTTATGTTCGAATTTTACATCGCGTACATATACACTCGAAACTCGGCAAAAATAGCTTAGTCGACTGCTGCTGCTGCTGCTGCTGCTGCTAGTGCAGAGGGCATTGGTCGTTCTTTTCCACTCGTTCGACAATAAAACCCGGTAATTACACAAACGCGGCGGCCCGAGGGGATAGTGTGTGGGTGTATATGTGTGTGTGTGTGTGTGTTAACGGGAGGTGGTACAACCCCGTTCGTGGACTATCCGCCGCCGCCGCCGTTCTCGCGTATCCATGAAAAGTAATTAAATTCCTCACTAATTGCCCGGCAATAAAATCCGGATTAAAACTCAGTCGGCTGGCGCGGTAATTAAGGCCTGATATTTTTACCAATTTCCCGCGACACGGCGGCGGCGGCCCCGTCCCTATTCATAAAATTATATAATACTAGCTCATCAAAACCTCCAATCCTTTCCAATCGTTTTCCATTTTTTTTTTTTCTCTCCCCCCGATACAACCGCGACCCGCGATACCGACTCTCGCCAGCGAGTGTATACGTTATATTATAATAATATCATATTATATGCATATAATGACCGTTTATCGATAAAAATTGACCATTTTAACCCGTTACGTTATATACGTGATACGCACACACACACACATATATTTATGTACGTATAATATATATATATACTTAAACACACACACACGCACGCATCACGACGGTATATTTTTGTCGTATTTTAATGCGTCCTAACGATAAAAAGTATATATCTCTGCGACCGAGCACACTATTGCGGTACATTACGAATACATATACACACAACACCACCAGAACGGTGGCTGCTGCCGTGGGGAGGGGGGGATCGAGGACAGCGGATACGACGGAGGATCCTGCAGCAGAGAGTGTTTGTGTGTGTGTGTGTGTGTGTGCCTCGAGTATGTATATATACGCGAAGAGGTCCTGAATAATTCATGAGTTTCCGCTATACGAGGCTCTTCGGTGTATAATTCGGGTGAATACGATTTGATTTGCAAATGCGAGGGCATTCAGATTATTACCTGCGGATAGACGCGGAAATTCGGATGGAGAGAGAGAGAGAAAGAGAGATACACACACACACACACACACACACACACACACACACACACACACACACATACATACATACATACACACAAACGCGCGCACAGAGTGAGCAATAAACGGCGGGTCGAGGGTGGTGGAAGAGGATGGAAGAGACAATTAGACATGACAAACGAACGAACGGGCGGGGAAAGTACAGACCATGTGAACCATCAGAGAACAAACAAACTTACGCAGGAGACGAGGAGGCGGGGGCGTCGCGGCGTGAGAGTTAAATGAACGCGCGGGGCCAAAGGAAATTGACAAAGTTGCGCTGCTCGGTCTGGTTGTGTTTTGGAATCCGCGAGGAGGACCTTTAAATTGTATTACGCGACGGCAAATCCTATATATTGGTTTCGGGTAAATATATATACGTATATACACACACACACACACACACATATATATATATGCCGTCACGGTCGCGGGAATCAAAAAGCTTTGTGTGCGCTTCGGTTCTTCGCCATAACGAGACTATATACGCTTATATTATATAACAGGCCAACTCTTTGCGTTCGCATCGTCGTCGCCGTACGGCGGATTTCTTTTCGTGCCAAAAACTTTGCCGATTCCGTTCTCTATATCATATTGTTTGCGAAACATGGTCCAATCAACAATACACACGCGATAATAATACAAATACATGATATTTACTCGTACAGTTCTCGAATATGTCTGCGCACGTAAATATTATATCTTATACACGAGCGCGCGTTCTCGACCCGTTATAAAAATTTGATGATTTCGCGCGATTTTCGGCAGGGCTGGACGACTCCTAGGCCGATTCCGTGCGACTGTCTAACGCGCAATACAATAATATCATGTGCACTGTATACAAGATAATGTGTATAAATACAATATACAATGTACATAAATGAGTATATGATGAGTGATGTACACAAGTAGAAAAATCGAAAAAATATGATAGTGTCGTTTTTATATTCGACATACACGCGCGCGCACGCGTAGAATGTCGATTTTATGTTTTATGATTTATATATTTAGCTGGCTTAAATACGGTCGTTTTCCCGGCGTGATATATTATCAAATCGTATTATTATTATTATTATTATTAGAAAACATATACATCGTACGATTCACGTACAGCACGATTAGATCGAAACGAATTCATTTCAATCGCTTTTTTAACCGAGTGCGTCGACAAGTCTCGTTATTTCTGCCAACTGCACAAATGCGACAAACACCACAAACAAGTCCAACTTTTTTGAAAACATATCAAGTCTATTTATTTATTTTTTTTTTACGCTTTATAAATAGACACTGTTCTACGGACACGTTTTAATTCTAAGTCTACATAATATATGTATACGAGTCGCGCATTGTCTGCTCTCAACGTTAAAAAATAAAGAAAAAAGAACGCACGCCGCCCGTATAGTTCTTTACCTCATTTCTCTTCGGTGATTTTTATTTTTATTTTATTTTTTCAGTAAGCAGTTCGTTAGCGGCGTTCTAGACTTAGCAGAGATTTTGGCTTGTAACCAACTACAAAACGCGACCATCACAACAGGTCTCGTAATCGGATTTGCCAAAAGGTAGATGGTAGATGGCTTTACTCCCGCCGCGCCGCCTAGTCCCGCGCACAGGATTAAGTCGGTTCCATCCCGTACTTCTTTGGAGTTGCCAAACACGCCGCCACCGAGGAGATATACACTCTTGTCAAAATAACAATTCGTTATATTGACTTAAGGTTTTGCGTGACTCTCTCGTTCCCACCCGCGCGCGGGCTGTGCAGTGTGCAAGCGTACGCATTTATGCAAAATCGGCAGTGTTTTTCGAAAACGGGCGGGGCGGGTCGTGTGCCAGAGTGGCAGAAGCAGCAGCGTTGTTTATATACATATATACATGTATATATATATATATACATAAATATAAGTCGTAACATCGGAATTGTGTTGCCGCCCTAGCGATCGTACTAAAGCGTGATGGAGATTACACACAAATATATAAAATTATATACGTATATCTCGCTCGTGGTAGTATTTTTTCTCGCCAGGCGGAGACGGTGTTTGAAATACTCTCGGAGAAAAAAGAGTGAAACACACACACACATTAAAATATATACGAGATAAGGATATTTATGTGTACAATACTTTGTTTTAAATTACAATATTTCGATAGTTTTTGGTGTTTTTTTTATGAAGTCGGCCGTTAAATTATACGTTAATCGGACTTGATAAAATAAAACACATTCGTCATTTTGTACATTAATATTAGCAAGCGCCTATTGAACGAACCCGAATTACAACACCGCGAGTGTCGGACACTCGACGAAGGTTTGGTCGTCGAATTATATGGTGGTTAAAAATAGACGATCCGAGGAAAATAAAAAACTTCCTAGTCTCCGCTGATTTACACGATAATTATACGAGTAAGGGCACGAGCAACGCTCTGTGTAATGTGCTGACGCGGACGGTGGTGAGACGTGGAAATAACGCGTGTACTGCCAAACTATCTGCACGCGCGTGTATTATCCGCGCAGCGAGTAGCCGTTTTGCTGAAGAATAATTCACGAGCACTAAACTTAAATTAAAGCGGTGACTTTTACGATGAAAAAGTACGTAATTATAAAATACTATATCCACAGCGCGGTATTTCTCGACCGGTGAAATGCGAAAAGCTCACAGGCGGGACCTACGAAAAGAAAAATCACCGAGAAAAATGAAATAGAATTATCACCGAACGTTATTATCAATGTAGACGCGTGTAAGAAGAGTTGTCGAGTTTATAGAAATACAGCGTACGACCATAGTCACTTATTATCAGTGCTCGGATTTTGTAGCAAAATAAATCCTTAAAAAAGCATTTTAAGTAGCCAAAAAAAGCGAAAAAAAAAGCATTTATTAAATTTAAATCTAAAAAAAACAAATTTCAATTACACATAAAATTAAATATTAAAAAAGGAATTTACGACCACATATTTGGTCAAGATACTTTCATTAAAACTCATTCTATTGGGTGCTGCTAATATATTATATTTATACGTAGAAAAAGACCTTTCCACATCAACCGATGTAATCCATGCATATTTCATATAATCTAAATCATTTAAATCATACTGTTATGATTATATTCATTACAATTTCGGCACAATAACGATAGTTATTTTATCATTCATACGTTTATTACTGGTTTTTTCACTGGTTTTAAAATTTCTGGTAATAATGATTTATAGTCCAAGTATAATATACATAAAAATAAGTTAAATTTTCAAGAAAAATATGTAAAAATTAAGAAAAAATAACCAAATAGGGGAAAAAGCAATAAAAAGCAAAAAAAAGTTTACTTCATTGAAATCAGAACGATTCAAAACGTATTTATCTATGAGAATTATCTTTCTATCACACACCCCTCAAAAGAAGCATTTGCTACAAAATCCGAGCCCTACTTATTATTGATACGTTAATTTAATGATCTTATCGTAATTATCGTGGTTTCATAATTATTTAGTGTTGTCATACTAATTAAAAAAGCTTTTATTCTTTATCGCGTTTTAAATCGTTTTTATTATTGTTCAGTGGTATGTAAAATATTATCCATCGATTGTAAGGTGGTGCCCACATAGAAAAAGATCGAGAACCGTCGGACATATTTTGTAACTATTATGCGCAAACGACGACGGTTATAGCAGCAATAATACGCGTCCGTGTATATCTTTCTTTTTTTTTTTTAGTAAAGTTATCGGAAACCAGACGCTTTGTATAAACGTCTTGTATTTTATATATTACGTTTAAACGGTTTGCAAGAAAGCCGTGGAACCTGTATTGACGAACAGGAGCAGGAGGAATTGAACCCAATAACGTCATGATATGTATTTATATATTATTTATGTGTGTGTGTGTGTGTATACGCGCGTCATTTATCGAGTATACATTTACGTGATTTATCTATATTTATTATATATATATTATAATCTCGGTTTTCTATTCCGCGTAGGTATACGGCGATATTATGTAAACCCAACGACGTCCGGGCGCTCTCCGGGGACATATAGATATATTATACGACGAGACCACTGCACTGACCGTTATACTTATTACGCGCGGCCCGAACATATTTTAAAGGTTTCCAGCGGCGGCGGCAACGTCCTTCGGCCTTGGTAATATACCGAGGGGTCCACCGGGTCCGGTACGAGGGGCTCGTAAATCGCGCGCTCATCAAGTATTCGGCGTACGTATTCAAAAGATATCCGCCACCGTCGCCGGCGGGACTCCTTAAATTTCAACGAACAGACGTGTGATCGCGCGATCGTCCCCGCGACGACGCTGCAGTCTCGCGTCTGTTCTTTCCGAGTCCGCGCGAATCCGACCCTCGGGCACGAGTCAAAATAATACAATAGGTAATATAATAACGTACTTTTTTCCAATCTTCGTCCGGAGCTACGCGCTAGCATCTCAAACGATCATGGGCCACGGCGACATACTATACGCGCCAAAATTGTCTAATCAAAGCTGAACACATCGACGAGTTGAAAAGTTAATTTACATTAAACGAGTTAAATATAAATATAATATATTATAACTCGACGAATTAAATATTCCGTGACAAGCAACTGTTAATCAATAGATTTTATCATCGCGTTTAGTTGATTTTGTATTACTTAAATTAATCATTTTCCTTAGCACACAGATTATTACAATAGTATTAATATGTATTCGTATAAATTTGTATTTTTTTATTTTTTTTTAATTGAATGATACATATTGTATTATTTGCCAACCCTAAAAAAATGTGCCTAACTGATTTTTAACAGACGAACGATAAATTATTTTATTTTCTCATTTCACTTGTATATAAAAGTTACGCAAATTTAAAAAAAAAAACCATAAACTATGCATTTTTACGACTTCCTACATTAGCTATACGAGTTAAGAAATAATAGTTGATTTGCCTAGCGCTTTGCATATAATAATAATATTACGTTCGTGTAATGTATACACGACGGCGGCGATATTAGCCGCGGAAAATGTGTTCGGAATGTTTTATTTGCTCTCAAAAATATCATCCACTTAATTACAAAAATGTAATTCTAAAGTAATTAGAGAAAACCGATTATACGTGATTAAAATAGATAAACATTGTGCTATATGTATATAAATATATATATATATAGTAAAGTAAATATGTAAATATAGTAAATTTGCGTGATTTTTATGGAGAGATATTTGCGGCGGGCAGATTAAATATTTTGCTAATGCGGCTGTCGTCTTTGGTATTTCGAAAAAATATCTATACAGTAATCTTCTCGAAAAACGTCCTCTCAGATCGCCAGAGAAATTTTAATAAAACCCCTATCGATTAGTGCGTCGTGGCAAACCGCACGCCACGTAAGTGATAATTATAGACACAGACAAATGTAAATAACGAATGGTCCGACGATTTTCGGAAAATATTAAAAGTGTTTTATTTATTTATTTGTAAACGATTGTCGTTCAATATTATCATTGTGTAAGGAAATTCCGAATCACTATATACAAGTGTTGTTCTCTAGTCTCCACTAATAAAAGTAAAGTTGCAATTACAATTTAAACGTCAATGTCAATTCAATCGCGCTTATTAGATTTTATACGATGCGATTTAAAAATATAATAACAAGTCACGCCGACTTCACGCGAGCAGCACTCGTAGTCTAAAATGTTATAAGAACGACCGACACGTGTAATTACGAGAAATCACTCCGAAAAATGCCAAAATAAAATCCCGAATTTATACAACGAACGTGTTATCAAATATGTCGGCGGCGTTCTATAGGAATAAAAGACAAAAAAAAAAATATATATATATAAATATCTTCAACGTTTTATTCTTTGTCGCGAAATTTATATCTACACGAGCGCAGATCGAGGTAGTGCTGCAGTCGGTTATACCGTAATACGCGAGACAATTAGATAACAGAGAAAAGATTGCGCACACATATATTAATATTAATAATTATCGAGTGGCAGAAACGTCCGGTCACTGCGTCGCTGCAGACGAGCGATTATGTAGTGAAACGTACAAAAAAGCCGAAGGAACGCACTGCGAACGACAATAACGAATTTAAAACGCATCAGGCTAAGTAGGCTAGAGCCTAGAGAAGCACGTTTTGAGGGGCGGAAACTTTTTTTCGATTACTTTCGTTTTCCTTCTTGACACAGTAATAAAGTATTATGATTTCTATTACGCGATCGTATGCGCACGATTATATAGTCGCTATCACATCTACTTATTTTTTTTTTATTTTTTTTTGAAAGGATCAATTCAAAGTTTCTGTGAAAACTTTTATTTTATTTTATGGAAAATTAAGTTTAAACAAAAAAAAAAAAAAAAAAAACGAAAATGGAAAGAAGTTTGTAAACCGAGTCTCGCGGAGAAAAACTTGTAGGTGCCAAAATACTAAATACCGTACCAGCGCGGGCAGGTGGATCTGCGACGACGCGCGACGTTTCCGGCGGTTGGGGTAGAAGTTTTTTATATATAGTACGTATACCTAAATGCATTTTTCACGTGTCACTCGTCGACCACTATACGCACGAGGAATATACTATATTAAAACATGCGAAATATCAGAGACCTCCGTGGCTCGAAAAAGACCGATATTACTATTCGTAGGTTAGGTCTCCCTGAATGATATGCGTTTACGGAACCCACGCGATTCCGCAGTCCGTTGCGATTCGAGTGCCAGAAGTTGTGCGGCGACACATGTATAACGTATCCTGTTGCGAACGCGTGCAGCAGTATAAAATATTAAATTATTTATTAGGGTTTTGCACCCGAAACGTTTACTCGGGTTTTGCATTTCGGGTGTTCCGGCGTCGGAACAAAAACTCTAAATAAACGTTTGGGTGTTCGCGGACGTTATTATTCGGGTAAATATAATATGGGTCGACGGGGTATCTGGAGCGGTAAAAAATCCTTTTTGCACCTGATAATTTGAAAGCTCCATGCGCCTAGTGTAATTTATAGAATATTCCTCAGGATATTGGTTTAATATTCATAAAATACCATTACTATATTATAGTACGATACGACTATTATAATAACTATACACATCTAAGATTATTATCGTTACAAAACGTCCATTTAGCGATATAGTATATTATATTGTCAAGGTCGGTTTATTTTGATGTCTTTGTACATTGAAATTTGTATATGGAACAAGTATTTGGGTTTCGCACGAAATAATAAATATAGTACCATCGTCGTCGTTTGAAACGCCCAAGGATCTATTATATTACGAGAAGTAATGCGTTTCCGTTGACTTTCCTAAAAACGTTTATTGTCCTATATAATAAGGGTAACGAGCGAACTCTCGAGGTATTGTCGAGAAAACTGTCTCGTTATAGGACTGTCCTTTACAGCTGTCAAAAACTGATACTGTCATTATAATATGCATCTTCGGATACGTTCGACGTTTTTTTCACGCGCGTTACGCGCATTTAATAGTGCGTGATTTTTAAGCACGTTTAACGCCCCTTTTACGTGCTTAAAAATTAGTCATTTATTCAAATCCTGATTTAAGAAAAGATTTTTCGATACATCGAAAATTCCAAAAATAAAAAAAATTGACATCGCCACAATATACTCCTAATAAGGTACAATTCAAGCGTAAAATAGATAAAAAAAAAAAAGTATAAAAAAAGCCAGAGCGTGCTTAAAAATATCGCCTGTATTTTATTGCAACGTCTGTAACAAGGAAGTCCGACGGGTGTATAATAGCGGATTGAATGCTCGTCTCTGATCTTTCTTTTTTTAAGTTCACCACACACCACTGGACCCTGACATCAATAAAGATGATCGAACTAGGATGGAAATAAATAACGAGGGAATCACGCGCCATTGTAGTGTCATATACCTGCGAGGGCCATAGAAAACGACGGAAAAATATAATACAAAAAAAAAAAGAAAAAAAGGACCTTTGAAAAAATATACGGGCCGATCGCATATATTGATAAAACAGACGATTCAAATAATTACGACGTACGTGGAGGAATGTTGATGAATTGATATTATTTCGTGAATAATTTTATCGTTTACCAAAACGAAATGACAGATTATTATGATGATGTGAAAAATATTCTACGTTTTTTTTTTTTTCCGACATCTGCAATATGACATATTTTATATGGATGTACGTAACGAGAGGTGAATATTTTCGCACGAGCACACATTTCTCGGTTTTTTTTTTTTCCGAGTCCCTTTTAAAATCATATTTTTGTATTCGATAGCACAATCATTTGCCGGAGATTTGATACATTTGCGTATTAAGTAAATGACAACAAATCAATTTGTCGAAAAATTTCGATTTCAATCGTTCTCTAAATCGTTTCCGACTTCGACCGTATATACTACTACTTCGCAGACTAAATAGAAATATAATATCTAACTCCGGTCGAACCTAATTGAATAAGATAAAAACACGATACTTCAACGGCATTTTGATAAAACGGTGGAAATTAGAAAAATACAGTTGAATCGGTATAAAATGCGAGCGTGAAGAAAATTCAAATTTGGACAATATTATACGAAGTCGAGCGAGAGGGAAAAAAAAGCGAAAAAGAAACAATAAATAAAATATAGTAATAATAATAGTTGTCGACTCGGCGAAAATACAGAATCAAAAGTTTATTACGACGTCACATAATAGTTTCTTTAAACTTCATCACGGTACATTTATTACGGTATATTATTATTATTATTATTATTATTTTTCTATTGACCGAAAAGATTTCGTATTACCCTTCTTGTCATATACTATCACGTAGCGTTCAAGGACAATATAACTGTCTGACACAGTTTATTTTCAGAGGCTGTGTTTGTACGGAAGCGACGAGAGATAGAGAGACGGAGAGTGAGAGAGAGAGATGGAGAGAGATAGAGAGAGTAAAAACTTTTACCGCCTCTTCGCTCCTCTCGAACGTGATTTGCCGGGAGGGTCGAATTTTTTTTTTTTTTCGGGAAAAAAAAAATAAAAATAAGGGAGACACAAACCGAAACGAAATGAAATTGAACACACGGCAGAAATTGAGTAGAAGAACGGCGACGACAGGACGAGCCCCCAGAGGGGGTTGCGAATAAAAACTAAAATTCTTTTTCGACGACAAAACACGTCCGCGTCTGCCGAGCACGTACACGCCGTAATTGCTTCTCCCTTGTAACTTATTACGACGATATATATATATATATAATATACGTGCGTGCGAGTGTGTGGGCGCATATAGGTGTGTACGTGTGTCCGCGCCTGCGAGTGCGCCCACGTATATACGGTCTCGCGTATTATTTTCCGCGGGAACAATCAAAAAGTGTTAATGAAAATAATAGCAGTTCGTCGGAAACAACGTCAGCAGAAATAAACCTTTTTTTTTATTATTATTATTATTATTTCACTTGGACTCGTTTTTTGTCCACGCCCCCCTGCTGTGTGTGAGACAAACGCCATCGTTCGTTTAAATCGTTTTATAACGGTCTCCGATAAAACGCGCAATTAAATCGTTCGGATTTCCTATTTCGCGTAATATGTATTACGTTTAATACGCATATGTCTCGCGGAGCGATCTGACAAACGTAACTTGGGCCCCCGGGACTTTGACGGTCTTCGCGTTTTTATTTATGCATTTTTTTTTTTTTTTTTTAAACGTCTTAGACGTCGTGTTTCTAACTGAAAACATGTTTCAGTGACACGTCATACGAGTCTAAATATAACTAATTTTTATTTTTTGTATTTCTCAACCACATTTTTTTTTTTTTTTTTTTTTTGATGTATTTTTAACATAATAAAGTCATTATTTGTAATTGATTGTCATTTTAAACTGTTTTTCACAAATCGAGGGCAGAGTATATATAATTTACTATATTAATTATTATTGTAACTTTTGATTTAAAAACGAATGGATAATTTTAAAATTACTGCAGGTATTTTAGTGTCGTGTAATTTAATATCGCCGATTACGTGATAACGACCCCTAGTCAATTGAGACGTAGACGGGGTAAGCTCGATCATGAAGTTTTAATCCCTGCGTACTCTGGTAATACGTATATAGAGTAACAGGTGTGTATAATAATGATTACGAAATGAAGATTAGTGACAGAGATTGTTTTTGTCACGGGTAAAAAAAATATTCCATCTAAAAGGATAAAATAAATTATTGTTTCATAGAAACGTTGTCAGACCTACAGGGATAATGCACGATAACTGTAGGTGGTGTTAGGTGTTGAATGATAGAAATGTGTTAAAAACAAAAGTAGTAGAAATGACAGTGTTAAGATGGATTTCGCGTGAGGTTTGCATATTGGAGAGAGTTTAAGAATAGCTAAAAAAAAAACGAGAGAAAACCGCAGATTTCAAAGTACGGATAAAGTGTTGCGAGTCGCAGAAACTATAATATATAATAATCAAGAAGATATAGTTTGGGTAAATTTAGAAGGAAGCCGGGGCAAGCGTTAGGCCAATAAAAAAGTTACTAAAGTTTATATTGTACTAGGTTGCTAATTATAGGAGGGGTATGAAGACGCGTGGAGTAAATGAAGAAATGTTGACGAACGAGAAATGTGGTGGAGAGTGAAAAAAATAAAAGTCACTTGCGAGAGAAGAGAAAAATAAAGAAGATACCGAGTACTATATTATGACATATACAACACGTTTAAACTAGCAGAATGACGTTGAGGCTGGACATTAACGAGTTAAAAATTAAAATATAATGCTAAAACGTGAAGTTAATTAAAAAAAAGTTGTTTAGTAACTCGACAATTATTATTGTTTAACATTGGTGTGTAACTAGTTTAATAATTCTATTAGCAAGTGATAAAGTTATAAGAATTTAATTTTGATGCCTATAATAATAATTAAACTATTTATTTATAATTTTCAATTTAGTTTTTTTAAGAATATTATTAACACGAAAATTGAAATTATTACGGTTTTGATCGATTAAGTTATATAGTATTTTATCTAAACACCGGTCGAGAGATAACAACAAACAAGCTAAGTGATTTTCCAATAAGAACGTATAATATCCGTAATATTTTATAATGCGGACGAATAGCGTAAGACACCGTTGTGCAGGGTAGGCGTGCGTGTGTGTGTATTATTGACTAATTACATTGCAGAAACCGTACGATTTTTACCGACAATTTGAATACTGCACGTGCCTATACGCGAGTCTCTATACACACGAGAAGTAAAAAATATGAATATTTATTACGATTCTCGTCAAAGGCTTCATACGTGTATACATGAAATAAAATATAATTTATATTCTTTCTCGATCCATACGCACACGGTGCATAAATTATGTCAGTTCAGAGGGAACGGAATGTTATTACTATCGTATAACGTACATTATAATATATGTACACACCGCGCGCTCTTTAAAATGTAAAATTAAATTAAAATGTACTCCAGATTGAATTCATCATTCAAGAACTAATGTACGGTACACCTACGATCCTGTAGCAGGGGTGAAAGATCTGTCGAGTGATGTTCAAATCACAACTGGCTAATCGAAAATTCGTGACTTATATCATATACAACGTTCTCTATACACTTCCCATTAAACGTCATTAAGTTAATTCGCTCGAAAACCCTTTGATGGGCTGATGTTGTCTATTTATATATATATATATAGTCGTTGACGGGTCTGGTAAACTATTTTCTAATTAAACATTAAACCAAACGCGAATATATATATATATATATATATGCCTCCTTGTTGTTTCCTCTCGTTCGTATAAAGTTTTTTGTCCCCATCTCGTTTAATAACGTCACCTACATATATTATTACGTACATGACTGCATTTAATAAAATCAGCCCTTCATTCCCAGTACCACGTAATAATATGTACCACACGAATCACTCTCTATAATGGTCGTTTCACGCGGTTCTTTGTTATTATAATATCATACATAAACCTACGTTCGAATTATGTTCAAATACGTGCAAAAACAAAAAATGACCGTCCGCTCCAGAAATCGGGCCGAACAAATTTTTCGAATAATATTGGCAAAACGATCACTATATAATATTGACAACAACGCAACACGAGATTGCCGTTTTCCGACACGTGTTGACACGCACACGGTCGTACTTATACGATTTGTGATTACCTGCCACTATACAGATCGTGTAATCGAGTGATTTCAAAGTAAAACATTGTTGAAGAAATAGCTTTTAATGTTGATTTAGATTTAGTTTTAAATAAATGTAATATTTATGTAATAGTCGTATATGTGTAGTAGAAATATGTAATTTCGGTTAAAATATTATTTAACTAATTCAGAAAAAATGTATATTCGTACAGAGAAATTGATTGAAGTAACTCGTTGTTTCGAGACAAGGCTCGAAATTATAGTCGAAACCCGCTGAAATTCAAATCTGCATCACCGCCCATTGCGAGGGGACGAAATCAAAGCGTAGAGAGCATAGGTATATACGACAATAGTAATAATATTATTATTGTTGTTGTTATTATTATTATTACCATGCGTGATACTGTCGTTGTTTTACGTGTGTGCGGGCAATATCATAATAATAATGACATAACGCAATACAATTTATGTCATGCTATATAGTTGCGACAAACATCGCGGAACAGGTCGGCGTCCCACTGGTTATGGTGGGTCCGAGGCGGAAGAGACGGATTTTAGGGCTTGAGCGGTAGAGAAATTTCGCGCACCAAGAGTTATATGCGGTAGATTATTATTATTATTATTATTATCATCATTATACGTGTAACAAACGATGATAATACGACAATCGACGGACCGCCGCAACAGTCCTCTAATCGGGGACGAGAGACGTGGACGAGGATGACAGAAAGGGACGGTCGAAGGGTGTACTGTGGTTGGACGTGAACAGAGGACGGCGAAAAGGGATCGAGGGGATGAAAGGGGCGAGGAGACGACGTCGTTTCCATCGGGGCCCGTGGGGGAGACCACCCGGAGATAAGTCGCGTCGTTCATTACAACGCGCGATTATGCTCTGCGCGATTCGTGCTGTCCAACTAAAAACCGTAATAATGTTCAGTGCAGCACATCTATACCATATGTATAAAACAATAAATATATTATACGTATATAGAAAGACAATTAGACTGTTAAATATTCCGATACATGTATCTGTTAATATTACCTCTTAAGGAGGTTGACCTATAAAAATTTATTGTAAAATGGGTTTTAAAAAAGCTTGAAATTTACAAAAAATTTTAAAAAATTTTTTAGAAAATTAAAGAATTAAAGCCTTTTGCCACAAATCAAGAAAATATTAAAAATTCCCTTTTTTATGTCGATGAAATAAAAATGGAAATAAAAATGAATGGATTTTTGTTTAAAATATTTGGCAAAAAAAAAATAAAGAAAACGAATACATAAAGTACCTAATAACTGTAATAACACGAGGTTCTTGTTTCTTACGAATAAATCATTGAGTATTTTAAACAGATAAAATGCTAAAAACCTATTTCATTCGATCAAATCTTTGCGAGACACTGTTATAATATATTACGATATAGACCGCTATGGAGTTACAAAACGCACGTATTATGTCTTATAATTATTATTAGGACACTGACCCACATTTTGATGATTCAAGATCAATATAATCTATATAAACAATAAGTTTAATTAAAATTTATTTTAAAAAAAAGTACTTTATGATAAATTTAAACAGAGTATTTTCAATGTTTTTATGTAATACATTTATGGATTAATTTGTTGGCTTTACGGGCATTTTAGTAGGTTTTTATAGGTCATAAACACTAATTGTTTAGTGCATTTATTTAAGTTTTCAGGACATCACAAACCCCCGGGCCTTAGTTATCAATTCGTTCTCTCCTGTCGACGCGACAGGAGGACTATCGCGGAGAAATGCCCCGAAGAGGAGCGATAATACACTACGAACAACACGCGCATCATAACAATATCATCTCGTACGATTCGCGCGGAGAGACTGCAGAAAACGTTAATGGACCGTGCGGCGGCGTGTTTATTATATATTATTTAGGCACGTGTGTGTGTGTGTACGAACACTAATAATATAAACACACGGGCGATATTAAACACGTTAAGGGAGAAAATGAAAAAAGGTAATCATTCATGAACAAAACGATAAGAAGTGCGGCGGCAGCGTGGTTCTTATTTGTTTTATTATTGTCATTATTATTATTAAATCCCCAGTCGGGGGTATTGCACGTACGCCGGTGACGGCAGCGGCAGACTACTTATGTTTTTATTCATAGTCCACGCGCGCGCGCGCGCGCGCGGTAAATGTCTCGGAACAAAAATAAACGTATACAACACACTGCAGCAGCAGCAGCATCAGACGTATCAACAATGTGACTACGGGGAAATGTGTATTAGAGGCGGCGAGCCGGGGAGAAAAGTTTACCAAAGGGGTGTTTTTTGACTGATTTTCATGAGGGACCTGTCAGACGTGTTTTTACTCGCATGCGCGCCCGCCGGTCGCGGCACAAAAGGTTATAGCGCACATGGGGGCGGACAGGGGAGAAGGGTAAGGATTGTAATGGTTCATTCGGAAGCGAACGCGCGCGCGTAAATATCAACGCGGGTCATTCGTGTCCGAGCAGTTCTCGACGCTATAATATTATACTACGACGTTAAAAAAATAAATAAATATATTAATTATTAAAAAAATCTACTACGCGAAAGACGCATCATAGAATGTTTTATGGCAGCGGTTCCTGAAAATGCGTTCCAATGATACACGAACGAAATTAAAACAATATTGTTTTATATTATTTCGTCGGGGAAAAGATTATTGAAAATCTTACCGATTTCGATTTGTTTTAACTAATGGCTTGAAGATTAAAAATAAAAATATTTATCGATAAACTAATAGACGAGTTTTTATTTAAACAAATGCAACTTTTATTTGAAATTTTTAGAAAATACATTGCGTAAACATGATTTGATTAACTGATATGTTTTAAAATCGAGACGTATAAATATGTAATTCGTTATGACGCAACGAAAAATCATGAACAATATATTTGTACATTTTTTGAAATATTGTGTAATTATTAAAGTAGTAGTTATGATTGAGTTAAAGTTATGGAATTGCACGAAACACAAACTGTTTTCAAAGAGTGCTGTGGTTATAAACGCTAGGGAACCGCTGTATTATGAAACAGGTGCGTTATATATTTAGATACTATCTTCTGATTTTACTTTTGGAGCAAAATTTAACTTGTCGACACGCTGATGTTGTCAGTATGCATAAATTCTTTGTTCTATGTTAAATCGTTTTAAATTTAATCCTTATATCGGGTAAGTATAAGATAGATTTATATAAGTTTAAAAAAAATATATAATAATATAATGCTTGTATAACTTAGTTATGTAGATCATGGAAATACTTAAAACAGTGTGTAAATATATATTTTTTTAATATTAAAAATATTATAAGAGTTTATTTTAAATAGAATAAAGATTGAGCGAAAATCGAAATGTTTTTACTATTATATTTTGTATTTTATAGGAAGTATTACAAGATGAAAGACTAAGACTGAACATTTTTTAATTGAAAAAGGGCTTATTTTCATTGCGTAAAGTTAGAAAAAAAAAAAGTTAAATCTTCTTTTAGATCATATTATTTTTAATAAGAACCAACTCGTAAGTTGTTTTTTTTTTTTTTGTTGTGTTTCCAGAAATCAAATCCATAGTAACATAACATACATATATTTCGATAACCTACAGATGTCTGTCGGATGCGAGTAAAAAAACGAAACTACAAGAAGGGATTCATTGTTTCTTTTCCACACGATTAAAACCTGATAACGCCACGCACACAGTTATATATACGCACTTAAATATTTTAATAGCTAACCTAACGTAATCTTCTTTTTATAAGAGCTGTATTTCAAAATCTTTTCTTTTTTTTCTAATGGGTATTGACTATTATTAAGTCTTTCATAAGTTAAATTGAATTTTTTCAACCATACTACTGATCAATGGGATGATTGAGAATAGTAAATGTAATTGAAAATAGCAAAATAAATGTAATACCTACTATTGAAATATTATTCGAAACCATAAAAATGAATAGTTTTATAGAATGTTTAAATACCTATAAATATTACATTAATGTTTGGGCGTATTAATGGAAGTTCAGTGAGTCGTTAACTTTTTTTCTTGTTTAGTTCTGAAGAAGTGGGGTCGAAACCCAAGAAGCTCGTCTTCCGCAAATACGTTACTGCAGTATACGTACGAAGTATTTACGAAATTCAAAACTCCGTTTCGTTCGCCAAAACTATTTATCGCTTAGAAACTCGTATATACACAATATATATACGTATATAAATAAATTATAATATTTTCCGATCGCATTATTTGTATGCGTAGTGGTATCGTAATTCAAGAAAAGCTGAACGATAGAGAGAGAGATACGAGCTACGACTGTTGAGTACCTAATTTCAAAACTATTCGTTGGATACGCGGGGCTTGTTATTATAAATGCATAAATATAATAATGGTTGCGTTATCGCGCTTAGGATTCGATGTACGCGGGTTGAACTACAAGTACAGCGAATTCCACACAAAACCTCGAAGAATTTCACAAACTGATACGAATAGAAAACACGATATTATATTAAAATATATTATACACGCGCGCGTGTCTACGTTATAATATATTCTGTTAAGTCACCCATCATAATATGATATGCCACGAGTGTGGTGGCCGTATGTGTGTGTGTGTGTGTGTACACTGTGTATGTGTATACTCGGAGCAAGACCAGTGAAACAAAACAAGAATTGTTATTGAATGCTGTTTATTCTCTAACGTATTTTGTATTCTAAACTCACGTTTTTGAAAGTTCCCTAAAGAATGTATGAACACTTTATCGAGTTTCATCTGGGCTGCACTCCTGTAACACATACATAATGGCCACCTAACTTGACCAGAAGTGTACACACACGCATTTTGACTAGAGTGAAATTCGTATGTGACTTACTTTACGGAGCGGAAAAACAGCTATATACAAGTATGGGTACTCACCTGAAAAAGAAAAAAAAACATTTGTTAGAAATAGATACATTCGAGTAGTACTTGTGTGTGTTTTCTATATAATATGTAATACGTGTAAATAATAGAAGCGCGCTAGTCGTACAACATTTTTTTATTGTTCTGTTTGATAAACGCTGCGGTATATAAATATATATATATATTATATTTATATATGTATTTATTATTTATTTATCTATTGGATAATATAGATCATGACTAATCATTTTTACTTTACCCAGACGATATAATATAATAACACTACCCAATTAGGTATTGGGTAGGTGATACAAAAAAATTTTAAATATTGTATTCTCGTAGCTATGACAATAATATTTTGTTCCCTATATCAATTTCTAAAATTCATTATTTTAATGAAAATATAGATATTATTGTACATAGATATGGATGCCAATAATGATCAATACGTTTTATTCTGTTATTCAGTCAAACTTTTTTCATAACTTTCAGATAGATTTATATATTTCACTCGACGAAATGCGACGTGTTTAAAATCGTTTTGAAAGTTAAATCGCCTGATGACATGATGACTCGTAATAAATATAATTTAAACTATATAATAAGCTAGGAGAGCAAACGATCTCTCTAACATACTGTTTAGTAACAACAAGACTTGTGAATAAACACACTTTAGTCAAAAGTCATTATGAGACACCGGCGAATATAATATATGAAAGGTTAAAAATAATAATTTATCTTTCATTAGCCGACAACCTGTTTTCTCTCGGTTACGAATTTGCCACGTTTACTAGAATTACGTTTAGGTCATACAGTAGCTACAGAAGTACAGACACATGCAGACACACACATACACTTATACACATAGACACACGGTCATTATAATAGAGCCGAGTAACTACTGATGTCAAACGCAACATTACAATTTACAGGAATAGGATTATATAGCCGCTGGTGTACTAAACTACACGCCATTACGTCCGAAATACCATTACAAGTGTATTCTACTGTACATAATTTCGTTTGCTCTAATATCCTGTGATAGACGAGCACCCGTTTACATATATTTACGAATTATCACAACGCGTACATAGAAGTATAATATTGGTACACTGGCCGTGTGTGTACAAAGGACCGTCGTGTTCGAAATCGAATCGAGCTCTCAAATTTCATGATCGAATTTACACGTACATTTATAAAAATAATTCGATGCACATTATTGACGTTTTGACATGACGATGACGATTTTCGTTTTGCAATCGAAAGTAACGTTATTGCAATGAAAAATATCACTCAAGTCTAGCGTTCGCTCGCGCTATCGCTCGTTATTCCTACAATGATCGTCCGTAGATAATCGCAATTTACTTTTTCCCGGTTTTCAGAACGCGACATTAAAATAACTTGTATGGTATAAAGTATCAGTATAAGCATGCACTTGTCCGTGGACGCTCGACCAACAGAGTTTATTGTTAGCTTGTTGAAAACAAATAAAAAAGTTCTTAAAAGCATAACGTAAATCGCGTACACGATGACGTGCATGATAAAGACTGAAAAGAAGTATCGAAAAACGCTGTAACCAAAACATTCCTTACTATTATTTATTTAACTCGCCGATATTATAACAATACCTATATACAATATATTAAACATATATTTCTATTGAGAAATCGCAACTGGAGGGTGGACTTAACTAAACGAGATCAGCTAAAGGAAATTATATTTATTTGGGAATCTGTGTACAGGTGCACTGATAATAACTACAAAAACTACAGCCCAAAGGGAGGGAGGCTACAGCCACTTAGTCCACCATAAATCCGCGCCTGTTTATTGGTAATATAATATAATTATGTTTTATATTATACTATATCTGGTGGATGAAAAAAAAACTTCAATATTATATTATTACTACTACTATTATAATTAAATGGGATTGAAAAGGAACGGTAGCCATCTCCCAACAAACACAGTTAGAACTCTAATGGTATGAACGTGATAGTTTAACATTATTATTATTGTTTCGTTGTAGTTTACGTTAAAATAACGCGCAATCTGCGTGTGTAACGTATGTATATATATGTATACGGTGTAGCAAAGAAACTTAAATTTACACTCGCATAATAATTATTATACATAGTCGTTATCGAATATAATAATATTGTATACATAATTAGAAACTACTAATTATAATGTAACACACATATATATGTGTGCGTGTATATACGTCAATCAAGCAAACTATACGATACGATAATATTGTTGTTGGCATTATTGCTCGGCGTGAAGTCGAGGCGACTATATATATATTTTACATTATTGTCAGCCGCTGTACAATTTAAATATGAACACAAGTGGTAATATAAAAATTAAAAATATTCATTGAATTAGGAAATATATTTCATTAATTCGACCTGATCTTTAAATCTCTATAAACTAAATATCTATAAGTTTTAAATAAATAATAAACTGTGTTCTTTAATTAATAATAATAAGTGATAATTCATATTAAACGTATTTTAATAATTAAATACCGTCAATTCATAATAACATTTTGCGTATGCGCGCACGTGTGTGTGTGTGTGTATTATATATACGAGTGAACTACAATATTCGATAGAATTCAATTCATCTATACGTGCAGACCGGGTCATTGCACGTGGATATTGCACATCGTACACGCACACACACACGATTTAGCACATACAATAATATACAAGGCACTAATAAAATATTTGCGCTTTTTCGTCCGGTCGGATATAAATATGTATTGTTTTTAATAAAGCTACGTTGTTTGACAACGCGTATAAATATTAAATATTTATCTATTTATACAAACATAGAGTGTATATGTATGTATGTATATATATATATATATATATATATATATATATATATATATATATATTCTATATTTGTATCTGTTTACGAGATCGGCATCATCGCCGTATATTAACCTCGGTGAAATAATATTCCGATATTCCACATTTTAGGGTTGGAATAACGTCCATGAAAAAAATCAATCAAATCGAAATATGACGAATGTCCTGTACAAACGTACAGGGGGGTGGTCAACGCGCCGCAGTCCCCGAAGGGACTCTGGTGTGTTATTAAAAGCTTTACGACCAACCGAGTCCCGTTTGTCGGGCCGTAAAAATCGGCCGATCCCGTACCGTACTGCGGGCGGGACGAAATAATAATAAAAATAATAAACCGAATTTATAAAATATTTTTTCCCTCCTTCTGTATTTATGAATAACAGTAAAAACGGTCGAAATCGAAAAATATTATATTGCAAATACGAAATCGAAAACGACTCGAGACGGCTGTATATATAAGGATATATATTATATATATATATAATGCTTCTTCTTCCTTTTTTTGTTTTTTAGTTTTGTTTTTTTTTTGTTTTTTTGTTTCGTTTCGATTTTTTTTTTTTCTTTTTTATGTATATACGGGTGACTTTTATTTATTATCAGTCGCGGAACAGCCGTATCTGCATAATAAACGATCTCGAGTGAGTGAGTGTGAGAGAAAGAGAAAGAAACCCGAGAAAAGAGAAACGAATTCCAATCGATTCGTTCGACGACTTGAGGTTCTAGTCACGTTTTTCGCATATCATTATTACAGTTCTGAAAGTATAAACAAATGTTCCGTATACAGATAAGTCCGGGATTTCAACATCCCCCGAAGACAGATTCAAATGAGTTTGCTGGAATCGGTGGAAATATAGGCGGCGGCGGCGACGACGACCGGAGGAAGTTGCGTTTGAGAGAGAAGAAAATAATAATAATAATAATAACAACAATAATAGACGGATGCATATTTCATATACGTTTTAAGGGGAAATTCTAATGATCTCCACGCTGCCGCCATCGAAACGGAAAAACAAAACCCGGAAAATTGTCGAAAACGGTCAGCCGCGAAATCGGAAAAAGAATAAGAAAACAAGGACGCATGGCGAGTACGAACAAGGGACGAGAGACTGTTTTTCTCTTTCACCACACGAATGTTGTTTTATCAGCTCTTAAAAATGCAGCATGGATTGCATACCAATGCCATTGGGAATTCTTATCATTCCTCCCTTGTCTGACACTGAAATGATCACACGAAGCAAGAATCCACGAGACGAAAAACAAAACGAAAACGAAAACACGAAAGTTCGATTAGCTTACCAATAATAATAATAATAATAATGTACACAGACATGTGTAATAACATGACCCAGCACGTGTTCACACATTGTTATTTATACTACGCGTACAAATTATCCGTCACGTATTGCTTCGTGATACATAATAACATTGCTTATTCCTCCTATAGATCGTATACAATGTGTTCGTCAATAAAACCTTATTACGCCGATTATACACGACGATGGCCTTAGTTGACATTGGTCACTAATGACGATAAAGCTCCAGTCGCATGTGAGGCTGCTTCACGTGTACAGTTTTGGTCGGCGGCTCATACCGATGGATTTTCGGTAAACTTAACATAAGTCAACTGGACCATAAGTCAACGTTTGCCTACAATATTATTAAGTTTGCTTCCATGCGACCGGTGACTGTTTGTTTGGCTGGCCGTACAAACGAATTTACTACAGTTTAAAATTAGAAAAATTATACATTTTACAGTATGAAATGTATGTAAGTACCACTGGTCAATTCGAAAACTTAAAATTTAAAATTTGGAATTACGATGAATTTATTCACCGATCAACTATGTACGACTCGTGTGGTTCAATTGCTATACAAATATACGACGAGTGCAACCTATGCTGGACAATGGTCAATATCGATTACATATGACCAGTAATCAATGTTGGCCCAACACATGTGGGATGGACTCGATGTGTATGTGGAAGCACGCGCCTTTTATTTCGATCGATATTTAAGATATTCTCATTATTAATATAATCTTTAATCGTTTTTTTCCGTACGTCAAACGAAAACTTAATTTTTTTCAAAGAACTCTTTTAAAATAATTAAATTTAAATTTCCAACTTAACCTAACCCTACTGTGACTGTAAATACGATGTCCTATATAAATAATGCTATATTTTATTATGCTCTCTGTTCGGGGGAAACAATCCGAATCAAATTCAATAGCGAACAACTCTTCTCAATGTAATTGTAGATATTTTACGTAACCTTTGTCATTGAGCAAGCACTATGTATATAAACACATAAAACCGTGTTAACTTTATACACGTACGTTTTACTGAATTGCACACTGTATGCATGTTCACGTGTATACAGCGTATGATAAAATGTTAAATAAAGCCCTCGTAAATAAACGCGTATCGTAACTGATGAGTAATATCTACAAAAATAAACACGCATTTATTCACGAACGTTAAATTAATCATAAAACAATGAAACTACGCTATATTAAGATTTTCAACGCGAATAACGCGTGTAGGCAGAAAAGTAATATTTTTATATATGTTAAAGTAATTTAACAAGTCGTAATATTTAATTTAGGGCATTTGAAGGAAAAGAAAAAGGCGACCGCTTGTTTATTTATTTTCCACGAAAAATACTTATCACTTTGCGGAAAAGTCTTTCGGATCTCCGGGACGTTTTCGGTTATAGTTTTAATGTGAATAGGAAAGAAAAAGAAGGACACAATCAAAACTGAATTTAAGATACTATAGTGACGGGTGATTTATTTTTGTGAATTGTTCTTATAAGTTTGAAATTAATGTTTTATTGCTTTAGAAAAACAATTTTAAGCGAAAGAGGGTGGCTGGATCAGTCTTTATTTCTAAACCTTTTATTGGAATTCGTTGAAATACTCTATTTCGTCAAAATTTGATATTCTAACGCTTACAACATTTTCTTGCTACTTTCCGGTATTTTTTTTTATATATATTTCATAGAAAGATGAACTTGTGAAAAATCTTTTCAAACATGAGTATTAAAATTTAAAGTTTACAAATTTAAACAAAAACATTTTTCAAATATTCGTCATTTTTTCGAGTTGTATCAAAATTTAAAATTTAATCGCTTTAAAAAAAACGATGACTATAATTTTTCGATATTTTTACAAAAGTAAGAACAATGTGAGCCATATTTTCAAGAACTTTTTCTCCAACTAAATTATTTCATTGATATTTTACACAAAAAAAACTCAAAAGTTGCACAACAATTTTAATTTCATTGAAAATTAAACCATCTCTTTAGAATGGTATTATAATATTATAATTTATAAGTAATAAGTAAAGATTTTTAGTTCCTTTTATTATTCCTTTTTGGACTACAATGAAAAGAAGAATTTTATTTTGTCGAAAAACAATTTCCCTCAAATGTTGTCATATTGTTTTTTTAAACTTTTCCCTATTTTTCCTCGATCACGTGGAAAATTGTTAAGAAATTCTTAAATGTGACCCAAAACTAATTAAGACAAAATTTTCTACGAAAACACGTTCGTTGAATCGATAGTTGAACAAATTATTTTCAAAATAAAAATAAGAAACACATCTTAGTCAAATCAATATATTCCTCGCTACATACAATATGTAAATAAAAAAAAATAAAAAATTGGAATAATTTTTAGATTCTAAAGCGATCTAACGTTCGCACTGTTTACGACGGTCGTATGAGTGTAGACGGCAAAACAATAATAAACATATATTGTACGACTACGGCTGGCACGCACGTCGGCGGCGGCGGCGCGGTGGTTTCCTGCAGCCACGTCAAAAGTTTAAATTATGTCTTTATTTGTTTTACAAAACACAACGTCGTATATAAACCTGCGTATACGGTGTATACTGGAAGCCACAGACCGTCACGCGGTATTTGTGTGCATTATATTATATGCTTTAACGACGTGTTTTGGGCCGCACACATAACTGTGACCCTGCGCCGCGACGTCCGTATAATACGCCGTCGACGACACGAGCAAATCCTCCGAGATTTCCATATATCTGTCAGTCGTCGTAGGCCGCGGAGAACACATATATTTTCGCGGTGGGGGTGGAAAAAACAAAAACAAAAACAAAACCGTGTTATTATAATACGATTGCGAAGGAGCATGAACAGAATCAGGAAGAGAAGGAGCAGGGCACGTAGGGGGAATGGAAAAAGAAAAGAAACGAGAAGAAGAAAAAAACGCAATAACGAGGTATCGTTTCCGAAGACGATTTTGGCAACGTTAGGCGTTTCGGAAGGGAAATACTTTTCATTTTGACATCGAATATTGCTTAGCTAAGTGTAAAGTTCAATAGAATATCATCGAAAGAAAGGAAAGAACTGTTCGAGAAAGAAGGAAAAAAATAAAAACGGTGGCTAATGGTACGACGACGGACGGTCGGTCGGAGGAATTATTAAAAATTACAACCCGCAGCGTTGTGTTTTTAAAACAAATTTTTATTTTTTTAATTTCCGACTAAGCGCTGTATATATATATATACACATTGTGGAGAAAAGCTTTAATAAACAACGACGAAGACGACAATAATGATAATAATAATCGTAATTATAATTATTCGGTCGTGTCGGTTTTAAAAATGGTTTTTTACAATATTATTATTATTATTATTATTATTATATCGGCAAATACTAAGGAATATTTATTGTCCGTATCGTTTTTACGGCGAATACTATCGATTTATTCTTTGCTCCCCTCTATAGTCCGGCAAAATCTCTTTGCCTCATCGTCATAGTACGCGCTGCACATGTTTCTACCTATGGTTGGTACGTTTAATATTTTTTAGAGTAACAACAAAATAACTAATATCGTTTGTTCAAAATTCGTTAAAATACTCGATTTTGTAAAATTTAATTTCGTAACGCTCGTACAATTTTTCTGTGACTTAATGGTATTTCTTTTCTTTTCTTTTTTCACTAGAAAGAGCAATTAATATAGAATCTTTTATTACATTCAATGACTTTAAAAATATTGAAATTTAAAGTTTTATTATACATTTTGAATTACAAACAGTTTGCTGATTTAGTCGAAATTTCAAATACTTGATCACGTTGTTTTGCGTTTCGACACGCACATAAAAACTACGGTTATATCGTAAATTTACACTTTCAATGTGGCATTTAGAGTTTGAGAAAAGGTTATGGTAACCTAAATTACGATTACCGTGAGAAATATATTATACAAATCACGCGGATATTTTAAACGCGGTGTTCATAATAATTAAAAACCTTCAGTCTGAACACTCTTTTTTTTATAAGTAGATACCTACCTATAAAATATTATATTATATAGTTTTTATACTGGCGGCGATAGTGTGTCGCCGTTCCTGCAAAAACTCGCTTTATGTGAACAATAATAATAATAATAATATATGAAACGAATAGGAGGCGAAAAAAAATAAATACAAACAACCAAGACGAGCTGAAAACTTCCCGTAGGAGGTACCTGCAGATATTTATTTTATCATAATATACTCTCGGATATAAAAGAGTGGAATATAGCTGTATTAAAAATTCCGAGAAGTAAATATTGTAATATTCTTTTACGTTCCTTCCTTATATCCTTCCTTTCCTTTCTCTCTCTCACTCTCGCTATATCGTTTTTATTTTTTTTTTATTTTTTTTTTTGCGGAATTTTTTGCAAACTCGGTATTCCCGTTAACGTTTATAATTTTATTTTAGCAATATTATCCGGACGTATGTAAATAGACAAAAGAGCGTACATCGAATTATTAAAAAAAAAAAATGATGTAAGAACAATATATCACATAATAATATATTAAACTTGAACGTGCTTTATAGATAACACTATTACTATAAGTATTATTAGTATCGTACAGCATTATAATGTTTAATATCATATATTATGATTTATGATGTATAAGTAATCGCACAAGAACAGAAAAATATGTAAATATCAACGACTGCAGGTAAACTAGTGTGAAGAATCCTCAGAAGCATCGTTGCAATCTTTTCGGCCAACTATAGGTACTATATCGTCGCGTTTTTGCAGTTCAAATTTTTTTATTGGCGATCACGACACGCCAATTTTGAAAAAAAAATATACGACCAATCCCAATAGTTGTTTATTTTACATAAATTCGATAAAAAAAAGTACGTCTACCTAAAGATAAAAAACGTTCTTATAAAAACTGAAACAAAGGAAAATTGTGGCTGCACGCACCTCACTATTCCGTACTTAAATCTAAATTGGCTGATATATTCGGTGCGGTACATATTATTGTACGAGACGAGACACACAGTATACGTATTACATTATTACATATTCGTATATTCATCACGTTAAACTCCACACACTTTTTTCGGCCGTTAGAGCTGCAGTCGTGACTTTCTAATTGCCTCCCCCAGACTTTATATATATATATGTAATATATATATTGTTATTTGCTCTCGTGATGTGTGTATGTGCGCGCATGTGCGTGCGCGAATGAGGGATCCTTTGTCGTCTAATTACACCGCAAATGACGTTGTGTCGAAATGAGTTTCTGACATTGTGGATTTAGTTATTCGGGTTATTATACTATAATTATCATCTTTGAACCCTCGCGCGAGTTACATCAAAGGGTAAGGGGCCAAGGGTAAAATTTCGGGTATCATTAGTGGAAATTTCCATATCAAGTTAAATTATGCGCGTGCCGCTTCAAACTCGATACCGTAGTGGCGCGCTGACATTTTTTTTTTTTCATTTATAGATTAATAGATTTTAATATGAAGGTAACTATATTTAGCTGTATATAGTAATACTTATATAGTAATGTAATATTATATATTATCAAGTAACAAATAGAACACGAGCGAGTACACTGGACAGTGTGTAGAATTTTATTTTAAATTTTTACTATTTTTAAAATTAAAAGTTCGTACAATTTATATATCAAATGAATAATACCATAAAACTTATTTACAAGACCATTAATTGTTAAAACGATTAACATTAACTGTAAAAATCAGCGCATGTTTTTAACGACATTAATATTGTAGAACACAAATCACATAGTTGAGGCCTCGAATATTATTCACCCTGGACCACACAAATTTCCAGGATGTCCCACACCTTACTTAATCTGACCTAACCGAGTATTCCTGGATAACTCGCCTGGCCTATTCGGGAGAATGGATATGAGCGGCGCGGAAGTCGCGTTCAGAGTTCACGTGCAGACGTACACGTACGTACCACACATGTCACCGCTAGACAACGCAGTCGAGGCCGAGAAACAATAAATTTAGAACATCGCCACGACACTATACACCGAGGCGGCGGCGGCGGCATCATCAGACTGTTAACTGCCGAGTCGTTTTGTCAATGTCTAGTGGTGACGCCGGCGAAAAGCCCGCGGGGAAAGATAAAAACCCACAAGACAATTAAACGTTTTATCCGACGCGGAGAGGATATATTATTATTATATAATATAAAAACGTCGCGGACGCCCGTTGCCAAAACAACAACAATAATAATAATATATAATCGTTTACGTGTGCACGGCATAGAGACGACGGCGCGTTATAGCAATGCGTGAGCGAGCATTTGTTGTTGTTATTATTATTATTATTTTAATTTTTACACTACTCAACTGCGGCGAGGAAACCAAAGGTCAACCCCGCCAGTAGTTGGGCGAAGGAGAAGGGAAAAACCTTAAAGATCGGATGATGCCAAAAATGCGTTTTGGCAATAGGTGTAGATCGCCTGGCGGTAGCGGTACACGATGTGGCTCAAATCGCGCGCTTGCACGCACACTCACACACACAGTAGACAGAGGGGGGGGGGGGTGAGATTGTTAATCCGGACGACGGGTACGATTTATTTGGTCCGGCTCATTAAAACGCCAAAACGGATTTACGGTGGAATGTTTATTGCTACGTGAAAATCCGTTTATAGAGCTTCGGGTGGATGAAAAAAAAAAAGCGAAAAAATACTCTGTACGCGAGAGAAATCCTGGGGGATATATTATTATTGCCACACGCCGATGGTAGAGTTACCTACCTACACACGCGCGCGCGTGCACGAACGCACGCACGCACACACCGACAGACGCGCGCACAGACGCACGCACGCCTAAAGTCTGAGGTAGCGTTCCCGTACGAGAAGTTTGGTCTAAAATTAATCCATACAGTCGAATTTATAGGTCGAAGGAAGTAAAAGTATATAACACGAGCGAAAAGTAAAAAAAAAAAAAAAAGTAAAACAGTGCCCGTGTAGGTCGATCGAAATTCGATTTCAGTCTTCAGACTGGGTGCAAACCTTAAATTGTATTTTTCCGATTCCCTTTGATAGAACTTTTTGATGGAATTTGTAATAAAAACGTACGCAAAAGTTTTGACGTTCTCTCTTTTTCTCGTTCCCTTTCTCCCTTCCATAAATATATATATATATATATTTATATAATATTAATGTATAGACTATTTTAAACTTGATTAAATACATAGAATTTAATATCATTATAATATTTCCAGAATAAATGAAATAACATTTTTACATTTTATCTATCAGTATTATAAAAAAGTATAATGCTATTTTTATCACAGTGGTGATTATTTGTCACTTGGAGTTTCGTACAATATAATGATCATTGATTATTTCCCAAAAGTACTGAATTGTTTTGGTAATTATATTTGTAATCATCTATAGCGTTTAAAAGATGCAGTGAAAAACTTATTTCTAAAGACTATATCAAAAATGTTTTCATTATTTTTTACACCGTCGCCGTCGTCGTCGTGGTATTACAATACAAAGGCAAGATAATTAAACTTTGATATTAAAGAAACATAGCGATTATACTTAAAGAGGAAAGTTTGTAGCTTAGTTTTTCCTCTTCGTTTAAGACAACCCAAATTTAAAACTGGACGAAAACGTAGAAAATCACAATAGTAATGATAATTATAAAATTCAAATATTGTTATCATTTTCGAGTTTCTAAAAACTTACGTTTTTTATATACTGTCTACTTCTATCAAAAAAATAAATACAATTGACTATTTGAGCACAAAATAGTATGAGTACCTGCATAGAATTTCCCACTTATCCGAAAATAGTAATTTATTCAATTAACACGCTATTTAATACATTGTAAGATCAGTGATGGTTTATTATTTTTTCTACCAAGAAAAGTTCTTCAATCCTTTATCCAACCCGTATAATACCAGTGTTAAAATAACATATGTTTGTTCGTCATTAGCAAGCAAATAACAATAATAATAATAGTTTAATAATAATAATTTGTAATACTTAGAAGGGTAATAACGTAGGTAGGTATATGCACGTATATTTTGTATATGCATGTACGCACAAAAGATTGCGAAGTGGATCGTTCGATTAAAATACCATAACAACGGTATAATACTCAGAATATGTTCACGGACCGTATATTAATTACGTACAAAAATGCACGTTACAATGCACCAAAGAGTTGTAAGACCATTGGAGTGAGTACGTATGTATATACATGTATATAGGAAAGTAGGCAGTACTTTTATTTATTTAATAAATATATAAGTTTCGATTAATTTTCTCGGTATCGCGAATTTTACGGTATGAAACTTATTTGATGTTTGTGGAAAATTGCAAACTCATTTTAATGCCCGAGAGTACATATTATTATTATTATTGTCATTATATTAAGTTATATTATTAATATTATTTACTTTGTACAGCAGATAATTCTCGTCATTCGATTTAAATAAAGCTCGTCGTAGCTTTGATGACGGTTTAGTTTCCAGAAATAATGATGCGCAATCACACTGCATGTAATAGTTTGAAAAAGTTTTCCGTTGAAATTATTCTAAAGTCAATTTTTACATAATATGATATACAAACTATGTACTATGTATTATATACAGACTACTGTTGTATTTTCCGCACTATTCTCAACGGTTGATGATTTATCCCGATAGCCAAACAATATTGTTATTATTCTGACTGACACGTCAGTTCCAGAAAGAAAGAAAAAAATCCGCGCTTTAAAAATGAAATGACACGTTCCCGCGTTTAATTGAATTCAAATGCGACAAATTATGCAATGACAGTAGAGTTGGAGAATATTATTATTTATTAATTGCTAACGATTACCTTCGTATGTTATAATGATCGGTTAGAGCGCGTAAATCCAATCGAACACGACGTGATTACAACGATTTGTAATATGATATTCTCATCGCTTTATATTATCCTTCGGTGTGGGGCACTCGGTGTAAGTATAGGCACGAGACCGTCAAAGGTACCGCATTTTAATTTAATAGCGTATAATCACTTAAACCGTGATTATCAATATGTATTATATTATATGACATCGCCTTTGAGTTAATATACGAAACACGTTAGGTTACATCATTTGAATACACCTACGCAACAGTCCGTCGTGACTTTTGCGTTAGAAATTTAACGAAATTAAACGTCGTCGACTAAACGACCGTATAATAACAATATTGTCACAGGCTATACGTATTGCACGATGTGTACGTGTATATAAAACACGTCACGGGTATGTTAAATCATATATTTACAGAGTTTTGAACGGGATATCGGATAATACAATACTAGACTATACGATTATGCAATTATTTCTACGACGCGACGTAACGTATAGGTGCGGCCCAAAATATAATGCATTTGTCACTCTATAAATACTGTTGTGTTTGTTCAATTAGAATACGGATTACGCGCATATTAAATATGATGTACCTATTTTCGTCTGCAACGCGTGTAATGAAAAAAAGTGTTCTATTTGATTTATGACTTTGAGAAACTGTTAGTGGAAGACACACGCACACACACACACACGCGCGAGCGCGAAAGCCCGCGCGGACGCACGCACTCATTCATACAATTTACGTAGACACGTACGTATATGAAATGGACTACAGACAACAATGATATCCCGATGAAGATATCACCGAAGATATATATTTTTATTTTTTGTTTAAGTATAATATGTATAATTCTACAGTAGATGATCTTCACATTAAACACTTATTTATCTATTCAAATTGGTATTTTCCATCCATAACCGACTTAAAAATAAAGAAACAATTGATCAGAATTTTTTACGGTATCGTTATATATTATGTAATATTTTTAAACGAACAACTTTCGCTGTACAATTTACATTTCACGACGAACACAAACAACGAAATAAATTCATTCGGTCGCGATCAAGTTCCCCTGACATGGAAAAAGTTATACTTCGATCGATCCTTTTTTTTTCATAAATATATATATATATATATATCATACATATAGGTAAGTATAAAATCACGGATTCTATAAATAACGATGTTTCCCGTTTTAAAAGAAAGCGTGAAGAAAATATAGAAGCCTACACAATGTAGTATAATATAATACACATCGAGTGCAGCACGTGTTTTGAATTATTTTGTTTTATTATCATCGAAAGCAATAATAATTTACAATTCTCGCGGACAAAAAACAAAAAAAAAAAAAGCAATAATCCATAATAGTTTTATTTTACACATCATATTAAATTATTACGTTCACTGCACACACGCACGCACGCACGTGAACAAACATAAAGAAACGAGACTTAAAAAAACCTGAATGATCGCTCGCGAGTAGACTACTCCTATGTATAACGTCATTAAACTTCTCTAAAAATAAGTAGTGAATTATTATACCATCTATACTGAAATACATAATGTGCGAATATAATATATATATATAATATATATGTGTGTGTGTGTATAGTAGTATATATTCATGAGTGCGCGTGCACAAACATCACGTACTCGGAGAAAAAAACTAAAAATTTATAGGACGATTAATCGAAAATAATATTGTACACAGCCGTTTATTAAAATAACATTCTGCAGAGCAAACACAGACGGTATTATCTATTTTTTACCCGAGAAAAATATCTTCCGAAACCCAAACAACGCCGACGGCTGGTTTTGCCAACACGTCATCATAAGAGATGAAATTGTGTCATTATATAATATTTCGTCAGATAGATTTCGGCGTATTACTCATCCGTGGCGGTGACGGCATATTTTTATGCACACGGGCACAGCTGCCAGTGGCGATGAGTAGCAACCACATAGGTCCGGGACGAAAACGAGCGAAACGAAATAGGGGCGAGCCCAAGATATTCTTAATATAGGAAGGAGAGGGTGCTGTTTGCAAAGTTAATGATGAGAACTTTTATTTTTAATAATCTGTATTTTTCCTTTCGCAAGAAGAATAATGTATCTACGTTTGTGCGGAAAAACTATAAAATACAGAATACAATAAAAAAAAAAAAATAATAATAATAAAACACAGTGTGTATTATAGAGCTTGCGGGTTTATACACGTTTCGAGGAACACAAATAAAAACGCGTGTTGACGGGATCGCGTGTTAAACGTTAATTGGAAGAAGGAAAAAAATAGTCTACCTACGGGAAAATATAATGTTTGAACTCGTTTTACACCTAAAAATGCACTTGCGTTCGATCAAACGACGATGAAACATAACCGTGCGCAATAATAATTGTGTCTGAAGGTAATAATAATATTAATATGATTGTATCAACGCAACGGGGTGTACCAATTTATATGATAAATAAAATGATAATAAAGATATACCTATTGTTTTATTGCGCGTACAGTGCTACCTATTAAACTTAATTTTATCGGGACACCATATTAATTACACGGGGAATGTTTATACACCGCGTGTTTTATAACATGCAGGATCGCGTTACAAACATGACGTTTTTAATGAGTTTATACGGGAAAATTCTAGGGACATATAAACTACATGTGTAGAGTAACTAATGCGGAATCGCGTAACGAAGTGGATCAGCGCACTAAACGGATCTTATGATATGTTTTATTTTCTATAAATAATAATACCTTAACACTTCAGTTGTGCTCATCGTCCAATGTCAAAGATTCGATTTATAACTTGTGCCCCATATCGTGCACACACACACACACACACACACACACACACATGTGCGGACGGTACAGGCGTGATTTGAGAGAAATGGCACTGATGGGCATTTAGCACTCCTGATTTTCGTATCATTCAAGTGTCCACGGCTTGGAAAAAAAGAGATTTTAAAACACTTAAGTTTTATTTTTTATTTTTCACGACAATTTGTGATAGAATATTATATTATGATAGCTTTGCGACGTGACTTAACTTAAGAGATGCTTTTATTTATTTTTAAATTGGTAACTCACGGAAAATCTTTTCCTAAAAAACTGGTTTGGGGTCCAATGAACAATTAGTATTAGTATTAATAAATACAGATGACATTAATATGTAATAAATAATGTTCAAAACTAACGGAAGAATCATTCAATTAACAGAGCCGTTAAATTTTAGTAAGTAAACTATTATGCACTTTATCTAATCCATGTGTTAGCATTATTGTAAATGTTTAAGTGTGAATTTTAATGACATTTAGGTAAGCTCATTGGCAGATTCTACAGAAAAAAATAAAAGAAGTGGGTTTTCTAGCGATCTCACGATTTTGTTTAAAGTAGGTTACGCGAGAGTGGGAGGGAAGCGTAGCTCCTAACACCCTGCGCTTTAAATGCTTCAACTCAAATCGCGCATACGTTTGACTAGACGGAAACTGTACGTTGAAAAAACCTCGTACGCGATAATAATTATTACAGCTACCGGAACATTAAATATATTACGTCTTATTCACCTACTCGTGTCGTTTCGTGCTCGGAAGACGCGCGTATACGAGTGCGAAAATTGCCTCCGACTCGTGCGCGGTAGTCGTATACTGTATATCGTTACACAACATTTATACCAAAGGACGCGCGATATATAAAGTGTCGGAAAGAGTAAAATATTACACGCCGTGCGTGCGTGTAATATCAGTGGCGGCATCGGTGTTCGTTGAACCGTCGTCATTAAGGACGGTCGCCAAGGTCGGCGGCGGAGGAAACGGCTATAAGGGCGGTGAGTGGAGGGCCATGTGCGTACACCCAGTAATGTGATACCCATTTATCTACGTCACAGCTTGCGACTTCTAAGCCCGAGGGGCCCCGCAGCCGAAGGGTCATGGACAGAGATGGAGAGAGAGAGAGAAAGAGAGAGAGAGATGGCAACGGGCAGTGGCGAACTGGTGGGAGAGAACGCCCTGCACGGTGCTTCATTATGTCCCGGTCATTATCCCTATCTTTTTGTTTTTTTTCACCTCTTCGCACCCCCGCTAGCCTCCCAAAAACAACCCCCTCTCGACTATCACACTATCATTCCCCCCATCCGTCTTTTTACCCCACTCGTTCTCTTTCTTTCTTTCTCTCTCTCTTTCATGTACGCACACACACACACATTCAAAGTATCCGTGTGTTTGTGCGAGTAAGTGTACCGCGTTGTTCGCTTGCTTTTACATTACCGGTCCGCGTGTAAATTTCCAGGGGTATTCCGTTCTGCTCCCCCCCTCAAAAAAACCCCCGCCAACGGTAGATCATCAATCATGTGCACCCCGCCACCCGCACCAGCTGCACTGCCCCCTGCTCCGTAGCGGGGTTATCTCCGAAACAATACGGCGGGGAAAAAAACAAAATAAAGTTAAAGTGCATAACACGCACCGAAAAAGAAAAAAGAGAGAAAAACAAAACAAAACAAAAATAGAGATCGTATCTGTACTGTATAACAAAGGCCGTCGCACAGACTTACGGTTTCGTCGTCGCCATGTCGCGCATACTATACATATTAATATACATGTTGTTGTAATATACGTATTATGTACGTTATTATGCTCATATAGGCGCGTGCAGAATTTTTTTCGCACAGGATACCGGTACTTTTGAAAATAATTGGATAATTATAGAAAAATAACTTGCACACTATCTTGTATAAATAAATTTTTAAATACATTTTATAACATTCTAATATTCAGTTAAAAATATGTGTAAATTCTTATTCATGATTTATCGATATCTTTGAGATTATGTGTTGATGTTTATTCTCTATGTTTAAAATATATCATTAGATATCATTCTTAATTTTAAGTTCCCTAAATATACTATTCTATGTAAAAACAAATAAACCCTATTTACATGGCTTTTTCTGTCGGGAAACGGTGTTTGATTATGTGAAACGTGTGATTTATGTATACGTGTATATAACATCACGCACAGTTATTCATGCATATTAAATAAAAGAATAAAATGATACTCGAGAATTTTTTATTTTTATGAGTTGTAGTTAGAACACGTGTACGCAGTTCAGTTTTCTGCGTAGGCGTTGGGTAATATGCAATCTAGTGTGACGTGACGATTGCGTCTAACTAGCCTGCTGAACATGAAAACGATGAAGCCACGAATAAAACGCGAATGAATATAACAATATATTTCTCAATTAACAGCACAAATTTTCGATTTAAAAAAAATATGATAAGGTACAAGTTACACTTGTTATTTTTTATCGAGTTTTTAATTTTATGATAATTAAATGTATACATTATTATCGAAAATTTGATAAGTATAGTTTATTAAACACCTTCCAGGTATCAAACATAATACACTTTTATCGTCTTACTCGATACTCGTCGGTATCTTATTTTCACCACTCGATAAAATTCAAGTTAACGATTAATAATGTCACGAACGGATAGAATATGGACCATGGCTAAATTTATAATTTGGCCATTAGTGTTATTCGATGCTAGTAGTTTATTGTTTTTAGCATTATCAAGAAAAATAGCGATAAAGGACAAAAAAATTGAATTCAAATATTTTCATCACAACAAATTCGTCTTTAAATAGCGCAGACAGAAAACGCTTAATGTCAGAGGGCAATCGACCACTAACGAACAATGTGTAATACATATCTGACTGTATACATTGTGTGTCGCTTTAGCTTGTTATAGAAAATATATATATAAAAAACTACAATATGGTTAACGTGTAACCTATAACGTGTAACGAATGAACATGGTATGAAGATAATTTTATACAAAACATATGCATTAATTAATATATGAGTCTTAAACCATCTTATATGTCTGGCAAAGATCTCGGTTGCTATTATAAACCTACTAAATATAATAACTGTTTATTTTTATACCATTACAGAAGGAAGATTAGCATATTATTACTAGGTATGTACCTATATTATTTAAAATATAGAGATCAGATTAAAGAAACAATAGTTCTTAGTAACAAAAATACGTGCACAAATCGTATGCTGACTAAAAATCTATAATATTGAAGTTTATTGGCCCCCTATCGATACATCGTCTCCAAATTCAAATAAAAGTCAGACTACTTATATAACACGCTCTAGAAAGTCAAGAGAATGTCGCTTCGAAATTTGATACTCGTATATCAAACGGTGAAGATTTGAAATCAGAGATTGGGAAAAACTGTTCTTTCATTTAAAACAATAAACAGTGTTGTGCTTTATCAAGATAAATTTACTGGATAAAAGATGTTTTATCTTTCATCTTATCTATATGAATGGAAAATTAGTTTTTTAGCCATTATCTTAGATAATTATTAAATTCATCTAAATAATATTATGCATTTGGATTTACTTTTTATTTATATATATTTCCAAAATCCCCTTTTCAATTTTTTGGTAACACTTGTGTAGTAGATTTCCAACAAAAATAACATTCAGCATATTTTGTTTTATATAGATGGGAAAATATTAAGAAAGTTGGGTCCTTAAGAGACAAATAACAATATTTTTTTAAATTCAGGTTACGCTTTTCAACTTATTTTATTGTTATAAAATTACATTATATTATATACATATATAGGTATATAAAATTGTAGCTTATTATTAATCTATTATCTCCATCTAGATAATTATATTGTCGACATTATTTTATCTTTATTTAGATAATTTAATATTAATCTTTAAAAATAAAGGTAGTTTTATCGTTATATTTACGATTATCTAACCGCAGCAGCTGCTGTCGCGTACAGGACACGTCGGACGAGTCATAGTATACGTATACAAACATTTTAAAAGCCGTTTGCGAGACGTTTATTGCACAAACCGTTCGTGTCTAAAAATATGGACTAACGTTATTATTATAAGCGCGGCGCGAAACGAAAGAAGACGCACCGCCGCAGCACGTAAATCTGTCACTTGTGACGTATAATAATATGTTACGTCCAAAACGATACGTTTTCGCGAATCCTCGTTCGAGACATAATTCTACTTATATAATATTATCACGTGACGCGTTTATTATAAACATCGTTCGAAACTCAACATCCCCACCGTGTTAGCAATCGACCCTCTCACCTACAAAACATCATGATATCGGACTCAAATGGTAAATTTGTTTTTTATTTATTTATTCACCACGTTGTATACAATATATAAAAGTCAAATTACATAGAGATGCATTGAACTGTTCGAAAAAGTCTTATAGAATTTCAATAAAACGTTCAAACTCGAATATTTTGCGTACCAAAATAAAAATGTTGATGTAAATTAGATTATACAGATTGATTTTATTTTATTTTATTTGTATTAAATTAATTTAACTGTATGTACTTATATATGAAATTAATATAATTGTTCACTTTATGTTCGATTTGACACAACAAAACTATTCGGGTATGGTTAGACACTAAAATCAATATGATTTGGTTCACCGTTGAAAAAAATCAGATCGATTCAAATTTGGTACGGCATTATACAATTGGTGTATCGACATAATAGTTATAATTAGAGCACCGATTTATATGCTTTGCATAAACATTTTTTTTTATTGGCCGTTTGATATGCTAAATATATACACATTTTATATTTCATGATGATAGGATTAGTGTAAGACTATGATTTTTAATGTGCATATTTTTACATATTTTGACATTTTGACATCTGAAAGACTTATTTTAATAATTTAACTGCATATTTTATCTTTTAGTGTTTTCTAGAAAGTTTCGAAATTTTTCAAAAACTAGTGTCAATAAAATGTTTTAAATTTTAGATTTAATTTATATAGTCCATACTACACATGACTTGCAATTATGATAACTTCAATTGTATTTAGCTACCTATAATAATCAGTATATATGAGTACGAAATCTTAGATTATGTTTATGAAGATATATATAAATATATATTGTTATTATTATTATTATACTTTATATATATAATCGAAATCCACTCACTAACTAAACATGAAATCTCAAAAAATACTTGACCAATGAAGCTGAAATTTAGCAGGTAGGAGACGTCAGCTAAGAACGGATTTTTGAGAATTCAACCTTTAAGGGGGTTAAAATGGAAAACGTTATTTCTAAATCTGTTTTTTTTTTTTTTTAATATTGCATATTTACTCTTTAATACAAAATACAAATAATATTATATTACTTCATTTTCTATAATTCAACCCCTGAAGGGGTTCAAAAGGGAAAAAGGGTAAAAATGGAAAAGTCATTTCTTGGTCAGTTTATTTATATCACAGTGTATTTAACAATGTGTACATTTTCATTTATTTGTAAACAGATTACAAGGAAAATTTCCGATATTATAAAGCTAAATATATAAAAATCGAGAAACCAACAAAAAATATTATTATAGAATATAATTATTGCATGATAACTTGGTAAAATAAGTAATTTATTTATTACATAAAAACATAAGATGGAGAAAATACGAGTAGATTGAAAATAAGAAACTACTAACTAAAAATTTCTATTTTCGCTCAAAACAACGCACGGGCGAAGCCAGGTAGTATTCTGCTAGTATTTTATATATAATTATAATAACATTCCAGTGCTTATATTTGGTCGATTTTTAGTGTATATAAATCCGCACTGTACTAATAATAAAATTTAATATATGTAGGACCCGCGTTTATAATATTGGGTTTCATCGAAAAAGCTTATTGTGAAAACGTATTATTCTTCGAGTCTCATTATAATATATTACGTATTACTCACAAACGGTCATCGAAATTGCCAATACAAAACCCCTTATTGATATTCGTTACCGTTGCGCTCGTAATCTATAGGTATATATACCCAACTATAATATAAAACGCGTGCAGTTTTCGATACGCAGTTGGCGTGGTACCTATCGTCTATACATTTCACAGGTAGACATACCCTCTGTAATATAATACGCGTCTATGTGAAAATCTAATCCTCAAAATCGTTGGGCGTTTACGATTTAAATCGCACAGCATAGCATACTCGATAGTATCTATATAATATATTATCACATCGTTGCACGCGTACTATATAAATAATATACGTGTAAGCGCGTAATATTATATACGAGGTGTTTTCTTTAAGTTTGTTCACCCCTTTTTATGCTTAAATTTTACATTGATAATTCAAATTTTAATTTTTGGAAAATGTACATAATATATTAGGTACTCGAGGGCTATATTTTTCAATACATTTATTTTTTGCCTACTTTTAGTTACTCGGAACAAGTTCCGTACGTGTATCTATAATTATTTTTAAGGATAGCGCTAATGTTTTACGCGCCACCCGAATCTGTATGTATATTATACATGATGGTCAAGACTCTGCTACGATATCATCCTGACATATTGTTATATATATATATATATATATATATATATATATATATATATATATATATTGCAATATGCGATACCAAAACTCACGACGAGGACGATTTTCCGATCGCTTGACGTATATAACATGATAATAATATATCATCGCACGTGCTCTGCGAAACCATTATTATTATTGCCCTGCGCCTCGGACGAACAAATAATAATATTATGTATACGCAATACAACACACACACACACACACACACACACACACACACACACACACACACATAAGATATACGGACCGTATACTCGGTAAGATATTGTATTTTGGCTTGATACGGCTATGCGCGTGAGACGACATAATATTATACGTTATTACGACGGTCTATCATAATATTATATATATTCTAAACGAAACGGTCGAGCTACCGAATATATTAGACGAATTTCCACGGGTCGAGTATAACGACGATATTTCAACACATTATTCAGAATGTGTATCTGTGATGTGTATAATGACAAATTGCAATGAATGCAAAAATAATAATATCATAATATATTTTTTACTTATTATTATTATAATTAGTATAAGTGGTTCGTTAATGCACGTGGTCTATGAAACACTGCAGTAATATGCGGACCCGTCGTATCAACTGAAGCTACGTAAATTTATTCAAGGAAAAATTCTAGGTAAAAAAAATGTTCGATGAAAATATTTTATCCTAGGTTTAAAATGTCTGACGTAAATATACTCATGCGGAAAGAGAAATATGTGGGGAAAAAAAGGAAAATAATTTTAAAATATTATGTACAAAAATATTGAAAGGTTTAAAATTTTCCAAGAGGTACTGTTATCATGAATCGGTACGAAGTTAGCCGCGAGTATTTATCTCGACGAGACGATACAGGCGGATGATGCGCGTTCATCGTCTCGATCGAATTCACTGGAACCCGCAGTCTTCTACAGCACTCTGTACTCACCAGCAGCATAAGAACGCATTAGTGATAATATTACATATATACAATATACTGTAGTGTGCACGACGTGCTTGCGATATACCTGCTGGCGAAAACTTTTGCTCACACGGGCTTACGGCGGTATATTATATTATAGTTGCGTTATCTACGGATTACGACACGAGCGGGATATTATAAATTAGATTATATTATTATTAAATACTCGCCCATCCTACATGAATCTCATCCGACGACCCAGTTTGCGCTAAACGTACCTGTAGCCTGCGGGTCGCCTGAAAAAAAAAAAAAAACCTCTGGCTGATTTACTATCGTGCCGCCGTGCCGTGGACGACGTGTGCCATAGTACGTAAATCATATGACGATTAAAATACTAGGTATAAAAGTGCGTTTATGAATGTTAAAATAATTACTATTACGTCGCAAGTTTGCCGCTTCTACCTAACCATTTCTGCTAAAAAAAAAGTGTGTAACTACAAAGAACAGTAAAATTACGGGGAACAAGACTGGCGACTAGGGTTTTGAAATGTTGAGAAAACTGTTTTCTTAAAATATATCATTTATGTAAAAATTAAAAAAAAATACAAAATTAAAAAAAGTTGTTTTAATATTTAGCCTTATGAGTATAAACTTAGTCGTTCGTTAGCGAGAGAATATGAAGTACTGAGCAAATAATGCAACGCATTTATACAAAATTACTAAATATACAAACGCCCAATTGACCAGATGACAACTGATAGAGTAATAGTCGTTTATTAATACGTGTAGATTCCAGTACCATAAATATAAAAAATGATTAATTATTCATTATCAATGTTTGCTATGTGTAATTACTAATCGATATTATGAACTATTTCATGATACGTATCTGATATACAAATATATAGGTAAGTAAATAGTTAATATAATTTTATTTTAATATTTCAATGTGTAGAACCCTACTGGCGAATACAATGAACACGTCGAATCGCTGCAGTTATTGTATATATAATAATAATAAACGAGGATCGGGTTTTATAGCATTTGCGAATTTTTTCGAATCAATTTGAAAATAGTCAAGTAGGATAAAAATTGGTTTCCTAGTATAAAAAAATAAAATACCATATTTTATTTGACATTTTTCATATATTATACAATTTGATCATTATATGATTATATTTTGTGGCTTTTACTTTAGTATTTTAGCAAAAAATGACATTAATTTTGTATTTTTCATTGTAAGCTTCTCGTTTATGCATAAAACAACTAAAGCAAAATATTAATCACACAATGCAGTAATTTTAAATGAATAATGCTAAAACTCAGTAGTACAAACAAATATCTAACAATTTTATCCTTTCAGAAAACCTACAATAAAAATAACTATAATTTCAAATTTAATAAAATTAGTATATTCAAACAATAAATTATAAATTATAATACCTACACCGAAAATTGTTTTTTTTCTATAACAACATAATATTATAGTACATAGTATATAAGGGTTTTTTTAGTAATATTTGAGTAACTTTGTTGTTCGTATAAAGCCAAGTCCTGAATTAATGAATAATATTTCCTTCTGATAAAAAATCATTTTCCACTAAGTTAATAATAACAGTAATAAAAAAAAACTAAAAAGGCATAAAAGTGATATTATACCTACGTATTTCTGTTTTTTTGTTTTTTTAAGAAAAAATAGTGCTCAAACACGCGTAAGTAATAATGTATCGTTACGCTTATAATACTTACACGATACATAATATAACGTACGAGTAAGTATAACATACGCGCGTATTCTTCGCAATAATAATTCGATATTATTATAATAATATATTGTGGGCGGCTCAAACACCATTATAACATTATAATATATCTATACGTAAAACAAATTATAACGCGCGTATTATAATAATATATCTCGTCGAGTCGGCCGAAAATGCTGAAAATTATTATTCATATTTACTATATTATGCTGTGAACGATATTTTACAACCCGTGGACGCGTATTGTAGATATACACAATATTTTGTTGAGTACAGACACCGCGATGCCGTCGATTGTATATGTGGATATTAATTGACGCCGCGCGCAGAATACGCATTCGAAATGTAAACAACGATAGAGCCATCAGACGATTATGTTCCGAACCACAGTCGATTTTACGTTTTTGACGTCCGGAATAAAATTTAAAATGACTGCACGGAGAACAACGACTATCCCTATACATCACCCCATGCAATTACATGCAATGTAATCAAATGGGCCGAAAATACAGCCTTACACGAAACGTATTTCGAATCCGAAGTGTCGGCGAGAAAAAAAAACGACGAACATCCAGAAGTCCAGAGACTATCCAGCGATATGAAAACGTGTAGCTCTTCTATGTGGACTTTAACTGTTGACAGACCCAATGCCCAAAAAAAATTTATTAATGTATAATCTATAAAAAAAATGTACTATCTAAATTATCGTAATATCATAGGTATAATATAATTTATTAAATTTTAAAAACGAAATTTGTGTATTAACAATATGTATACGTATATATTTATTTATTTACAGCAAATGACTACCTACTTTTTTTTTTTTTAAATCGAATAAATGTGCAATGAAAATATTTTGCGGAGAGTGGACTATATTTATTGAAATAGAGATTATATTATTTTAAAAACGTATTTCACATTTTTTTCGGAATATTTATGTTTCGCGAATTTTGTGTTGTGTGCCCTTCGTCTTTTAAACTTGTTTCCCATGACGAAAAAAGTACATATCCGCCCCTGAAAGGCAACATAATCACACACCCAATCAAAAATACGACAGTGATTTACGAGGGTCACCTAGTCTGAACACCCCCTTCCCCACTGAGAGGCTCATTGTGTTCATTATATGCCTATTTTTTTTTTTTTTTAATGTCACATTATATATTTTTAAATTTCGAGCGAAGCATATCACTTCAGTAAAGGTATATCGGTTTTACAATGACGTGGGTTGTGTGCTCTTTTAATTTTCTCGTGAAGACGCTTTTTCGGGGTTGAAGGAGCGCTCTAAAAGTTACGCGTAGCATATTGTCGTGTTTCCGGTAGCAAAGTGGACGCAGATGGTACTTATTAAAATAGAAAGGTTATTTTTTGATCTTCTCAGAACACTTCTCTCGTTTAATATGCGCAAAGAAAAACTTTCGCGAAAAAAAGAGAAAACAAACATTTTAATTTCGTCGTAATTCACAAAATAATAATACCGGGGACTTGAAGTTTTCAACACGTATTTATTTTGCTGTTATATTAATGTTTTTTTATACGTTTTGACAATTTAAATGTCATCGTTATGATATTACAATACCTACTATATACTTTTATTATGTTGATTTAAGGAGTCGGCCATCGTAATATATCATAATAGTTATTAAAATACACATATCAATTCCTTCGTAAATAATAATATAATATTAATAATAATAATAATTATTATACGTTTTCACGGGGTTATATTAATATTATCTTTATTGAAATCCTCGTGGTTCAAAATTAAGCGCGCAGATCCGATGGGCAGACGCAAAAACACACCTCAGCGGGGGGGGGGGGGGGGATGATAGGAGTGGAAAAGCCGCAGAAGGAGTCGTATTATATATATATACATGTATATGTACTCGCGGCTTTTATTATGTGCATTATTTATTGCGCTCAATAGGAAACATTCATCACTGGGCCCGCGAACTTTCCCGAGTTTAATGAAACTTTTCAGACCGCCCCAGTCGGGAGAACGATTGAAGGGGGGAGAAAATACTCGGCTGTGTAGCGCCAGCAGTATTCCTCCAGCCAGTCAGCACGAACGCCGTGGAAACGATACACATGATACACATGTATATATATATGTATATATACGCGTATATACAAAAAAAATAGAACGTAGAAACAAACAAACAATCATTTTTCTTTAGTTACTCTTCCCCGCAATGATAGGAGGTGGAAGGAAAAAAGAACTGCCGTAGAACTCTTGGAAATTACGAAATAAATTGACGACGACTTTGCAGGCGCGTTTGTTTATTTGTATACGCACACTGCTCGCGCGCATTCTTCAACGGAAAACATAGCTAGTCTACGTGAATATTATTACGCTTTGGGATTAACTTAGTTTCGCACGAGTTTGACAACGACGTAAACTCCAAAGTTGCATACAAGTCCCCGTTATCGTATACACACACACACACACACACTCCCATACATACTAGTATCCGTTAATATGCTTACATCGGTACTCCGAACAAGATAATGCGGTAATTCACGCGTGTATAATGTACATAAGAACTAGGGCGGGCAAAGCGTTTGCGAAACGCGAGCAATTTTATTTCGAATTCACGTATTTTCATTAATTATTTTAATATTTGACATTCAAATCGTCGCGTTGAAATAAAACAAAAACAATTTAGTCTTGGCGAGAAAGTCATAATGAGAGATATTAACAAAATTAGTATTTACATTTGTTTTGGCTATAGGTTATGTATAAATAAAAAAAATAAAAAACAAATGACCAAACTCGTAAATACTGCTTGTATGGATGCATAATTGTGTGCGAGTGTATAGTGTGTGTGTGTGTATTATGTGGCGTTTCAGAATATTATTTTGTTCCACGACAAATTAAAAAAAAAAACGTCAAGATAATATTATATACGACTATTATTATTATTATTATTATTATTATTATTATTATTATTATACCACTACGGTTGTTAATTATAAAATTAATCTTTGTGTCTCGGAAGTGTGTGCGTCCGCTCAAAACTCAGTCGTACGCAATATATTTTTGGATTTTAGCCCACTACGTGTACACGTCAACTACATTGATTCATACTCGATAAAGGGATATTGTTATGCAAATGAATTGGGTTATTTCTGTATTATGTCCGTCGGTATTATTTATTATCTATATAAACGTACGCATGCACACAAATATATATATATAATATATATCTATACATATAAACGCGTACGCGATCGCGTGCGCGCGGTGATAGAATTATTTTGTAAATCAGTAGATTTCCAAGAGGTATTATGATTTCAAGTAATCGATCACGCTTATGTTTATATACATACCAAACATATTTATTAACCATATTTATATTATATAGAAGCGGGCCACAGCAATTCGCTTTGAAAAGTTATATTTCTCGAATAAAAAAGTCATTAGATAATATTTATGATATTCTAATAACATTGAGAACTATATGTATATCATTGTATACACAATTACATGCAGTCATTTACTGTATTTTGGCAAAATCAAAAATTGATATTACGAATAGGTTTGCAATTTTATAATCTACCAACTCGTATAGTAACGCAAATAAAAAAAAAGGTGAAATACTGATGATTGGTGATTGATATTAATAAATTGATTTTTTAAATTTGAGACCAATATACCATTGATAAATGAATGATTCTGAGTGAAAGAGGTGAGTCAGCTACAAAAAGTTAGCAGATTTTCGCATTTTTATCAAATTTCAGCAAAATTGTGCGAGTGGCACAGCAAATAATTAATTATTTTACTGTATTTTTGCTGTAAAAGTGTATACTATAATTTATTCAATTTTTTACGGTTCTATATTGTCGTTAAATACCTAAAGTAGGTACAGTTCGTACTGCGCCAGTGAACAGCAGTAGCCAGTGAATTTTCGAATTAATTTGAACAATACGGCTATATAATTTATATTATGTATATGTATAAATATAAAAATATATGTATGCAAATAATAATCTATACGCACTAAAATTGAATAAAAAAAGAATAGTGTGCTACATATTATATTTAAACGTTATACGTGCACGGAGTACATATTATATACTCGTATGTTATAAATATGCGTTATAATGTTATATATTAAATATTGTCAACGGCTCTGTAACGATGAAACTGTATAATATTATATAAGACTTAAATATTGTCAGATTGTTCATCAGTGTAAAAGTTCGTCCTAGCGTAACTGCACCAGACTCATGAAATAATTCCATTGTTTTCTTTTACGAGTATTCGTCACGATACACGCGAATGCTGCAGCGTGTTATTATATTGTGTGCGCGCGCGTGTGTGTGTATGCGTGTGTTACACATTATTATAAAGACGTATAATATGGAAAACTCTGTGCAGTGCCTATATTATTAAACACAACTACGGAGTAAAATTTTTTATGTTTTCAAACCAAGTTTTTTATACCTGCATAATTTACATACTAGTACAATAATTAATACTTAACGTATATATATATATAATTGTCTATTTTTGAAACAAGCTATGAATCATTTTTGAAATTTTTTATAATCAACAAAAAACGAGTAAGGGGTTCAGATGTTACTCTACGATTTTATAAACAGTATATAATTCAAAACATAAATTAACCGAGTCATTATACTCGTATATCAAAAAAAAAACTATGAATTTGATAGTGGTTGGTTTGAAATTCAAATCGTAAGATGGATGATTTTGAACCCAATTACAATTTTCCTGACACTATTAAAACCATTTAAAATCCAGTTAGGTCAATAGAATATATTTTAATAAAAAAATACCTATAAGTAAAAATATGTTTTTATTTTTGAATATATCAACTTAATGTTAAAACCTCTATTATTTTAAATAAAAATAATTATAATATTATAGGTTATGTGTTTCTAAAGCAGTGGGATGAACTTTATTTGTTATAGGAACATTTACATTTTTTTGAGGAGCACAATTTGTCAGCCACATATACTTTTCGACTAAAGTCTGCGCACTTCTACGATGATAATAATAATAATAATATACACGTCTACCCTGAGCAGTTATCGGACTACACGAGGTTCGTGAGTATTCACGAACAAAATAGAAAAAAACGGACATTTTATTTTTTTTTCTCTACAGCGCGGCGAGTGCGCGCCACTGAAAAATATATAATATACAGTCGCAGAGCGTATTCACCCTCGACGATGACGGCCCGCGGGGGGACTTTCAGCGTCCGCAAAGTTTTCTAAAAGGAAAAACTTCCCAGCATAATAATATATAATACATCCTACGCGTACGTCGTCGTCGTCGTCCTTTGGCTGCTGTATGCGACAGCGGCGGCGTCCCGCAGGTCCGACGGCAATTCATTTCCGTTCCGAGTTTTTATACCACGCGCGTCTCCTCATCATCTCCTATATGTATACGTTTTGTACGACAATATTCGTCTGGTTTCGATGTATGGTACATCGACCCGTCGATGACTGCACCAGTGCAGTTTGCACTTGGCACACCCACCACGAAGGACGGCTAAAAGTTCCAAACACAGCGAAACCGAAACGATCGACAGCTCACTTATCTATTCCGAATATTAACCTAACCCGTCGGCGCCGATACCCAGAGACGAGCTCAAGAAATTTCATTCGGGAGGAGGGACGAATTTATTTTATATCGATTCGTAAGAACTCAGTCTATGAAATTTATAAAATAATATAGGTAATAATTTAAATGGACGTCACATTTGTGAACTTTTGACCGATTTGACCTGAAATGATTCAATAATGATTTCTTTAGTTGTTAGTGATGGAACTTTTTTATTTACCACATATGTAAAAACAGTGATTTTATTTCAGGGAATCTAAATCGTACGTTTTAATTATCATAAAAACTATAAAATAAATATTAAAATAAAATCAAGGTACAAAGCGCAATATTCAACGAAACACGATATTATTATTAATTGAGTGATTATTGTTGTAATATAATGCCTATTACTGTAGGAAACTGGAAAATATCCAAGTGAATGGTAAACGAAATCAACTTAAAACAAAATCAAAAATACAATTATGTACCATTAGTTTTAAAAAGTGACCTGAACAATATAATATTGATTTTATGACAATTTTAAATATGTTTTCAAAAGCTCCATCACATTACTAGATCGATCAGTATATCTAAATTACTAAATATAATATTGCATGTACAACGAACAGACAGCAAATGCTACGCTCCTTAAGTTATAACACGCGAACAATTATTTTAGTATAATATTTTACCTTATTTGATTCAATATTACAATATAATATATAATCGTTATAATGGGTTTTGGACGATTTTCTCCTTTCACAGCTGCAGGTATTATATTATTTAGTAATATATTCTCTTAAGTTTTCCGAGCGTCATTTAAGATCGGTTCTGCAGCTTCTATTGTTCCCCACTAATTACGGAACACATCAACAACCATTAAAGCGACGATAAAAGGTTAATAACAATATCTCGTGTAATCGTTTTAAACTTATACGTGTAACGTTTTATACGTTTTGAGACTAAAACGTGCTGTAAGGAAGTTTTGGTCGGCGCGTAGATAAAACAAAAAACCAAAAGATTTCTCATCTATACCGTAAACTTTGCGGAGTGATTTTTTTCGCCTTTGTGTCTAAATAATATCCTCTTAGTTGTTTCACCGCACGAAACAAATGAAGCTCAATCAACTCCATCATCATCGGAAGAAAACTCGCGCAAAATGTCTTCTCAAAGATGTCTCAAGCACGTTAAGAATATTGAAATTATTTACAATAACGGTTCACCATAGACATGAATTTAAACCGAAACGCTGTCTTTATAAAATTTATGTAAACAAAATCGACTAATTTTAATGTAAAACGAACAAGATACAAATGACTGGTTATTGATATTTGTGAATTGATCTTTTAAATTTGAAACCAATGTACCGTTATTATCGAAAGACGATTTTGAGCGAAGGAGAGCAGCTGGATCAGCCTCATATTTTCTAAATAATTTTATCGGATTTCGTTAAAATTTAGTTTTCGCTTTTCAAAAAAAAGTCTGTGATTTAATAGCCAATCAATTTTTTTAATTTACAAGAAAATTTAGTGAAGATCTTTGTATTTGATTTCTAGGCCTAAAGTATAAAAATTGAAAGTTTTATGAATTAAAATAGAAAAATGTTGCAGATTTTTTTGATTTTTTTTGAAATTATAATTTAAGTATTATTATTTATTACCAATATATTGGTCAGACAGCTTTTCTCAATTTCGATTCGTAACTCTAACACTTTACAACAACAATTATACTTATTTACTTTAAAATTTAAAATGTTTTTTATTCAAATCTATTTCTTATGCGCACACTCATACAAATAATATCGCCTACTCCGCGAATCCCTTGAACCCAAACTGCCCGTTTGCAATCCTCGAGAGGCTGTCACGAACCACATCTGGACACCACTGCCATCACTATTCTATACCAAACGGCAGCGACGATTTTATCGCGTACGCTAAACGGAACGACTGCAGAGAACTATAAATACCACGTTCACAATACGCGTATACATCTATAATACTAAATAGTACGCGAGCGTTCACTTGTTCGTAGCGACTAAACGGTTTCCTAGTAATCGATGCATAACAATCGCTAATCATTATTATTATTATTATACTCGTATTATTATTAATATTACATTGCCGTCAAACGCGCCGAGTATTTAAATTTAACCGCGTGTATGTTGCGTGACCCTAATAATCGGTGCGGATCGGAATCGGCGAGAATACGCGCGGCTTCCACCCGCACGACGAGGTTTTACGGCACGCGCGTTTTTGGCACCGCTCTTGGAAATAAATAAATAAACCGGAGCGCGCGTTATAAGGGGGGAGGGGCGTTATCTCGAAACCGGGAATGGTACGAGGCCAAGTCTTATAGTGAACACATTATTATTATTATTATACCCGGGAGGTCGCGATTAATTATTTTGTGAAAAGCCTCGGTGGATGTTTTTTTTTTTATTTAGGACCACGGCGGCGTTTTCATATTTTTTCTTCCATCCCCAGATTCATTTAAATATCAGGTAGGTATCTCATACTACTTAACCTATCGTTTTTGTTATCGTCATCGTTTATCCGTTTCGATGAAAACACAAGACAATGTGTCCGCGGTCTACTTCGTATTTACTTGAAATATTATCGGTACTTGAAAAAAAAATTAGAAGGGGGACGACGCGCACATATTAAAATTGTTCGTTCTTAGAAACATTAAAGCCTCTTGGTAAACTAGCGATAAGAAATCCCGAAAGACCATCAAACGATTATAAGTGCCACGTGACAATAAATCAACGTTATTTTTTTCGAAATAAGTTTCAACTGCAATATACAAGAAGTCGTACGATGTTCACATCGTATATATATAATTACAATTCACTTTGTGTTTTTCCAAAAATACCTACCTATTGCTCACAACGATAATACGAAGAGGGTTATTATTAGGTATTTGCTTTGGATTAACTTAAATAAGCCTAAATCATCTCGACGATCCGGCTCGATTATACCGGGCGAATTTACACGCTGCGCGTAGGCGATTAAAGTCGCGGGCGAGTGAGCGACCTGTCCGATTACACTACAACTAGCATACTCGCTGGCTCGCGCACGCAATGTGCCAGGTGTACGAACATATTATCATAAAACGAACATTCGTACGGTTTATTACGAAAATTTTAGTGTAATCTGATGCAAATATACATTTAAAAATCAAACATTCACTGAAAAATGAAAAAAAAATATGTCACGTATTGTACTTCAAAATCACAATTAAATAGAATAGTTGATGGGTAATTAATGTTATTGATAGTTGTGACTTTGTTATTAATATATTCGCGGTACCGAGCGAAGTGAGGGAAAATTGTTATGAGGTACTTATCAACTTTTTTTACGATACGAACAAAACGAACAATTTCCAATAATTTTCTGACACATTCGACCTCTTTAACCTGGCAACAATGCGCGCACGTGACAACCACACGATTCGTAATAATTTAGCCCACTACTGATAGTCACTTGTCGTGAGCACACTGGCGATTTGGCCATTACGCAAAGCGATTGTACTCGCCGGAGTGAAAAATAGCCAGCGAGTGGAGCGATAAAAGTATCGGCCCGGTCGTCAACTCGTTCGACCCGAGTGTGTTCAACACGCGGCGAGTAAAACAAACACGTGCATGGGAATCGGCCGAGTAAAACGAACGAGCGAGTGAATAGAAACACGGTGTTGCCTGCCCGGCACCACCGAGATTTACCGTACTCGGCCGCGGCGCGTGTCTAAACCGCCGCGCCGGCCGAGTCCGAGCGCGCCGAGTGGCGAGTAGTAGTGAATTGGACGCGGTCGTCGGTCGGTGATTGGCCACTCGGTCGAGCGAATAGAATGCGTGTAGACGCCGACTCGGTCCACGTTATAGTGCTCGGCCGAACAGCGAAACGAGTGAAACGGTCAAGTGCTCGTCACGTGTAAACGAAGCGACTGGGCCGATTACATTGAGCGACTTTGGTAGTAGCGAATAAAATCGCCCAGTGAAATCGACTAAAACAGCGTTTCCCTGTCTGGGAGGCACACCCCCCCCCCCAGGGAGGGCGTGTAAGCATTTCTGGGGAGGCGTAAGCAGTCATTACAAAATACAGTTTTTATTTATTAAAAGGTGCTCTTTAACAAACATAATGAGCCAAACATAAAAAAATTGTCTGAAGAAAAGTGTTGCCGCCGGCCTACACATTAATAAATCGTCGATTTCATTATATTATATTATTTACTATTTTACTATGATTTATATTTTTAAATTATTATCATCAATAAGATTAAATTCATTCCCGGATATTTTATAATTTCTTTGTGTAAAGTACACAAAAAAAGTGATATCTTTTTCGTGTTATAGAAGGGGGGAGGGGCGCGAGTTTCGAAAATCTACAAAGGGGGCCGTAGAATAAAAAAGGTTAGGAACCACTGCACTAAAACGATTCATCATGAGTTTTTATCATAAATCTAGATTGTTTTCGAAGCGATATTTTCCGAATTTTATGGCAAAATTATATTAACTTAGTACATAATGCATAAAGAAAACGGGTTTTTTTTTCTTTCAAGATGGGAATCAAGAATATTATTATAATTAAATGTGCTAGTCATTATTTCCCCCGACTCTATAGGAAATATTAACGTGACACCCCCTGGAGGTATACACGTCAGCGAGTATTGTGATTTCCGAGGCTTACGCGATCAGCACCGCCGAATAATACGTTTCCAACAATACGTTACCGCGTCGCGTCGTACCCAAAACCGTATACCACAATAGCACCATACTAATGTTTTGCTTTCGATTCACTGCAATTTTGAAGCAAAATTTTAACGTCAATTTTAGAATTTACAACAACTTCGCCCCGTTTATGTAAGTCTGATTATTTAAATATATTATAAACATTATTTGTGAAACATCTATGAACGGATTAGTTGGTTGTTAGACTATGTTATCGATACTTTTAGGGAGTGTATGTATGTGCGCATGCGTGTACGCAGGCACGTGTATGTGTGTGTGGGCGCCCGCGCGCACGCGTGCATGCATATATGTGTGTAGGGTTCGTTTTAATTGCTGTCAGTAACAGATGTGGGTCACTTGTTGAGGGATAATAATATATGGTCTGCGAGGTGTTAAACACGACGACGACGTTTCGGCTGGAGTTCCGTCAGATTTTAATACTATTTTGGCGTAGGGCACCGGGAGAGGGGAGACTTCACCGTATACATACAAAACCGTACGTTTATAATAGTCATTAATAATTTATTATGTTATAGTGAAGAGACGTGAAGAGACGGACGTATATTATACAGTGTTATGAAGAATGATTTTTAAAGTAATGAAAATACAATTTGAATAGCCATTTTAAACATGTATTTAACAATAAATAATCAAATTCTTTTGAAAAGCAAATGGGAAATCATTTTTTTTATAAATAAGCACAAATTGAAAATGAACTTTTTTTTGTTTTTCTACAGACTTCATGTGGTTGTCACATTATTAATATATCGGTTTTAATTGTACAGAAGTGGTGGTGTTATATGTAAATATACCGAAATCAAAGTATGAAGATTTTATAATAGTTACCTAACACTCAACACAATCAATTTCTTTTGTCAGAAGAAAGGAGTATTTTGAAAACTTTTAAGACAAAAATACTTGAAAAAGTATTTGAAGTTATTAATCAAATACTAAAAAAAAGAAGAATAACTCATAAATCAAAAGAATTGCTATCATATTCTGTGCCCGCAGCTAGTGAAAAATAATATAGGAATCATGGCAAAGTTATAACCAGCTGTTATAACTAGACTAATTTAAGTACTATATAATATACTCTATTATTATATATTTTAAAACAAAATATATTTGACATTTCGAGTGGTTTGTAATTGCATCTTTCGCGATACTCTTTTTATTACTCAAAGACCAGATCAAAGACCATATTCACATTTATTATTAAACATTATTAATCAAAAACCAGATCAAAGACCATAATTCACTTTTATTATAACATTATATTCTACAAATAATTATGCAACAGTCTTACAGATCACGTCATATATTATGACTATCGACATCAATTACGATTAAATTTAACTAGCTGACACGTGCAAGTATTTTTCTACTACAGACTAGAATAGTATTGAAAATACTAGCAAACCTAGTATAGGTATGTATTAATCATTAATATTTAGAAGAACAAATTAAACCACCAAACAGTTAATGTTATATTATACAAAAATATAAAAATGTTTATGAAAAAACGAATACGTTTATTTATAGAATATAATAGACAATCTATAGACAAGTAGCTTGTGATACGTTAAATCTGGTACTTAGCTACGTGATATTTTATTAAAATTATCAATATAATCGATTTTAAATCCAACAATTGGCCGGCGATCAAATCTTTTCTCCAACCCATACGGGCATTATTACAGACGATGCACGGACGTACTACGTTTTTAGACGGAAAACCCCCGTCAAAAAGACATTTTAAGGTATACGTTTTCTAAGGCACGAAACGTCACGGCGACTGATTCTCGAAACACATTTTTCTCATTGTGTTTAACTAAACGCGACATGTAGATAAAGTATGGTCATGGAATTATAAACAAATAGAAATGGTTTGGTAGTCGCGACGTGTCGCGTAGGTACTGCTATCGAAGCAGTAGTCGGCGGCGGTGACCGAAAGTTCGGTTGCGTCTTGCAAGACAGCTCATAATATTTTCGTATAAATAGCTACTGGTGATAGGTCGCCGCGACGTGTCACCACGACGGTCACCGTAACGTATCACCGCGACGCGTCACCACGACGGTCACCGTAACGTATCATCGCGACGTATCACCACAACGTGTCACCGCGACATGTCACGCCCTGGAAAACGTACCCAAAGTCATATCGAGACGAATTCACCCGCATTACTTTCAAAGACTTGGCAGGAAAAATGTAATTTTCCATAGGAATACACTATTCAAACTCAATAACATTATAGGCGACTATTATATGAAATGTTTAATTTAAAACATAAACCATAAATCTAACCTGGTTTTAGACGCAACCTGTTCAGGTTGGACAACTTCTTGGCAACACGAAACATTACACTCTAGCGGACGTTTGAACGCACAACCGATAAAAAAAAAACACTTTCACTTTATACACGATCGGATCGAATTGTACGAATCTTTGTTCAAATGAAGAAAAAGATTAAATAATTGTCACGAATACGAAATCACGCCAAACGCGCACGGCACGCGCGTAGTAAGCCGGGCGGCGGCGGCGGCGGCGGCGGCGGCGATATAACGCGACGCGTTTTCACGCACTTTGTAACACGACAAAATGGCGGCGATCGCGCCAACCACGTCGAGCGCGAAAACGAAAAAAGTTAAAATTAATAAAACACTATTTATTGTTATTGTAAACGATACGGCGACGTCAAAAAACGCACACGCGAAGCCGGTAAATTCACGGGCTCGGATTAAACGGCACCCGAGCCTCGACGGTAAAATGCACGAGCCGTCGTCGTCGGCCGGCCCGCTTTAAACGATCGCACAGAAATGTAATATTTTATTCACACTGCAGTTATTAAGTACGCACAAATTAAAACGTCGGAAAATGTTGCGCGAAACGTTATCGACGAACAACAACGTTGTGTGTTCGCCGCCCGAGCCGTGGAGTTTGCGACTCGCGAAACACGGAAAAAAAAAAATGGCGGACCAACCGTTTCGGCGAACGGCGCGCCGCGGACGCGACCGGGACGGAAAACCCGAATAAACACCGAATGTCGACGAAAGTACGAAACGACGACGTCAAAAAACGCACAGCACTCGCGAAGCCTTTACCACCGGCTCGGATTATTAGACGTCGTCCGAGCCTCGACGGAATCGTTGTTGAGACTCCGAAGGCGAGACGGCCATTACACTCGCGTAATGGATCGCGCGTCGGACGCGATGCGAGACGGAAAATACGAAAAATACCGAATGTCGATGGTACGGTAGTATTTTAGCGACGAAATAATTTGGTTGCGCCCACGCGACCGCCGTGAGACGTGCGATTATTCGTCGATAATTTACTATTACCATCGGCCGCGAAAGGAAATGCAGAAAACGTGAGACGAGATTATGGCGGTCGGCATAAAATTCTCGAAACACGGACGGGACGGGTTCCGAGAACCCCGGACAAAAGCGCGAACCGACGACGACTGAAACGGCAAGGGAAAACCGTCGGCCCCGCGTCGGCCGGAACGGTTGAAAAAAAACCAACAGCCAATGGTAATTATTCACGTATTCATGGAAAGTAACATTTTTTTAACGGTCGTTTTTTAAACCACCTCCGGACGCACGGACCGCGACCGCGGTATCCACAGTTCTGTCCGCGGTCACGACGTATCGTACCATGGGACAGACAAGATAGCCCACGGTATACTGTTTACGGTGGTGTTCGGTTACTAAAATCATGTCTACACAAACTGCCCATAGGTGGCGTTGCATAATTGAAAAAATAATTTTTTCTGAAATTACATAATATTATTTTATAATAGAATTTTCGTTATTATCATAATGCGGGCGTCGTCGTCGTCGTCAGCTGCCGCCGCCGTATATTACATAATAATTATCAAACGCGATACAAACAATAATGTATAAAAATCAATGCAATATTGAACGTTAGAAAATCACAAAGCGATCACAATTATTTATTGTTGACCGCGGCGGTTGCTGTCGGAATGAAATCGGGCACGAAAACCGATTAGCAACGCTAATAATAATAGCGTAGGTATTCTACGAGATATTCACGATATTCTCGTTTCCAATAATTATTATCGGAACAAATTCTATTTATAAAACGGCAACGACCGTCCGCCATAAGCTACACGCCGCATTTCTCTACAATCCCTACCACGAAACCGGTCCCCCTTCGCCAACTTCGTCTACTTATGACAGAGAGACCACCTCCACCACCGACATTGCATCTAAACTGCACTAGCGCTCCGTAGTAGTCTCATCAAACGAGTGGCAGTCGAATATTAACAATTGGACCATATGTTTATTCTATAATCAATGCTATAAGTATAGCTTAGATACTATATCAAATATTCTTTTTGCTGAAGGAAAACGATTCAAGAAACTCTCAAGTCAAATAATCCCAAGAAATGTAATTGAATATAGGTAAACAACATAAATCAATAAGTCATTTTTATCAATTTAAATAAATAATTACTATTATGCAATGTATACTCTCAAAATGTGTATACTATAAAATAATAAATGATATTTGTCAATATTCATTATGTTGTATTTAATATTTTAGAATGAAGTATCAAGAAAACTTGTTTTTGATGATATTACTACAAATAGTGCAGTGCCAATCAACTATTAGACAAAGACTTGTTGTACTATAAGTATATAACTAGAAAAAAAGTGGATACACTGTATGTTGCTTTATGAATTCAATAGACATAAATATTAATAAATCCATCAAAATATGTAATGTATTATTTCCATACTCTTATATTATTTAATTAAACATATAAAAAATTAATTTTTAATTTCATATTAATTACCATAGGTTCTATAAAAGATAATAAAATATGAGTCATGAATATTTTCTGGAAAAAGTAATGGCCTGGTTAACAGAAAATGAGTCAAATACAGTGCATACAGAAAATTTGATGCCACCAGAAAATGATTCACTTGAGTTTATTGTAAGATATATATAAATTATGTTGTATAAGACATCATTAATTAATAACATAAACAATTATTATTATTATACTTCATTATTACTGTTAGTTGCTATTACATTAAAATTAATAACATTGCCTGTGTTCAATTCAAAATGTGGTATTGCAATACCACATTTTGGCCTGTAAAAACACTTTTAAAAGTATAAAAACTATGTTTTAATTCTTTTTATCTACCTATCATTTTTAAGCCATAACAATATGGATTTTATTATATAATGGACAAATATTTAATAAAATTATCAAAGTCATAGGTAAGTTAAACCTAGTTGATAATAAATTATCACCTATTGGCCATATTGGTCATTTATTAATATTAAATAATAAATTGTTAAATATTAAATAATATTATATCATTGTAGCATAACTGCTTCTTTAATTACTAACTGAAAAACTTAAATAAGCAATTACACTGTAACAACTGAGACTCAACTAGATTATTTTTTTCTATACCTACTTAGTTTTTTTTTTCATGTATTATATATTATAGTTGAACAATAATTATTGCAATTTGAAAGAAATAGTTATCATATGATAATAATAGTATTCATAATTGTTTATGAATCACATTCAATGGTTATATTTTTTTTTTTTGCCTAATTATAAAAAGGTATTATAAAAGTTAAAAAAAAATGTTTATTTTATTTTTCTTTACTCACATAAATTCACATTTATAATTAATCTGTATGTTTTTTAGGATTGTAGTGATGTCAATATTCAGTATAGCATAAAGAGTGTAGAAGATGTGTCCACACCAACAATTTCAGATTTACAATCTCCAAAAAAGAAAATTAAAATAGTAAATTATTTTTGTTTATTTTTTTTTTAAATTTAACTTTTATTTGACCATCATTTATTAATCATTTATATGATAGTCTACAGATAACAAATAAAGAAGACATATCTAAGGGATAAAATTAAGGGAATTAAAATTGGATGTTAAACCAGAAATATCACAGGTAAAATAATTGTTTTGACTGGTGATAACTATTTATTTTTTATGACAACCCAGATGCACAATATTGTTTTAAAGACCATATTTAAATAAACAATTATTATCCTAATAGTTAACTTTTAAAATAACTTATTGATCAAATAAATAAGTTAAATTCAATTATATAATTTGCTTGACAAATCAGTTTGAAAATAATTTTCTACATATATTTCTACATGTAATAAACTTAATAAAGGTACATATATGTAAATTTAATTCAATGTACTTAAAATTTATAATACTTTAAGAAGTAATAATTGAATAGTAGGTTTACTGGATAAAATAATATGGAAACTCCTAATAAAATAATTATATTTTATTTTGTTTAGTTTTAATAAAATATTTAACCTTGATGTACAAAGACACGTTAAATCGGTTAAAACAATATTGTAAAGTCGCTAAAAATTGTTCGAGTGGAGCGAGAAAATTCTGTTTAAACTTTTTTCACAGGATCTTATCACCCGCCTACCATGCGTATAGCCACGAATTTTTTTTTGGCAATACATCACTGCGAGCTTATACGAGTTGAGAAAATGTACCTGTACTGTTTAATACATGCGTTCTTAATGCTCGTCATCGGCGCAACGATTTATATTACGAATTTATTGTTTCCGTTTGCGGCGGTGGCGGCGGCGGAAATCTAGGTAACTGGGGGGGGGAGTGGTACATACGCGATAATATGGTCCTTTATTATTAGCTTGTCAGTATACTATACCTGCCCATTACGTAGTATTGTTCGAAATTTTTGGAATTACACTGCACCGCGAATTGACATATCCTTTCAAAATTATCGGTACGCCACAAGTATATAGGGTTCATAGCGTTTGAAGTTTTATTCGAAATCACGTTAAAATACTGCCGTCGTCCTTGCGCTCGACTCAGAATCCCCGCGCGCAAGTCCATTCATTTTAAGTTCGGCATAATCAGCTTATTGATTCGTACGGATTATAATATAATATGTGTGCGTGCGTGCACATGTGTGTGTGTATGTATTATTATGTGCAAGTATACACGTACGTATGTGTGTACACAATGTGCGCGCCGGCACATATATCGCTCAAGCCGTATAAACGAATTAAATCGTTTTGAATTTCGTCAAAAGCGAAGGTTTAAGCTCAATTAGATTTCTACGTTGAATCGACCTCGTTTAAAACGGGGGTACGAGCCACGGGGGGGAGGGGGGAAGGATGGACGCGATACGAGGAGGTGGGCGGGCGAGGACTGAACAAAACGGCTCCTTTGAAGACCTTTATGACAAAATGTCACTCCTTTGAAACGCGCGCAGAAACGGGAACCTTTTAATAATATTCGTCACTGAAAACGTTTAATGACGCCCTTTTGAACCCTTTCCCTTCGGGGTGAACCCTTCGACGAACAGAACCGCGTCGTAGGTACGTCTATAGGTTCTATTTTCTGCGGTTAAAGTGGAAATCGGCGTGTTAATGACGAGCAAGACCGTCGGGTTAAACGCAGGTGTATTATGAAAAAAAAAAAAAATAACATAAAATTTAATTAAACAGACAATGATTGGTATTCCTTTGACTGCACACCGGTGCAAAACCGTGCCTACACAATTAGTAATTATATAGTGTGACTTTCAAGAGCTATTATAATATAGTGCGTGTGCGTAATAGCCCGACACTCGCCCATAACGGTTGAAATTGCATCGGAGTGCGGTGTAATCTAATATACATAAGGACGGGCCACCGCGATGTGCCGATAAGAAGTTATCGTAATAAGGTGTCACGTCAAATAATCGCAGTCAAATTTGTATTTCCCCCCCCCCCCCCATTTACAGGTGTAAAACAATAACTTTTGAATTTATTATTTCTATATAGAGTTGCGAAATCGTCGTTTTTTTGTACAAGTCGTTATATGAAAACTTCAAACCATCGCAACACCGTTAACCGAATAAAATACGTTTGATAAAACATTATTCCCGATTACGTTTACAGGACGGTAAGCATATTATATGATACTTATAATATTAGCTATAGTAATTAATTAGTATAAATTATAAAAATATATTTAGAACGACATATTTTTACGTAACGTTTTAACATGGACTATCTCATACTATAGAACAAAATATATACGACGACTTCGGTTAGTGTTTTCGTTGAAAATATCAGGACTAGAGATTTTAATGTGACCCCTTATTATGAAACTGTACTAAAATAAAACAAAAATCTTAAAAATAAATCCGTGAATAAGTATCAACTGAGATATCATACCATCGGGATATCACGGCGGTCTACTGTACGTTCTCACGTGTCCGGCACGTTAATTTTCCATTCGCACAAAAATTTCCCCGCAGAATACTTTCACATTGTTCGACGACGGCGATTAAAAAAAGAGATTCACGAAATATCGAATGGCCGAAAAGTTTTCGTCGGATTAGACTTTGCTGCGCTTCGGCTATAGTATTATTATTATTATACTAATCCTGATTCGTTTAGCTAACGCGATGAAACAATCCTGTGCAAATCGAACGAGACGTGGCCGTCGTCGTGGTCGTGACGATATCCTTTTATAAAGTTTATCGTTAATCCCGCGCAATGGACCCGATCGGAGGGGATAAACGACGACTCGTATACACCGCAGAGTGACAGAGTATTCCGTCCAACTCCGTCACGTTTACGCAGCAGGTGACTCCTTCGGGGGCAGGTTTTCTCTTTTACTTTGCGCGCACACCCTCGACGCGACGCGCGGCGACGACGGTTTTTAAAACAATAGTTGCAGCTTTGTTTAATTACATTTCGAAATTCTTCCGTCGCCGCGCCTGGCTCACAAAAGAGAGGCGTCGTCGTCGTCGGATGATGATTAAAGACTTTTAAAATTATATGCCATTACCGCGGCGTCGTGAGTTCGCGAGTAAGATTTTTTCTCTCTACTCCTCTCCTTCGTCCCCGACCCCTTTTTTGATACACGCGTTTAATTATATTATTCGCGACGAAACGACTAATATAGCCACGCGCCAATGCCTTGCCACGACGGTAACGCTATAACTATCCAACATTTTGTCTACGTCTATTGTAATTTTCAAGTTAAATTAATTCTATAAATATATATATTTATAATATTCGTGATAATGATAACAAAAGTAGCTACTGCATATGTTTAATATATTAATAGAGCCTATAGAAGGTATGGTTATGCAAGTTTGTGTTTATTTTTATGTAACTCGCTTGCAAAAAATTTAAGTCTCACAATCAAATTTCACGAATTCTCTACCTAAAACTAAAAAATCTGTAACATTATTACCTAATACAAACGCGATCGAATGGCGCGCGTAAAAGTCCGTGCGTCGTGTATATAATTTTTAATTTTTTCCTCTTTTTTTTTTTCTTCTTCTTTCTAATCGATTTAACGCCGTGAATTTCATATTAATTTTTTTATCATTTCTCTCTCTCTCTCTTTCGCCTAACGAGTTCTCGAGTCGCGGGAAATTGAATCGCCGCCACCCGCGTTTCCCGCGACCTCCCGGATGAATTGAAAACTGCTTAATGAAGCGCTTTCTCTGGGAAAAACACTGCGGCCGGGAAGGGAGAAAGTACACATTGTGTGTGTGTGTGTGTGTGTGTGTGTGTGTGTGTGTATATATAATATTATGTAGCGCATAAAAGCGTCCGGCCGGCTGGTTTGTACGGCATGGCCTAGTTGTAAGCTTAAGGGTAAACAACGTTTTTCGGCCTGACGAACCGTAATTATTAATTATTCAGGGCCGCCGACCGTGAATATCGTTGTGAACACAACACGTTATTATTACGGTGTGGTGGCGGCGGCTGTTATAAAGGCCGGTGGAGACGGAGAGAGAAAGAGAGAAAGAGAATGAGAAAGAGAGAGAGAGAGAGGGGGGTGAAAAGTGGGCGAAAGTCCTCTGTATATATGCGTGGCATGGCTACCCCGCGAGCGCGTGTCATCACATATAAAAGCTCGAAAATTTGCGTCGGCCAATTATTATTATTTAAACTTTTTATTATTATTATTATTATTATTATTATTATTATTAAAATGAAACGAAACAATAATATAATTCAAAAAAAATCTCATCATAATACTGCTGCAACATTATTGCGATTCGCCATCACCAAATGGTCGGAACAGAAAAAAAAAACCCTCATAAATTAGTAGGTCGTTATCAAAGACAATAGCTGGTATAAAATAATATTATATAGTTTAAAGGTCTCGTCCAACGTCACGGTCCGAAAATAATGAAGTGATGGGGTGACTATTATTATGCCATATATATATATAAAATTCTCAGAGGGTCACCGAGTTTTCTCTTACTCCCTCCCAGTACAGCGTGAAGTATCAAAATTAGATATAAATTGCGTATATTTTCGAGCAATTATTGACGAAATCGCTAGACATTTTTTTCTCGACAGTCCTGATAAGTTTACGATGGAAAAAGTTCTACCTGTCAATAAATGTTTTTGAAATGCTGAGAATCTTGTTTCCAAATCAGTATTAATCAATTTAATTTCAATATTATTGTAAATTAAATCAGTATAAATATATTTTATTTCAAAACATGTTGGAAATCGTAAAATGTCTTTAAAAAATCGTTTAAAATAATGTTTATTTATTTATCATGTATGATTTTCATTTTCTTATAATTAATTATTATAAGAAGTTAGAAAACTTAAATAGAAGTAAACAATTAAACTATCAAACTATCGACTGTCAAGAAAAGCTGTAGATTTATATTGTCTATAAGGATCTCAACACAATACTAATTATTATACACATAATATATTAATTACAAAAAAGAAGATGTCAACTTTAAAAATAATAACTTTTAAATACGATATTCTAATTTTCTGTTATTCATCGAAACAAACTCGTTGATTACAGCAAAATGGCTGTCCGCGAATTTCCCACTCAATTGCTCTCTCAATTGACAGCAGAATTAAATGTTATTTAGTTCTACGCGAGTAAAAAAATATTCCAATAACGTATGTTTTAATATGCTTAGCTTTGGTGATGGAAAATTTATAAAAACATAGAGAAGTGTGTTGGTCCAACTATATCAGGTTTACCTGCTGACTATACCGCAGTGCCCCTACATCACCGCTCGATCGGTTATTGGTTAGTTTCTCGGTTCATCGATAGCCCGAGTTTTCGGAATCATTTTTCATCTATTTGTGACATATCTTCGATTTTTTTTTAGTATCTAAGAGCGTTTGAAGTATCCGATCAACGGCGATGGCGGCTACTCGGGAGAGTAAAGCATAATTATTAATGGGACGGCGCCTTACCTGCAGAATTTTCGGAATAAATAACACTCGAAAAGTAGAGATTTTTCACATAGCTCATCGATAGCTCAAATTTTTAAATAATTTTTAACCCGTTTTTTTAACTTTCTTTTAAAAGCAAGTACTTATATTCCTCGACTTATATTCCCGTTTTGCTGTTCCGTATGAAAATTACTTTAATTATCCCATGCCATTAGAGTCACTGCGGGGAATAGACATAATTCGCATTGACGGTAATCGTGTTCGTATTAAACACCGCCACGTGGATTTTATATCGCGGTCTTTATTGTTTGTCCGCAGTGTCAAAACTGTAAAACTATGCGTTTTATACTATACACCTACCTCGTATACCGATTAATCGATTCCGACGACGCGACGGATTAATTGATTTCAAAATCTCAATTCCAATCAAATTATCACGACAACTGGACATTGCGACAAACGCTTAACGTTCGACGGATGCGAGCGTCAGTCGATCATAATATTATAATCGTTTCATATTAGTATCATATAGGTACCCGAAATGCAAATACTTAACACGTCGAGCTCGTTAAACGTCATGTATACAATATCGTATTTATTATATCCGTTTAGCGATGTTAAAATATTTCGGTAATTTAGTTTTCGATAAAGTTCCGATGGGAAATTTCCAAAAATGTCTGTGGTTAAAAAAATTAATTTTCCTACTCAAGTAATCACTTACTCGATTCTTAGTTATTGAGAATTATATTTCTCAACTAGGTATAATTATTATAATTTTTAAATAAATCATATTTACTCTAAATACAGCGAGAACAAATGATAACTCGTTGATATTAATTCTGTTTTTGACGTTGTAACAATAATTGTAAATGAGTTTTTCTTTTTGCAATTAAACGTTTCTGGCAATTTCCGAACGTCATTTAATAATAATTCAAATGATATTTTTACTAGGTTACGTATGTGTAACATATTATATACTCTTAAACACGATGATAAATTTTCCTACTTACTAGTATTATTTTTTTTATTTTTTTAATGTTCGTACTTTTTAACTTAATAATATACACGGATGACCCCGCCGTGTGATGTTTTGTTTTTTTTTTTTTCTATTCAATATATTTTATGCTCGTATCTAACATTATAATCTTGACCGTCTTTTGTATCATTTATTTTTAAATTTACAGTATCGTTATATTTTATTGTTATTGCAGTCGTGTTGAGAAATAATTTGTATTTTATTGCAGATAGCTGTGATAAAAAGAAAGAAGAAAAAAAAACGGAAAAAAGATAACGTGTAAAAAAAAAAACAAAAACAATATTACGGTTTAAGGCACACAAAGGTCAGTACAAAAGGATAAAAATTAGAAAATCAAACATTTATATTGTTTTAACTAGAAATTTATATATAATTATATTCGTAAAATATAATGCCATCCGGTGCTTATACGGGGTACGTTATTTAATTGAAAAACGTATACACACATTTTACTTCGCCGCGCACCTACCGCACGGTGTTTTTAATTATTTTCGAAAGTTTATGTGTACGAGCATATTATATCATTTATTGTTTGAGGCGCGCGCGCGCGACCTTCGCCTACCAACACCGACCGACTGCGCGGGTACGACGTGTACAAAACAATAATGATTCGAAAGAGTTCACCCGCGTTCGGGGTTTAATTTCGAATGATAATTTACTGTCGGGGATAAACTAGCACAATTTAATAATTAAACGACTTCAAGTATACCGGGGCGCAATAAATTATGGCACGATTCGAATAAACTTTTGCGAGATCAAAAAAAAAAAAAAAAACAGAACAAAACAAAAAACAAAAAACTCCTATAATTCATCAAAAACTAATATAACGCTATATCCTATATAGTAATTTAGACCGTCGTCGTGATTTTCTCGTTTGACGTACCGAATCTGCATATTACGTTCATCATAATAATAGCTGACGTTTATACTACGACTACACTTGACTCGCTAAACACAATTAACCACACGGGAATCAAAAAGCACGATAACGCCGCGGTTTGAGACGGTTTAACTATCGTTTATTCTCGGTTTTTTCTTTTTCCATACTATTCGTATATATAATGTATCATCGATATGATTTTCAAGACCTCCTCCTTCGAGTTTCACTACACCTAATTATAATAGAGTTACAAAACGTTTTTCAACCACCGCGATGTGTTTGAAGTACAGTGTTTTTCAAGTGGCCAATCAAACTCGTACTACATAATATTAACACACGTATAACTACGATTTGATACTCGTATTTTTTTCCTACCTCGTACTAATGGCGGAAACGCGTGGAAACCGATCGATCTCGCCCCGTTTTGAATTCGGTCGAATAGTTTATTCTAATTCTCGTACTTTAGTACGAAACGTAACGCGGGGCTACTCTGATATTATACCTGCGTACAAACGATCCAGGCGCAACTGCGATTCTACGTTAATAATACGAATGCGTTTATTACGAAACAAAATAACGCACATCTTTGAACAAAAATAAACAAAGGATATACCTATAGGCTCATACCGCGCGTGCCGTGGGGACGTGACTGGACGTGCAAAAGTTTTGCGAATCAGAGACCGCAACAATAGTAATAATACAGTACAACATACTATTGCGTATAATACTGTAATAGAAGTTGATAATATGCGATTTCATCGCGCTTCTACACGGCGGCGGCGGCGACGACGACCGAATGAATATTATTGAAAAACTTTTCGACTCTCTGCCCTCGCCGACGCGGTACAAATAATAATATTATGATAATATATCGTGTGTTTACGCGGCTGTTATTGCGAACGACGGACGGGGGGCGCGTACAAAAACCGCGCAGTATTTTCTTTTGTTTGAAAATCGTGTGCGTTACGGCTCGCAGGCATTTATAATACCGCGCCGAGGCGAGCGCTCCGCGGCGATACCTGCTATAAATTACGCGTACAATATATTGTACGACAAACAAGAACAATCGCTTTTTTTTTCATAATGACGACGGAGTATAATTAAATGAAAAACTCGATTTAGTTAAAAAAAAATAATAACGTTGATAACTCAACTGCGCCACGAGGGAGAAAAGTAATCAAGCGCTGCGGCGACGACGACGACGACGGAACACTACTGCAGGGCCATCTAGACAACGAGACGATCGACGCATTATTAATTCGAGTGAATGCCACCCGGGGACAAATCGAACACACAAACGGTGTGAATACGAAAAACGTGTGACGGAATCCGCAGACGACGACGACGACGGCGTGCACGACAAACCGTCGAAATACATATTATTATTACTACACGAGTCGAGATAAATTTATATTTTTTACTATACGTACACATAATACATAAAATTATATAATATTTATTACGTACGAATAAATAAAAACACGACGTCGTGCGAAAAAAAAAAAAGAGAAAGATTTGCGTACGATTTCATACGAATCGTGTTTACACTAGAGAGGAAAAATTAAAATAATATTTACCACTGCAACGCGGTGTTTATTGTAGGCGCGTAATGCGTTTTTCTCGGAACGCGTGCGAGCCGTTTATTCAAAATTGATTCGCGTAAAAAGCGCAAATCGACGAGCTCTGTGAAATATGTGAAATTAAAAAGAAAAAGAAAAAATGTATTTACCGCGTACAAAAACGAGCGCGCGTTATATATATTTTATTTATTATTATTCTTACTGTTGACCTGCGGTACGGCGAGGTTACGTTTTAACTGCTGTCTCTCGATGGTTAATTTTTGTTATTATTTTTATTAAATTTTAATTTTCGCGATTTCGTCGGTAGAATCGGACACGATTTTCATATCAATAATATTGTTTTTACGTCAACGAGGGCACGGCGTCTCGTATAAAAAAAAAAAAAAATCGCATTTTTCGGTCTCGAAACTCATCGCGTACACGACAATGCGATTTAAAATGTAAATCCTGACGCAGCGAATTTCGTCGCTCGACGGATGATCGGAGGAAATGTTATTATTATATTAATATCATTATTCGTATTATTATTTTTCAATAAAAATCAAACCCGAGACGCGGGAGAAATATCGACGAGAGTTGGAAAAAAAAAACTAAATACTATAATACATATACGTAGTTATATGGCTGCGGCGTGGAATTATGTATTATTATTAATTCTTTTTTTGTTTTGTTTTTTTTTCCATCCATTTCGACAATCGCGCGGGGTTATTATAAAAATCCGACGATTGATTTTCATCGTTTTTCGCCCTCTCTTCGCAACCGACCACACACACACACACACACACCCCACAAACGAGCGCACCCATACTCTACAGCAGAATATAAACCGAGGATGGGCGGCTGGCTGCGGCGGTGGCATTGCGCAGGATTGATCCTCCGCTCGCGGAATATCCTGCGTGTATATAGAGTGATAAAAAAGCAATCTAGAGCTTTGCCCCGCACCCCGTTTCGTCCTCGGTGCCGTCGTTCCGACCAACCCTTCCTCCGCAGCCGCCTCTTCTCACACCCATTGTTTCGCGCGTTAGAGGTAATTGTGTTATATTTTCGACTCGTATACATATATACATACTTATATTGTGTATATATATATTGTTCGCCGCCCTGACAATAATGGAGAACGAAGCGCGCGCGCGCGTAGTCCAGCGTCCGCCGCCGCCGCCGATGTTATTATTATGGTAATAAGAAGCGCGCGCGGGGCGAAAAAGAAGAGGAAATTATCCTTCGTAAATTAAGTGTCAACTACCACCGGAGACGTTGTTGTTATTGTGTATACGTGTATTATATATTGCGTACACGCGCCGGCTTGCAAAAACAACGTCGAGAGGACATTGTACGTATACGCGCGTATTTATGTAGTGATGTGGCCAACGTAATATAATATATGTACGTAATAATATAATACAGCTCGGGATGGTGGAGCTGTTGCGACGGAAAGAATGTGTATATAATATCAAGAATGGGCAACTTTAAGTTAACATGGCGGGTCGGTTTTTGGGAAAGTCTAGAAACAAACAAGACGAGAGAGTATTTTTACAAGAAAATTAAAGTAATATCGTAGGATTATGTGTTCGTTGAAATTAATATTTTGTAGCATCTTTGTTGCGTCTACCTACGTATTTCAGACTTCACTGTCTTCTAGTATCGTTCCTAAGGAAATCCTAACTTCGCCGGATCAACACGTTTAAGCAAACGGCATAATTGACGACCGTCAAAGCGGTTTTCCTAGAAGGAAACCCCCGCCGCAGACAGAGCGTTTTCGTTATTAGACGGCTTTTAGAAAAGTGCTACGATTACGGCAGATAGAGAGAGGTGCATTTGCGTTTTGTAGATTTCAATCTTGCGTACGGCGGCGGTACTGTCAGAGAAAAATTATGGTCGCGACATTATATACTCGGTGTACTTGTGTATTCGTAGACACTCGTGTGTTTTCCCGACGTTTTTATCATCGTACGATTACTGTTTATTTATTTATTTATCATATATTTCCTCGTCCTCTCTCGGCCGCGGCGACGCGGCACGGCGGAGAAAAAATTATAATAGTGAGTGCGACGTTATATTTTAAAAATTAATATAGCCGAGACTCGGCGGCGGCTTCCATCATGTTATATATACGTATAGTACACCTCTCTTGCTCGAGGTGATTTCGAGATATTTAATAATGACGAAAGTATGTCGGGCATTTTCTATATTATACACAGCAGCGACGACGACGACGACGACATCACTCCCTTCCGGTCGGAGGAATTTGACGAGCTGCTAATTTTCGGCAAACGGATGCGAGCGCGCGTCGTTCGTGTTAGCATAATATTAAAAAATGAACTCGAGCCGAGGTGGTGTTTGAACGATAAAAAAAAAAAAAAAAGGGCGAACATTCTTCACACGCTTCGACGACGGCGAGGTTATGGGTGGGAGCGGCGGCGGCGGAGGGACGGGCCCGACGAGGGGCTCGGGGCGATGTGGCGGTTCTGCACAGCGTTATCGTCTCGGTATTATATTAAATTTGTAACTTATTACAATAATATCTGAATTCTTACACAAGCTTTGCCCGGAATTCGCATGTAATAAGGGGTGTACGTGTGGTACCTATACTCATGCCGCCGCGCCGTCGTTTTATACCGACCGATTTATCATCCGCGCGCCAAAAGTGTTCATTTCGTTTTCATCCTTCTGCGGGTCAAATTGTCTATATAGTTTACTAGCACTTCGAACGGTACCGTATTGGAGCAGTAACGCGTTAATATTACCGTCGAAAATGTTTATGGTAATTTATGTACGGTAAACCGGGTGGTGTACTGTTCGAATCTCATCGCGAATAAACAAAAAAAAAAAAAAAAAAAACACTCGTAAACACGATGCGAATGACCTGAAACGCTGTTTTTATCTAGTAGTACTTTTTAAACAATAGTATGATATTTAAAACCCCTCTCGGTTGTTTGCAAATTTCAGTCAAACTAATGTATAAAAAAAACTTGAGAATCGATTTTTTTTAGAGATTTTACGTTAACTCGTACATTTGTGCGTTCGATTTATATTATAAATATTATAACATCGAATCTCGATCGTTTTGATTTATTTTCGTCGTGTTTATTCGACTGCAGTGCTTTGAAGGACGAGGGACGAGCAAGGTGATGATGATTCCCCCGAGTTTTCAAAACATAAGCGACGCTCGATAAGTAGAGATTAACTTGTTTTTCACTAATCGATGGGTCCGAATTGGGGAAAAAAAAATTCACCGCCCGTTTATTGAATAACGAATCGACGAACGAATGCCAGAAATAATACAATAGTTATATGGAAACGTGTGCGGGTGACATCGTGTTCAAAGTTCAGTGAGACGAAATCCGGTTTTCATTGTTACGCCACCGCCCACATATAGCATGACGATTCCGGGGCCTATAATAATTGGAATCGAGGTGAAATCGATTCGGACGCAAAATGTTCCGATCATTCTTTTCACAGGCTTCAGTCTAGTCTGAACCGCCATGTCGTTTATCGTTGTCGACATTGTTTCTTTGATCTTTTTTTCATCGTTACACGTGTGTGTTTTCGTTTTTATTTTTTAATTCAAATTAATGGTTTTGTTGGTTTTAAGTACGTGAAATAATTAATAATTTTCAAACGCAATTATGATCGATACGGTCGTATTGTAGGGAACACAGGGGGATGGATTGAGAATAGAGATTTATTTCCGAAAAATATTTTAATTTCCCACGTACCTCACGTAGTTTTTTTTACTATTATTATTATTGTTTTCACACAGACTTTACAGAAAAAAAAATACAATAAAATCAACTTTTAAACGTAAAATATACGGTTTTTTTTTTTCAAGAAAATGTAAAACATTATGAAAGTAAACAGTCAATTACAAAAGGAATATATTAGAAAATTATTAAGAAAGTTTAATTTGATGTTTTTCAAATGTCAAATACTATGTCATGCTAAACGGTAATAAATAATAAAGAAGGGCCGGGTTGTTGATGACCTTTTTTTTCCCTTTTTTAACACCTCGGTCGACGTTTTCTAAACTAAAATGTATTTCAATACCATACGGATTTAAATAATTAACTTTTACTTCGCATTTTTAAATCGTTATTTTCTTTTGTAATTTTTGACATTCTAAGGTGTTTTTTTTTTTTTTTTTTTTTGTAGCATTTCAGGTGATTTTTTAAAACTATTTTCCACTTATCAAGAGAGTAACACGTTGGCTCGCAAACAACAAATCACGGTCGAAAACACGTCAACAGTTTAACGCAATAGTTAAAAACTCGAATATAGAACCAAATTTCACATTGAAAAAAAAAATATTACAAATGTCCACGTCGTCGTCGTAATCATCTACTCTCGAGCGACGAACAATGTTTTGGGAACCGGCCCGCGGGGATGAAAACTCCCAGTGGGAACGCCATTTCGACGTCGTCGTCGGGAGTAGTGCACTGGCCAGCGCCGTGAAAACGAATAAGTTCTCAAAAAGCAGGTGGTGTTTTGTCGTTTCGACGACGACGGTGCAAAAATTATTGCGATTTGTCCGGCTCAACGTTTGCAAAAAACAAACGTCGTCGTCGTGCGTGGTCGGTGGTTTCGATGGTAACATTATTTTTATAACACGATGTTTTCACAAACGTCGTTTCGGTGACGCGTAATAATTTTTTTATAAATAAAGTCGCCTCGACGGAAAGAATGCGGTCAGAACCGCCGCCGCAGGTATATTCGCCTACCACTTTAGCAACGACTGCTCACAGTCGATAAAATTACATCGTATTACCTGGATTATTTAAACGCGTTGTGTTTGGAAGAAAAAAATTATGAAATAAAAACCATTCAAACACAAACACAGGCCACTCGAAATAACCGTAATATTTATAAAACTATTCCAGTCTGTTCACCCAAATCCATTGGATTTCGTTTATTTTTTACAATCTAGCGAGGCCAACTGCATAATTTTAACCAATACACTACGACGACCGTTGTTTGAGTGTCGTTTTTTTTTTTTTCTTCTATTGTATAATATTTTTACACCGAGCAAATATTAAAATGGAAAATCAGGCGAACTCGTACACATAATATAATATAATATCACACAACGCTTTCGTGGACGGCGTTTAACAAATCAATATATACATACAATATTTATTACGATATTCTATTTCGATGCGTTTTCTTCGCGGTCGATTTAACGTCGAGCAAATAAATAGCCGAAGGTAATCGTTTGTAATTTAGCCGCGAAAACGACGACGCCGACAATGCACGCGAACGTTACTATTATACGATATATACGTACATGTATTATATACGGTCAAATAATATAATAATAATTTCTGAAAAGCTCGTTTTGAAAATAAAATATTCCATCTGAAATCTGATAAAACGGAAAATAATTCAAAGTGAATCGTTTTCACTACGATTGGCTGAATCGTGTAATCCCTCGCCGGTTTAGAGAGCATATTATTACAGTCGAGTCGGACAAGTTTAATTTCCCAAGTAATCTATTTCGACGTAATTTATCGTAAAAAAGGATATTGCAGTCGATGTAATTTTTTTTTTTTTTTTCAAAAACTAAACCCTTAGCCTGTGCGTTATCGACGATGATGTGTTGGAGTATATAATATTTTTTAAAACAACGTTAGTCATATAATTGTTATTATTACAACATGAGAGTTGGAAAAGATATATTAGGATAACGTTTCGCGCGAGGGATAAATATTAATAATAACAAGCGGTGTCCGTTTTTAGATTTTGTGTGAAGCGATAAACGTGTGCGTGTTTTAATATTGTAATTGGTTTTTTTTTTTGGTCTCATTATTTTTTCGATTATCAGAATATTGGTGCCGTTTTCAACTTCGGTAAAGGTTCTGATGGTCAACGTTGTCTACTTAAGGGCGTTAATTACAAAATGTTGTCCACAACTTTTATAAAAATTAAGGAAATCGACGGGAAATTATGAAAAACCAGTAAATTTTACGGACTACCGGATTTCGACGGAATATAATTTTCGTCGTACGCTTTTTTTTTTTCAACAGGTAAAAACGAGCGTCCGCGAGAGATGAGCACGCGATTTCAAAAACAAAATATTATGTACAATGTTTTAATACGAGGAACAAGAGCGAATCGGATCTCTGGTGGAGCGCCGAAGTTTTTTTTTTTTTCGCCATACCGTCTCGAAAAGTAATTTCCGTAGAGCATAAACGCACACGATTATAAATAATATCTTATACAGAGTGTTTCCTGGAGCTCAACACACAAGCCGGTATGCTCGTGAGTATATACTCGAGTTTACGAGCAACATTAATCGCTGTAAAAGTCCTGGCGCACACGCGCGTTTTTAAAAATGTAATTCCATAATAATCGCTATCATAACGTTTTTAGCCTCGTCGTCGATGTTGTTTTCCCACCAGTATTTTAACTGTATTGTTATTCCGAAAAATACGATACATTTTTTAATCTTAATATATTTTTCCACGAATTAAAACGCATACGGTTCACGGCGAAATCTCTAGCGGGGCAAGTGATCTCACATCTACCCGCCGCCACATTACGATCGCCATCACAGGGGAAGACAAGCGTGCTCGGCTCGGGAAATCGAACGCAGCAGCAGCGGCAGCAGCAGCAGCTCTCCGGGGTTTCGTTGGATTTTTCTTTCGCATAAAAAAAAAAAAGAAGAAAAAAATCGCCACGGAAACTTTTCCCCTTTTCTGCGTAACGATGCTGGCGAAACGTATACGCTCTCGTTTTACGCGCGCGATACGGCTCGAACTCGCGATATTAATATTTATAACGTCACTGTGTAGTTCCCGGAAAGTTTATGTCCAATTACATTCCTGCAGGAGTAGTGTATATAATATAAATATACACCTCACAACGCGCGTAGTTAGTACTCGACGACCGAGTTACAACTACAGTATATATAGTATAGTTTCTCTCGGCTCGCAGCGACGCCGCCGCCGCCGTCGTCGTACAAACAACGATAATCCGGTCGGATTAACGAGTTAATTTGGCTGCGCGGTCTAACCGAGAGCTGTACGGTTTTTTTCTTTTTGTTTTTCTTTTTTTTTTACCAATCGATACGACGCGCGACGGCTATCCGCGATCGGAACACACAAAAGGCCGACGGGGAAAATCTATTTTCCAACGGAACGAATTAAAAAAACATATTTTATTATTTTACATTTTTGATAGAAAACAAAACATATCCTCTGAGGACACTGAAATTAATCGTACAATTTTTTCCTGCGGATCGTTCGGTTTTCAAATCTATTTAAATAACGTTTAATATATTTTTAAAAAATAGGTTCGAAGGTTTTCCAATTGTTGTGGTCCCAAAACCAGTTTTTTTTTTTGGTACGGTTCCAGTCTGCGGCGCGCACGACGACGTTTTAACACATTCGAAATATCAATCGAGAAAAAGAACCGTTTACATGTCATACGCGTCTAGAGAACTAATTACAATGATAATAATAATAATAAACTTACAGTATTTACTGCCGTCATCTCTTTCACCTTGGAACCGGCGCCAACATGTGTTGCTAAATCGTCTTCAATCTGAAATAAATTTAAACAATTATAAAACTCATTAAACAAACGTGTCAGCAATGGTATGAACGGCAAACGAGGGGAAAAACGGTGAAAATAACAATTTAAAAATACAACATTCTGTTAAAACAAATGAAATGTCATTCGTCTTACATCGCCCGTCTTTAAAAATAAAAAATAAAAACACAACAGCTACCTACGTTAGCTGATAATAATAATATTACGTATACTTGTTCTATACATAATAATATATTATTTCATATTTTTGTTAAATTTTAATGTTTTGAAATGAAGTAAAATATTCACAATTTCTACTTTGTTTTGGTCATAGAAAACGGACCAGGGCTAATTCAATAAGCGCCGCTGGAAATTAATTACATTTTCATCTCATTTCGTCGGGCCGACTGAATATCGCTACTAATTTCAAAAAAAAAAAAAAACAAATAACTAGAAAATTTGTTTTTATTACCATTATCTTTATTAGGTGTATCGAAATCTCATTTTACTCACAATATTTATATAGTTGCAAGTTGCAAAATCATTTCAATCGCATCATTATCATACGATGTGGTCGACCACCCATGGATAACTCTTTTCGATCGATAAAACTACTATACAATATTTGTGAATACTTCATTTTCATTAAATTTCAGTGAAATAATTTTTTGTCGGACAAAACAGCTTGACGACGTATTGCGCAAATATTATTCTTACTTTTATAAAAGGTATGAAAAATATGAAAATTCTTCTCAAATTGTTGTTTTTTTTTTTTCAAGCAATTAAATGTCAAATGTTGACAAAATGAAAGAAAATCATCAAACTTTTGCAATTAAAAGTCATACAGTTTTCAATGTAAATACTTGTAAGGCTTAAAAATGTAATGAAAAGCATTAGTCGTGAAACGATTTTCTAGGCGTAAGGAAACTAAAATTTGAACGCAATAGATTAAATGAGAAATGACAAATAAATGTGCGTAAAAACAAAAGACCGAGCCTTCTTTCGTTCGGAATCGTTTTTCGAAATCCGTTGCTGTCGACACCGACATGGATTTCAAATGCATTTGCTATTTAAATCCTAAAAATTGCAGCCCAATCGTTGTCGAGTCGAAACGATAACGCGCCCCACAGCGAGCGAGAGTCCTTTCGTCAGGGCCCGGCCCCTGTAGCCCTTCTAAAAATGCGACCATCGCGCGGTGAAAAAAAAGAAAAGAAAAGAAAAACGTTTTTTTTTTCCTTTCTTTCTCAAATCAATTTCCTACGGAACATAGAAGCCACATTATATATTACGAATAAACGATTGCGGCCCGAAAGTAATTTATATTCCATACCGCATCGTGTGTATAGGCGCGCGCAGCGTTCTAAATATATATATATTACATACTTGCATCGGGAAAAGTAGGTATAATAAAAAATAAATCGCATACCCGTTGTGGATGGAAATTCGACTAAGTCTGAGTTATTGGGCTTAAAATATAATTTATATATTTCCGTAGCCTCCGTTAACGGGGGGGGGGGGGGGTTATTATAAGTAAACCCGTTGCGTTTCGGAAAAGAAAAAAATTTGCGTTTGTCGCAGCAGGTCGAACGATAAATTAATATTATTATACATTATCGTGCCCATTTAATCGAATGAATTTTCCCAAGATAATGGCTTTATTGTTGTGATTTTTACGTCGCGTCGTATGAACAAATCAAAAACCCCGAAAAATGATTCGCTATGAAAATAATTATAACTAATATAACTCTCTGCGCGTCTGCTGCGTTCTCGTTTGCGACGTTATGTTGTTTTCTCGTAATTCGAAACGTTTTATAAATATTAATATAACGGTCGATATTTTTATCGTACCAAACGACGACGTAATAATATGTATTTGAACGCGAATCCGCGAAATATTATTAATTAATCGGTCGCCGGGTCTAAACAGAATTCAATCGACTGCGGCGGACGTTCGGCCGATTCAAGACGGTTTCGGTGGAAATCAATCCGACATCAAATCCGGCGAGCAAATAAACGCGACGTCGTCGTTAAAATATCATACACGACCCGAACGTGATTCGATGAAATCGTCAAGTTTTACGGTCGTAAAATCATCCAACTCCAAAAAAAAAAAAAAAAACATCACGCTCGCGCACACACATCAATCGGTGCTGCAGGTGTGTAATATGTTATGTATTAATTTTTTTTTTCATCGCAATTTTTTACTCGATTACGACACTAGTATAAAACATTTCTTACCATAGCTTACGACATGGTCACATCAATATTATTGCGCGCAGAATATTCTAATACCTAATCATTTCCTCGATCACTGAAAATCACTTAGGACGCGAATAGGGTTTGAATTTAAAGACAGTCTGTCTACGCTTTTGTCGGACCGTCGAAGGACGCGCAAACAATTTAGGATTATCGTCCTGAAAATCGACTCAGGACGAACCCTATGACGTGCCCGGGGGAGGGATATTCTCCCCTTCCATTATCCTTTTTTAGCCAACCAATAGAAAACGACTTATTAGAATTGTTTTTACACATCACCCTAATCATGCGCCCGAGTGTCTAGGGTTAGGTTAGGTTATACATTGTTTTCGATTTAACGCTGTCGTTATAATATCCGTTTTAGTACTACGACTGAGGTTCGTCTGAATCATCTAGGAATGATTTCGTGTGAGCTTTTATTGCGCGACGATGAAAGTCGTCATTTTAAAAGCGCGCCGGCCGCGTGCGTGTATTTCGCAGCCTGAATTTGATAAAAATTTACATTTTTCCCCGCACACTAATGTATTAGTTGTTGTTCTTCGTAAAACACACCGCTACCTACGAGGCAAATACTAGAATTTCACCGACTATATTATAAAGCGTTAGAGATTTAAAGAATCGGGGACGGAAAGAAATCAAAACGATACGTTTAGAAACGGTAGAGAGTAACACGGTCACACGGAACGCTAAAATATTTAGTCGAAGGAGGACTAAAAACAATCCTGAGGGGTCGAAAGCACCGACGACGCTCTGCTGTGTTCGCGTCTTCGGGGCCACTCCTGCGTCGTCGCATTTAAATGTATTATCCCCGTTTAAAATTCCTGGACACGCCGCCGTCGCCGCTGAACACGCGCTACCGAATAACGCTATAATTGCGCGGGTCCGAGTTTTCCGAGCGATTCGTTTGCGCAAAGTCCGCCCGAACGCAGGGCGCATTATACGTATACACGCAACGTCTACGATTATATTATAATATTACTTATTCCATCACCGCGGTAGACCGTAAAAACGTCGTCGTAGGTACCCGAGGCGACCGTCGTCGCCGGGTCGAGCGTACGAATGTTCGCGGTCGACGGCGGCGCGCGCATGTAAACGCGAGATTATTATGAATAATAGATAAATTGTTCTCCGGTCCTTTCGGAACGGTTTACGCGACTTAAATCCTTCACGTGCCGGGGCCGAAAAGTTTAAAGGCTATGCGGCGGCGACGGGACGCCGCCGTACGTAATGTGTATAATAATATATTTACGCGCCGTACGTGCGCCGAAACACAAACTACCCCGCGACGGAGTTGTAGTATTGTTACGGGGAGGACGCGCGTGACGCGACGCGACGTAGTAGGGCAGGACAGAGCTAGGGGATAATTATCAGGACCTGGAATCGCGTGTACTGCGCCCTCGCAAAAAGTAAAGCGCGCGCGGCGATAAATGATTTTCTGTTCGGGGGGTTTTTTTTTTTCAGACTCTTGGCGACTTTTTATTGTTAAAAAAATGCATAATATTTACTGATTTCCGTGCACAAGTTCGACGATAATGGAACGTACGAGAGATTCCATGGATAACAACAGTCGCTGTTTGTATAAAAAGTCGACGACAATATTAGAAAAGCGTTTGGAAATGAATTTTTGACGAAATCGAGTGTCTCGACGAATATAATATATTTTAATGAAATTTTCGCCATGCATATAGGCACTTGAAACTTTTGAGAATACTTAGTTTTTAATCGGCTATAGTTTAATTACTTTTTTTAATTTATGATGTTAAAACTCGAAAGTTTAATACGAAATTCCTCATAAGTCGATCTTACTTAAAAGCAAAATTATTATCGAAAATAATCCACGTTATAGGCGCGGTCTTTTTTTTTCTTTCGCGCTAAGCGTTCGATTGTTGTTCGACAGTTTCTATGAAATTCTATAAAATCGCGATAGACGGCCGCCATCCGGGTTGTTTTCAAAACGAATAAAAGTTTTATTTTCAATCGCCGCCGAGACCTGAAAAATGTGTGCTCAAGATAGCTCATGAATTGCTCCGACATTTATACGACTTGTGTACATCAATGGAAATGCACTATGAATTTCCACCGACGATATGACGTTCGAATATTAATAATTTCCACGAAATCCCGGGTACTTCCGACGAATTTCAATTAAACAGTATTATAACCATGGTTATTATTATAGTTGTACTCTAATGAAATCACCAATAACGCTATTGATTATATATTATAATATCCAACTAGAAAATAGAAATAGTGGACGATAAAAATACATCCGCGCCCTTTCGCTCTGGTCGTTTTCCCAAAGCAATAGTACACGCACCTGCGCGTTGATTTCGAATTAAAAGACCGATTATTCACCGTTATCTCACACCCCCCCGTCGGTGACCGACTTTCCGACTCATATACGATTCCGATTTTTCCGGTCCAATGCTTCTTTTTCTTTTTTTTATTTGCAGACCCCGGATGGGCGTTATATTATATTATATTGACGTTTACCCGCGTACGGGTCTCGTTTCGCGACGGTTTTAAATATGAAAATTTTAAGTGCTCGCTTCGCGGTGGTTTTGAGGATAAAGGAAAAACGTGCGGTTTTACCGGTTTCTCCGGCTCGTTTATTTGCACGTTTCATACTCGGCGACAATTCAGGCGGTATCCGCGCGGAACGTCACTGCGGGCTACACGCTTTTTATTTTCACAAAAACAACACACGGTGCGCGCGGCGTACGAAAAATTAAAAATTTCATGCCTCGGCGGTATAGCATAAACGAGAGTATTAAATACCTGCGCGGGTTACAACGGGCGGATAGTCTTTTCGCATAAAACGTACACTTATATATCCGCGTGTACATCGAGGGTTCCAATTTTCCCGTCGTCCCTCTCCGGAGACGAGCTCTAAAAGTGTATATAAAACGTATATATATATTTATATACACGAGCGAGCACACTCGACTCCGCGACGACCTCAATAATTAGTTATATTTTCCTTTCGCACTCTTTTTCCGCCTCTTCACGCCACCCGCGGCGCGACGCGTCCTTATATATATATATACGATAATATACTTTGCTCATTCACTTCCGCTCGCGGTCCTTCCGCCCCGTCCGTCACTCGAGACGGCGTATTATTATTATTATTATTATTGCTCGCAGATAAGAGACCGCGCGAATTGTCCAACAGGTTAGATACGGCGCGCTGCAGTTTACCGCGGCGAACAGGTGCGAACGTGCCTAAGTGCGTTTTTATTTTTTCCTTCTTTTTTCATTGCCTTCGTATTTACCGACGGCAAACAAAATCGCCAGGCACCCGCGAACGCGAACGGCGGTAACGACGACGATAATAATGATAACAATAATAAAAATAATGATAATAATAATAGTTTGATTTACCGCCCAGTCAGTCGACTCGGGCGCGCACGGTAAGTGTTAGAAAATCTATCGTAATTTCCAAATCGTTTTTCAGATGAATTATTTTGCCAATGAACGAAAATTACGCGCGAGACGACGCCCAATTATATCGTGTGTGTGTGTATTCAAACGATTTGTAATATTTCTTTTGAAATTATTTACAAAGTAGACTCAACACGTTGCAGGTATATTTCAGGAGTTGAGGGGGTCATGAGAATTTGTAGCCGTTCGAACGCGCAAGCTATGGTGAAAAAAAAAGAAGTTAATTATGAGTCACGACTAGAAAAAATAAAAATATCCTTTCAAGAATGTCGTATCAAATATTCTACTCGGTTTTTTATCGGAAATTTAAAAAAAAAAAACTGTTTACAGAAATATATGTATTACCAAGAGTTAGGTATTCATTTTTTTAATTAAAGAAGGGAAAAACATCACTTTTGCGTAACGTTTTTCCACAGAGGAAAAAATATTTAATACAAAGCGACGGGAATGTGTCATAATGTTTACGCGCGTGATGATTTTAATGACGTAAACAATGTACGTTTTAAAAAAAAAAAATAATAAATATAAATTACGTCAACGAGACGCCTTACGAATAAACAACGGTTAATCGATATTATTTGTTTTCGACGAAAATAATAATTATTGATCCCGAACGTTTTGTAAACCGAAACGTTGTTTACATAATTATTATTGTGTACAATAATCGAAATTTCTTAATAATGTGGCAATATTGTAATGATATTAAAAACTATTGTGTTAACCGATTTACTAATAATGTAAGAAAAACAAAATAAAATTGAAAATTATATTATTGATAATGAAAAACTGACTGTAATTTCGTATAATTTAAGGTGGCCAAGGTGTGTGAATAATTTTTGTAGTTTGTATGCGGAACGAAACAGAATTCTGACGAAAACCACACTATTGTCTAATATCATTATGTTTTGTTTCAATCGCGTGCACTACGCGACGGCAACGTATAAAATAGCGTCTACTACGATTAAACATTGTGTAGTTCAAAAAATGAAGTATGTACACTACGAAATTTGATGAAATGTGTTCTCTGAAAATGTTTCAATTTTTTTTTCATTATTGATTTTTAGTATAAATGTCATATTGAAATATTGCGAACAGAAGGAATATTTTAATAACAAATCGTCGTCGGTGTGTTTTTGGTAAACCTATCGCAAAAATAAACGTAGAATTGGTTTTAATGAATACAAATCATTTCTAATATAAAAGTTATTTTAATCACTTTTCGATCGACTATACATCGCTGGCTACAAAATTGCGTTTTTAAAACGATAGTGAAAAATAAAATAAAATTTCAGACCTTGCGCGACCGACACGGAGTGTTTTGAAAAAAAAAATGAACTCAAATAAGGTCGCGTCGTGGAAAATCGGACGGCGGGCGCGGCCTTAACGATTTCGAACGATTTAACAGTCGGACGGACGTGTATAAATATAAATTCGTATATTATACGTATACCGGCGGCGGCGCGGCGGTCGCGCGGCGATAAATTCGTCTTTGATTTTTATTCGTTTCGAAACTATACGTAAAGGTGCGTATGCGCCGTTATCCGCGCACCGTCGCATCGTTTCGCATTTATAGCCAAACTTTTTGCAACGACCCGTTACACTCCCGATAACATCTCGAGCCCCCGGAACGCACGATGATGATGATGATAATAATAATACGATGTCCTTATATCGCGCACGGTAACCATGGTTACCACGGTCGCTTGTAACTCAAGAACGACCGTCAGCCATATATATATGTATAGTACTTTAAGATTAAACCGGAATCATAAGCCTTACTCAGAACGAAACTTTTATATATATATATATATACACATACACTCACACATATATATATATATACGTATATATTGCTCGTCATCGAGTCCAGTAGGACGGACACGCTAATTAATTAGAGAGACCCTGTTCTGTGCCCGAGCAACTGGAAAAACGAACAAGGGTATACACTTCAATATATTGTATATGGGTCTGATTTCAATGATAATACGCCGTTATATTATATTATGTCTGGTATATATATACGCAATTATAACCGTTAAACTTTAACGTTCGCCGTATTATCGTAGATGTATATTTTAATAAAATCAAATGGCCAGACGTCTCGACGTTAATAAAGGACGGGCCGGACGGAGAGTGGTGGACGGGGGGGGGGAGCGGGGGCTGTCCCTTTTTAGTATCGCGAGATTCGCTTTATCGGAAAATTATCATACTATTATTACTATTATGTCGGGTTTCTCGACAAAGGTTTCTCTCATTTTACCATATTAGTTAATGACCAGTAACAAACGAATATAAAGGCGATACTCTTCAGCTCGAACAAAAGGTGTTTCGAACAAAACCGAACGAGCAAAGGCGGAGAAAAGTTTAGGAATATAATATGTATGTATGCGTATATTATATGTAAATGTGTGTACACGCGTTCGCGAAAGAGACTACAAACTTGGGATTGATAATTAGAAACTTTGCAAAGATACAATGCGAGTTTCGCATCCACGCGCGGCATTATATTATTGTTATATAATATGCGCGCGTGTATTGAAAAACAAAGAAAATCGAGCAGTTCGACTTAAACGGATTATTCGCTATATACGCGTATATACGTAGTTGGTACGCGGAACTGTACGGCGATCGCTCCGCGGCGGCATCGAGCTAGAAAATTACAAAACTCTTTGATACAACAGAATTTCAAATACCGAGAAGAGAAATAAAAGTTATATTATTATTATTATTATTGGTTTGAGACGGGGGGGGGGGGGGACGGCTTTGTTCGCGTAATAAGTGTTTTTGAAAAACTAAAAAGTACCTAATAGTATATATTATTATATCAAACATAGCTGCCGGGCAACGATATTCGACGATCCCGCGGTGAGCTCTGAACGTTCTAAAGAGTTTATGGTATGGTCGAAAGTGTATTAAAATAATATTAAATATAGGTTTTCACTTCTTAATTCAAGCTAAAATGTGTTTATGACTTTTTGTTAAAAATAACTCTAATATCACGACGAGGAACGTAAAACGTTATACGTTGTCGCGTCGACTGTGCATTACGCGTGTAACATGTACTAACACTATACTACGTATGTTGAATAATTAAGAATAGAAAATCTCGATTTTTAAAATGACTTCCGGTCGAAACTCGACGTCGTCGTTGTCAAGGTCGATATTTCGGTGCGTGTGTGCTCGTTAACTGTCATATTGCTGTCGGCGCGAGCAGAGAATTTCCAACCGAGAGACTCGAATTCCGCCCGTAACCGTAGATCCGGAATGACCCGACTTCGGTGCGGAGAGAAACGACGAAGGAGAAAAAGAAAAATATGAAGAACAAAAAGAAAAATAGAAATAAACGGCGAGTAGTTTTGTTTTTAGAATGTATTCGGCTAACGTCCAAAATATATTATTCTCTCTTACACCTATATGTATATAGAATATAGTGTCTCTCGCGACGTCGTGAAAGACAGAAATATCGGATGGCGTTGTTACGAGAAACGTAGGAGGCGCAGCGAACGGACTTTCCACCGGGGAATCGACCGTGTTAATAATAAACGGTAGTTGTTTTTTTTTTTTTTCCCCGCCGTCGAGAGACGACGTATGAAATTTCCAAACGCGATTTATGCCCGCGCGCGCGGATCGTTCGGATTTTACCTGTCGTACTACGCGCGTTATAACGAACCCTTATAACAGTATCGTCGACACTCCGCTGCTCTCCGCGCGCCGCCTAATCGATTCAATTAATAAATTTGTCGTATGTAAACACATTATACACAACTTGCAGCCGTTTATCATAAACTATCGAATTTGAAAGCCGATCGTCGCGTTATCGTCATCGTCATCCTCCTCGCAGTAGTTACAAACGATTTACGTCCGTCCACCGATCGAAAACAAAAGAGTCTACGTATACGTAAACGTCAAAAAATAACGACACCGTGATGTAATCGACTTTCGAACGGTCTGCGAAAAAGGAGAGGAAAAAAAAATAAATACGAAAAAGCAGCGCGCGCGTGACAGCATTACGCGTCGCGTTCGTCTGCAGGGCAAACAACGATGTGCCTCCTCCCACGCACTTTTCGCTCACCGATGTGACGATTCGCCGTGACGACGATAATTGACAGACGATAAAGCGCGGAAAACCGAGAGATGGAAAAAAAATGAAATGACCGAATAACAACGATTGATTCGGACCCGCGAGGGAACGAAAAGCTTCAGACGCCACCAGTCGGAGGGGAATTTTTCATTATTTTTATTTTTTTGTTTATTCCGGCGGCGGGCCACTGCTATATTTCCCGTCGACACACAATGCGTCACGTTCGTGCCGAGGACGTGATACACAAACAATTGTGTTAATTTAAAACGCTCGAGGGGCTCAAATTTCGTGAAAGTAACAAGATTAAAGCAGCGGCGGCGGCGGCGGCGGCGGCGGCGACGACGACGACGGACGGAGAAGACAAATATATATAGAGAGAGAGAGACGGCGCGCAACACTGGCAGCAATAATGAGATAAGACAAGTCATTAAATTCGTTGCACACGGCTAAAAGTCGGATAAAAGGATCTCTCGGGCGATGCGTATTACGCGTAGGTATTACGCGTGTGAATACAGCGAGCTCGTCGTATAAAAAATCACACGAGCGGTTAAAAACGTCCGGCCGTCGACGTGTCGTCCACGCTCCGCGCGCGAACTCGACGTGGGATGCGCGCGCGCGCGCGTATTGTAAAAGAGAAAAATCACAGACGGAAAGAGATGGAAAAAAAAAAAAGGCAGAGAAAGGAAAAAAAATAAATAAGAAAATATTACGCGCACTTCAAAGAACCCCGTATAATTTACGACGGGCGCACGGGAGAGAATACCCCGCCGCCGCCGGGCGAAAATAAACCGAGAAATTTACATGATTTATCAATTATTTAAAACTAAATTGAGATTTACCACTCTTCGAGTTGTCACGTTTTGTTGTTGTACCGCGGTAATGTAATTAGAGATACCCCTCAGGGGCGGTTTGTCAATTGAGAAACAAATTAAAGCCAGTGTCTACAACTCTAAGTTAAGAGCTGAATAGTTAATCATCACATCTTAAAAAAAAAAAAAAAAAATGTTTTAAGCTGCGTTAATCTCTTTTTTTTCTGTATTTATTTTACCTCTTGTTTTTTTTTTTTTTTTACTTTTTATATATACATATAATATATTATGCCTTCGACTCGAAATAGTCTTATTGTAGTAGCGCAAGCGGACAATGTGTAATATTATATTATTTCGATGTTGTGCGTTTCGAAACGTCCAAACGTTTCCCCAAACGTTTAGGAAACGCATACGTGATTATAACAATTACGTGCTAAAACTACGGGGTTAGAAATTAATCGTTTCAGAACTCGAGGGGTCGAATTATGGGTACTTAATGCCTGTAACTTTGAGAGCTCCCTAAAAATGTTGGACAGATCCCAAATCGCGAGACGAGTTTTGCACATTATTTTAAAGGTTCGATAATAATAATGACCTGAAATGAAAATTAATAAAGTAAATACGCCTATATTGCGAAGTCTCGAGTTTTTCGAAATGTTTATATTTAAATAAACAAATTTAAAAAAAAAAAAAAAAACACTCGGGGATGATTGATTGTAGCAAAAAGCAGCACCACAATATTACCTGAAGTTGATAGAAGTGAAATACGTAAATTTTGATTAGATAAAAAAAAAAAAAAACTTAATTAATATGACGTGTTCCCCGACCTGACCTAATCATTTCGAGTAGCCGTGCTAATTAATTCAGTCACCTGCGATGATCATATTATAGTTTCACGGCCGTGCGCGAATTAAAAAAAACGGTTTACCTAAAAATCGAATATATAAATAATTTTTGTAATATTTTTACCGTTAAAATACTATTCTTCAAAATAATAAATATTACTATTAGTGAATATATTTTTATTTTTATTTATTGCGACGTTTATAGCGTTAATAAAAATGTTTATGGTGGTGTTTTTAAAGGTACCGAAATGATTTATTATTATTTTTACAAAATTTTAACTAGAAAACAAATAAAATAAACTACAATGAAAATCAAAATATATTTTCTTATCTCCTCCTAATGTGTGAAACGTTAGGCGCCGCCGTAAAAGTAAACAATATTAATTATAATATTATATCCGTTGTAAAATTATTGCAGGGGAAGTTATTGCCCATCTTTCAAAAGTCCAATGTACCGAGGTGACGAACAGTAACGTGATCGGGACTTGATATTATAATTACGATTGAAAACGCGTTTCCACTCGGACGGACCAACACTTTATATTTTCGACATAGCCCCCCGTGACGCGTCCGTTTACGTCGTTGACGAGCACTGTTCCGGGAAGACGCCGACCGGAAAAACTTCCGAATTCCCGGTGGCCCGAAACGCCCCCGCTGCGGATGTCCACCATGACATACGTACTCTACGTATGCACTCTGCCTCCGAGTCGGAAAAAAACGCGACAGAGGAAACGCGGTTCCAGGAAGGACCGGCGACCGGAGCACTCGGGGAAGTGAATAATAAGACTTCTAAAAAATCGTGCGCGCGCACGGACGTTCCTAAAATATTATACGTACAAGGACAAAAAAAAAAAAAAAAAGAAAAGAGGAAACCACCGAAAAGTCTATGCGACGTGTGTTCGCGGACGGAAACGCAGGGCGTACGATGAGGTGCCGTCGCCATTTTCTTATATCCTTTTGTATATATATGTAAGTATAATATATATATACACCTTTCTTCTCCGCTGCCTTCCCGCGTACCGCAATATTTTCACCGAGGTCTTTTAACCGTTACACTCTAATGATGTTTCTTGCCGCAATGTTTCCCGAGATCGAAAGGCGGGGGCGGGCGAGACCCGTCTCTTTATTTTTCCGCTTGCGTGAACTCTTTGCCAACTCTTCATCTCGCGCGCGCCGCCGCCGCCGCCGCCGCCAACGCGCACTAGTAGTTATCCTATGTTACTATAGTATGCGCGGTAGACAACCGGCGGCGGGTGGCGACGGCGATATTCCATTACAATTGATAAAACGCATTAGAACCCTTTTGTGTCATCCTTTTCGACGACCCGACAGGATTCCGTTTCGGGATCTTTGTTAACGTTAATATCCATTCACGCAGCAGTAACCGAGTACCGCGGGGGAGAGCACGTTTTCGAGTCGGCGAGGAAATATTATATCGAATTCGCGGCGGCGCTCGCGAGCCCGAAAACGTTCGAACGCGCGTCGTGGACGATATTTTATAATATAAAACAATACGACGCGATCGACGAAAAATATCGCGAAAAACCACGTGTTTACAGATTTTCGAAGAAAAAAAAACTCGCAATACATCACGCAAACGGGCAGACGACGTCACTTTCGACCGTTCTCGTCGCGCCGACAGACGCGCGCGCGCCCGGACAAAACGAAACTCTCGCGAGACCCGTTGTGAGTACACCTTGTACTTACTTTCGATCGCCCGACAAACACGATACGTTGTACTATCGGTTAATGAACGCCAACGAAATCTCACAACGGTTTCGCGAGGAAACCTTTTCCCGCCGCGCGTGCAAAACCAACTCACGTCTCGCACGATGACCAAGCGACCGCGGACGATCAACCGAAATCGACGACGTCTGTACAACTTTTCGGAACGCGTCTCTCGTTCAATCCATCACGAGCGGGTCGGGTTAGGAAACGACTACATAATTACGAGATTTGTTCCGATCGAGACGACTGATTTTCGGAGATGGGTCGAAAAGTTACTGCACTGCGTGAAAAAAAAAACACGATGTCGTCGGAAAATTTAAAAGTCAGATCGATACAAACTATATATTGTTGAAAGTCATCCATCACGCCGAGGACGAGCGTCGTCGGTCGTATACGAGACAATCGAAGAAAATAAAAATAAAACAAAGCTAATAATAATAAGGCGGCACGAGAGCCGTTCGTTCCAGTTCGGTAATAGACGCGCGGAGCCAAAATTAATATTGAGACCTATGCGAGCCGAAAGGACCTCTGCATAAGCACACATGATATGTTCATTGTACGCGAGTATAGATACTTTCAAAATCCCTTTGCGCTGTTCGACCGCAAAATTATTTTTAGTGCTATTATCGTATTGTAAAAGCAGACTCTTGTTCGAGTAAACCACGAAGGTGTGTGTAAATTGTGAGTATTACGTTAAAACATTAAAATTAATTGACATAATCATTAGTGAATAGTAAAATGTAAAACTAACATAATAATGTGTACGACTAACTTTAACAATGAAACACTAGTAGTTGTCGAACAGTAACTGATTGATTCAGATAGTAAACCGTTATGGATGAAATGTCAAAAGTAAAACCGATTTACAATTGAAATCGTTATCAAACTTTTGTAGTGTTTACATTTTTAGCACTAACATCCTACCTCGTTTTCAGGTCAAGTATGGATCAAATCGTGAAGAGATTTTCAACTCGAAAGTTTCGTATAAATATTTTCGAACAATTCGAATAGAGTATACGTACATACAATACGGACGAAGTTAAAAAAAAAAAAAGAAACGCTCGAGATAACTCGATGCGAAAAATTTAACAATAATTGTTGCTTTAACAATATTTTTTCGTACAAAGTTGAGCTTTTATTTCGGACGACTAACGCTAAACGAATAACAATCAACGGGCGTTTACGACGACGTTCAGTAATAATTATTGGGAAATATTATTCGTATATTATTATTGCCGTTTACTCTATGCGTTCACTATACGGTAATGTATCCGATTTAACACGAGTATATGTGCGACGTGAAAAACGGGACACCTCAAATCGAGTCGCGCCGTTTTCGTCGGTTTATTTCCCGAAAACAAATGTCAAAAGCGCACGGGGGGCTCGATCCAAATCGCGTCCTCCGTTCGACGTGACACAACGCTAAAAACCGTCGGGACGACTAGAGTTCAAAATACGTCTCGTTTTCATAATGGGAAATTCTAATCGCAGACCCGCCGTGCACGATCTCAGTTTTGCTCCAGTCGTCGTTGTAACTATGACGTCACCCGTTCGACGACGATTCGCGCGACGCGATTTAGCAGCGACATCAACGGGGCCGTGACAGATGTAATGGTTATTAAAATTTAACTCGAGGTCGTTTTGCTCTCGCTCTTAGAACGGCGGCGATATCCGTTGTTTTTTTTTCAGTCGTTCGTTCACATCAGTCACCGCGCAACTAATCCAGATGTTAAACCATCGATAAACCGTGCCGCCGTTTGCATATAATTTTATAACTCGATCTCTCTCTCTCTCCTCTCGGTAGCCCGCCTGTTTCGTCCGGAATACATTTCAAAGTCCTACGCGTCCCACGCGAACGATCCTAATTCCCAGACAAACTCAAAACATAGGTCCGTTACTCGTTATTACCCCCCCGCGTTATCCAGACAATATACCATTCAGATAATCTGTCTATAGATAAACACAAACGGTTTCCTCGTCGTCGTCGTCGTGCCCAGATGATAATACATAATATTAGTATCACGAAACGTCATATTCCCATCTCGTCCGGACGAATAAAAAAAAACAAGGTACACATTCGAAAACGACGACGACGGTTCAGACGTAACGTTAATTACAATTCTGTTAACAGTTTACGGATTTTCGTAGGAAAATCACTTTAAATCCTACGCACGTATGATTTATACTCGACTGTTTGGACGTATTTGAGTATAAACAAAATAAATAATGGCCGCTTTGAACTCGCGATTGATTTCCTACTCGTGGAAATGTTGGCTCCTCTTCCCGCGTTCGAACCTCGTCTTATATAATATACGTACGTATTATTCAAACCGTTATCGACTATAATGGTGTTTATGATGTCATTAAACGTTTTGTAGAGAAAAAATCGCGTTTAATCATATATTATTAATAGTGGTCGAATATTACTTTCTCGCGCAGTAAGGGAAACACAAAAAGTGCGCGATGCAAGCCCAAAATTCAAAAGTTCGAAAATAAGGGCCACCCCGATGTGTGTGTGTGTGTGTATATAATATTATGTACTTATATTATGTATTATAATACGTAAGTATGTATATGTAAATGTAGCTGAGTGCGCCGCCGCCGGTCGAGTTTTACGAACCAAAGTAGCTGCCGTGTCGACGAGGATGGGGGGGGGGGGCTCTCGAAGAGGAAAAGGGTCGCCGGCGGAAGAGAAGAGAAAGGTTTCGCGGGGTAAAGCGGCGGCGGCGACCGTGTCCGTAAGCCGATTACCATAAATTTCCGACGGCCGGCACCGGCTCGACGAGAGCCGGCGGAAGGGAATCGGGAAAATAGCGCGGCCGATGGCGAGAGAGGAGGGAGCCGCGGCATTGCGCATCGAATTTTAATGATCGGCCCCGGGCGGCTTCGGCGGCGGCGGCGGCGGCGGCGATCGCGGGCGCGCACAACCGAATTCGAACAAAACCGCCGCCGCCGCCGCAGTCGCCGCGATTAAAAAACGATCGAACGTCGTCGCGCGTTTTGTTGTTTTTGCACGGTCGGCCCCCGCAAGGACTTCCGGTCGGAGGTGTTCAATGGAACTGCGGCGTCTGGCTACTATCGCGGTCCAGAGAGACTTGGGATTTTTCGAAATTTTACTACTAGCCGAATTATACTACCCGCGAATTCACACGCGCGTTTTTTTCCACTCGTCAAAGTTGATTATTAATTTAGAATAAAGAAAGTCTAGGGGAAAAGTTACAATGGTCGGTCGACGCGTTATTATTATTTATATTTTTTGTCGTGTTAAAAATGAACTCGATTAAAATTTAAAACTCGATAATAATTGTTTTCAACAGAAAGACGACAGCCCAAGACACAACAGCTAACTCTGAATCGATCGCACGTGAAGCGATTATTTTCTCCCGACTATACTCCGTATCGGACAAGTCAATGATGATATCAAATATAACCGTCGTTTCTCGATCAGACGAAATCGTATTGAAAATCACAAATCAAACGGTTTAATTAAATCAAAAAATTCAACGATTATTAACTCCAGCGGTAACATCAGTAACTAGTTAAATTAAAAATTGAATAAAAAAAAAAAAAAAATGACGACGAGTTGATAAATCTAGTTAAAATTAACATAACATTTTAATTTGGTTTTAATTTTCAACTCGTTAACGCCTTGGTAATTATTGTACCTACCTACTACTCGTATTTAAGCGGAATTCGCGCGACGAAACGGTCATTTATTAAACGCATAGTATTTAATCATGATATCATCATTAATGTAAATATTTTTGCAATCATCATCATTGCAAATCGTTTTAACGAGTGTTAAGACAAAATGTAAACAATTGAAATCGACAACGCGCGTTATTAATTAATCAATATAACAATATTGATAATAATTTAATTAATTAATAGTTTTTAATTATATCAATACTCTCGTTGTCCCTAGCGACCGACGACGGAAGAACATTAGTTATATTAATCAATGACTCATTGCGTCTAAAGATATTCAACGAACAATTCCGAGCTATCGTATATTAAATACCGTTTTTATTATTTTTTTCAATCGGTAGTTTTAAGTAGTATAATTCTGATTATTAAAATTTTATGATCTGCAGTAAGTGCTTACGACCCGGGCCCGGTCGAGCGTTCGAGAAAATCTCCAAGGGCCGCCAACACTTTGGGCCGATAGGGGGAAAAAGGCCGCGATCCAGCACCAGTGAATTACGAAATTATTTAGCCGAGTAGAGGATGTCTAATGCCAAAACTCAAATCCGCATCAAGTCCACTATTATAATATTAAAATATGAGCCACTATACGGCGAGCCGGTAGAAAAACATTTCTCGAAGGGCCGAGAGACTACCCAACCCGATCCTGCCTACGACCTGTATTAAAAACACAAAGAGACAGACCGTTAATGGTGCCGCGTGTCGTTCGTTACGAAATAATACAATTCTATCGGCTAAAACTCGTATAAATAATAGTTTGTCGTTCGTTTTTCAATTATATATTTATCAAAAATAATGTTATCGAATAACCGTTTTGATGGAAATCGAACGCGAATTCAATGTAATAATTGACAAGTTCATTGAATTATTATGTCATTTCGGTGTTTTTTTTACGCGGACGTTTTTAGTAAAATTACAAACAAATTGACTTTTAAACGGCAGAAAATAATTGGGTTCCTTGTACATAAATTATGTCATAATTGGCAGACATAATTATTGTGTCATTGTTTTCTTTTCGTTCAATTTAATTCCATTCAAGTTCACGAAATTACAAGGGCATGGTATAGTTGGTATTATGCGCACGGCAACGTCAAATCTCGAGAGAGAGAGGAAAAAAAAAACATAATATATTATAATAATCACTTTTCTATAAAACAGATGGCGTTTCGTCAGTTAAAAAATAATTTGCATTTTCAGTGCGACTTAATTTATTCAAGACGAGACGTTATTTCGTCCCTCGCGTTTCACGAGAATTTAAATTTAAACGCACGCCCTTCACACTTTGCGCGGCGCGAATCCGTCGAATAATAATGTTAAATTTTAAAACAATATTATCATCAGATTTGTTTACAGTGCCGATAGAAACGAGTCGGTTAAGTAAGTGTATACATATATTCTCTTTTCGATAATAACGATAAAAAGCAAGCAAAAAAACCGTGTTTTTACTTAATTACGGAAACGGCTATTTACGAAAAATTAAAACGTGTTTTAGGTCGTAACGAAATCGATATATTAAAATAAAATCGTTTGTTAATGCGAATCGGCGGACTATGCTCGGTCAACCGAACCCAGCTGATACATGTCGTATTTATGACGAACACGTGTAGCTCATACGATAACAAATATATAATTTAATAAAAAACCATCATATTATTATAATAATGGAGTTATTAGACGTGAAAAATGTTGACTCCGTAAAGGGCGATCGCCCTATATATCCCTCTCCTTCCCCTCTATCCTTAATCCAAACTCTGACGCCATGACCACGAAACACTAACAAATGTTTGTATTTTTTTCGATTATTAAGTAATAATTGGTGTATTATTGAATACGATAATACGCAATTTGAAAGATAATAATCGCAAATATAATTGGTCGTATAATGCAATAGATCATATTGTCGGGAGTTCAAAAAAAAAAACAAACGAATCGGGTCGTTATTGCGTCACACCGCCCACTGGCAAGACAATAGTACACAAAGTTCGAGTCCAAAGTTCGCAAACGCAACCGGTTTTTATCGTGTCGAACCACCTACTGGCAGTACAATGGATTACCCGGAAACAGAGACGATGAGGTGAAATCGATTCTTTGTCGTCTCAGTCTTGTTCGAATCGTCGCCGGAAGTAGTCGGCTGACTCGGATGTAGTCGCCGACGTCGTCGTACGCATGCGCCGCCGTAGTCAATGATATTTTATTATTATTCTTAGCCGATTGGTTTCGTACGTCTGAAGAACGTTAACCATGACGTAAATACAATTATTTCGTGATGTCAAATTTTACTGCAAACTCCATTCGAACGTTGGAAGTCCATCGATAGAAACGAATTCTTCTCAAAGGAGGTAAATAAATTTAATTATTTTACTATTATTTTATTAATTATTTTACCTATTAAGTTTTATTAAAAAAATTTTTTATATATATATTTGGGCATGTATTCTGGTTTTTTTTAAAACGACATCGTTCTCATTAATTTTAAACCAACGCCCTAATTATGTGGCATTATATTATTTTTCTAAATAAAATTAAACTAAAAAATACAAATAGTCGCCTTTTCAATCATATAAATTGGTTTCTTAATTATTTAGGAAAACTCAAAGGGATATTGTCCTCTTAAATTTGCATAGAGGAACTGTGTGTGTGTCTCTTTCTCTATTCTCCGCCCCTTAGTTTATTACGCCTATGATTTCGTACAACACTTATCGTGTAAACACAGTTTTCGTTTTCTAGACTGTTTTAATAAAAATTAAAGTTTGAAAAAAATAAAAAACGTTTTTTACTTTTATAAATTTTTTTTTTTTTATCACGGAATCGTCTTCGCGACGATCAGTGATGGTATCAGACACGAATTACCTTGACCGCTTTAGAAAAAAAAAAAAATCGCATTTATTTTCAACAAACGTTATCGCGTTTTTAATTTACATTTAAAAAAAAAAAAAAAAAAACGGTAGAATTAAAACGCACCAACAATGCGGTACGTTTGTAAGGGGTCTTTTTATTTTAGAGGCTTGCACGTAGGCGCCGTAACCTCTCACTTCGAATCGGAAATATACCACGACCGTGTTCGGACTACAAATAAACGACGGTTCGAAACAGGACCTATGTATAATGGGAAATGGGAAACGGGAATTTAATCCTGGACGTAAAATTATTTTAATTGCCCGCGGGACGTAAATTTCGTTTACAGCTTAAAAAATTGACTTTATATTTACAATAATAACCATTATATTATTATCTACGCGTGATAGCATTTAAATATTTTTATATCAATTAATATACAATAGTTATGACTAGGATCGAGTAAATTTAATACATTAGAAACTTTCAAAAAAACGTATTTTCAATCTTATAACGACGAGGATTTTATGACCTGATTTATATATAATTAAGTTGCTTGTAAAAATATGAAACGAAAACACATTGTTACTTAAAATTTTTATTATCTTCATCATAACAAAAACGAATTTACGTCTACACATTTCGATCGAATTATTACAAAGAAAAAAAAAAACCAGAGTAAATTGCCATTAAAATAACTTTTATTAGAATGTTTACTCGCGATGATTAGTATATGTTTTGCGACATCGAATTAAGACGTAGCTTCGATTTAACGTGATCAATTTGCGCCCATTTCTAATTTTTTTCCAAGTCGAGCACCGAATTTTATTTCGTTAAATAGCAGGAAGGAATGGGTCTGCCGCGTCTGCAGCTCTACGCGCGTGCGCGCACACATGTCTCTTTGCCTACGCCGATGTATAAATACTTATTGTAATATTACAAGTGAAAGCTGAAAACGGTATTTATTCTCTTCCGTTCTTTATTATTATTCTTTGGAATGATGAACTCGAGAAAAACTCATAAAACGGGACGTATTCGCACGTATAATGTACACGATACGTTTTTATGTGCTTTTTTTTTTTTTTATTACCATTTCATTACGCCATCGTCCGTTGACCTTTCTATCGGTCGGCCGATATGATGTGTGTGAAAATCCCATGCGTCATACAGGACGTTGCACCGAAGGACGAACCGACTTCCGTGGTTTAAGTATAGCGCTTACCGAATCGAAAAAGCGCGCAAGTCTTTGCCCCGGTTTCGTTCTCGTCTCGTGCGAATACGGTACGGGCAAAATCGTCGATTATTCGCCGGAGCGAAAGAAAAAATAACTGCCTTATTTCGTAAGCAATATTGGTTTTCTGCAGAAACGATTTCGCGTCGTTAGGCCTTGCGGGATTAAAATCCGAGTGCGTCACGGCGAGAAAAAAAACAGGAAGGAAAGCGTTCAATGTCGGTCGAAATAAAGGACAAGAAGCTGAGAAACGGGACAATCCTGTTTAAAACGGCCGCCTCGACGGTATTATACACGTGATTTCATCTTTTTATTCTACTCTACTGTAAGATTTAGACGTGCAGTACTACACCGTGTCGCGTGTCCGGCACGAGGACGTGAATCGCGTCGAAAAATGTATTTACAAGACCACGCGTCGTATCAAAGACGGACATTCAAATATTCATACACGCACGCATGATGAATATGTACTACGCGCGCGCTCATCCCTGCGAATCTCTCGCGCTAGACGAAAACGTCTCGGAGGAGCTTATAAATCAAAATCAACCGAAAAATATTCGCCCACCGTGTCGTCTCTGCTGTCCGCCTTCCGGCGGTGGCGGCGTGTCGCTCGGAGATCGGAGCGCGCCTAAAAATAAAATTTTAGGTCTAGTAGCAGCTCGTTTAACCTGCGACGACGCCGGGAATGTCGCGTGTAGAAGAACGTTTCCCGTGATTTATGCGCGACGATTTCGAATCGTTGTTTTGACAATGTCACGCCACCGCCGCGTGCCAAACACAACAGAGATCGTGTTTTGCGCGCTCATAATACACACGCGTGCGATAATACGAAATCGGTCAGTTTTAACAGGAGAAGAGCTCGGACGAAACTATTCGTATTTCGTAATAAAATACACAATAACGTCGGTAGAGGTGTACGCGATGAAAATTGCGATTGAAAAAAAAAACGTGTCTAATCGAATCCACCGCGATAAAACGCGTGTACCGTGAGCGCGTAGAGATTATTTCGAAAACGTTGCAAAAGAAATCCGACGCCTTGTATTTACGACCTTTTGAGATATCGTTGAAATCTAGTTTACGGGTGTTCTTAAAAATGGCAATATTTATTGTTTCGAAGGACGCGATTATAATGATTCGACCGGGATTTCATTCGCGCGACGCTCTTTCGAACGTTTATTCTCGTCGATTAACCAATGTCGTTTTCGTCATTTCGTACACACGCGTAGATATATCGTGGGAGTTCGCGTATTGGGAAAAATATATAATTAATTGTCGCGCGTTATCTGCGCGAAAAATTCCGCGAGGTTCTACCGCTCGCCTCTGTAGTATAATATTATAGGCGGTATAAGGTGTAGAGCGAAAACGTTCGAACGGTAATTTCATAAAAATAAAATAAAAAAAAAAACGATAAATATTTTAACGGCGAGACGAAATTGAATTAATAAAACGTGACGGCGACTCTATGATATTATAGCGTGTGCCCGAGTAACGCGTGAAAAATCAATTACTTTAAAAAAAAAAAAAACGAAGGGTAGCGGAAAAATAAACACGACTCGACGCGCGTTGTACACGATACATATTATATATATTTTATATTATGTAAGAGCGACGCGTGTGCGTTCATATTTTACAATCTGTCAAGTAATTTTCGAAAATTATAAAAATTACATTTACCGTGTACGCGTGAAAAACGACACGGGACTGAAAATAATATAAACATATACATAATGTATATTATAATAATAATAATAATAATATTATTTTCTTACATTCTTATTATTTTCCAGAATTACAATGAAAACACGTCGATGACACGCGGTATGGGCGAGTACGAAGCGCGCGAGATTCGCGGAACAAAAGAATCGAGCACGTAGCGCGCGCGAGGGTGACTTTTATTGATAACCGTTTTCTTTCTTCTCTTCGGGTTTCCGATAATCGTACGAAACGGTCGTTACATTATTATCAACGCCGGAAGAATAATAGCCAAGGTACAATGAATATTAGCCAATATTACCAGGTTGTATTGTTATATTAGTATATTATTAAAGAGTACCCGGGGGTACTCCGGTAACGTCGATGAACATGCGGGTCTATAACGATGTACGAGCAACGCCACTTTGTGCGCGCACCGTTTCCGAGTTATTTGTTCAGCCGAAATTCGGTACGAAAAAAAAATCTGAAAAACTGCCCGTATAATAAGTCTTTTATAAGCGCGTATTTATTTTTTTTTTAAAACGATAGAGTAATAAAAATTATTCGATTCGTCCAAGTTCTTCCCAACAACAAGTGTCGAGGAAAAAATGTCGAGAAATGTTGTGTGAAAAATAAAATAAAATCGAAAAACGATTGGACCTAGGTCTTTTGGTCGTAACCGTGCGGATGGAGAAAAATAAATACACGCGCGTCACAACGAAACCGATACTAGCTCGGCTCGGAATATGAAACGAATAATATTTTCCCGTTCGGCGCGACGACGACGACGTGTCGCGATCACGTCGCCCTTGACCGCGTCGTTATTACCGAGTCCCTCGTGCTGGAACGGCCGAGATTCAAAAATAGCCGGGAGTACTCCCGCACACGAGCTTATCTCGGCTCGGCCAATAAGTAATAATAATATCTGCAGTCGGTCGATAAACCACGTCGCCATATGATAATGTAAAATAATAGTGAACAACGCCGTGTGAATGTTTCGTAGACACGAAAACCACCCCGATCGAACCGTGGCGCGATTATTTCCAATCAACAGCGCGTCGTTTGGCATATTTTTATTTATTTAGTCTCCCCCCCCCCCGAAGGGAGCGGAGTGTCTTCTTTGTCTGAACATCCCCCGAAAATAAACTCAATCCGTCCAAAGCATCGTCGTTACTGCAGATGCTCGTAATCAATCAGCAAACCCGCTGTAATCATTAGGCAACATGTTTGTTTGGTTTTGTAAATTGTAAAATACAAAACAATCGTTCAAGACTTCCCCGCCACTCATGAATTATTATGCGAGCAGTCGAACCGATAACTTTAGGCGGCCCCCAGTTTGAAATTAAATATCTTTCATTATTTAGAAAACAATATTATTATTTTATTCGACGCGATACCACTTTGATTGTTATTAGATCGATTGTTAATCTTACGGGTAAAACTATTTTGTATAGAAAAAAAAATAATTATAAGAATTTAAAAATATTTCAATAATTTCAGGACGCCGCCGTTTCAACCGATCTGTCGCGACACACTGGAGAGTAGTCTCAAAATTGGGTGAGATATTATGTAAAAATAAATAATCTTTGACTTGTATGCTAAAGTATGCGTTTTTGTCACTGTTGCAAAACACAAGAAATATGAATAATTTATTTTCATAGAAAAAAAAAACATGGAAAAATCCATATAAAATGTGTAAATTAGACTTACGGAAAAACTCAAATTCAAATTTATATAATTATTATTAATAATTGATAATTTGTTTGCAGATTGATTTTTATTCTCTATTATTATTGCAGTATGAGAAGACTGATGTTGGCGACTTTATTTTCAGTTCACGTCGGCGCGGCGATTAACGATTTTGAAAATCGGCGACTGACGAAAAAACAAAGAATCAAATGATTTCTTCGAATTCGGGGTGTCGCGGTGGGAAAAAATCGAGAAGCGCCGAGGGCATATTTTGGTGATGTTTACGTCGTAACTGCGTGCCTTTTTAATAAGTCACACACACACACACACACAGTTCTCTGCCCTGGCTACGGTAATAATAATAATTTACTACAGACTCGTCGTTCGCACTAGAGTTTCCCGTTGTGAACCCCTGACGTCGTATTATCCTTCGGTACGTTACGACGAGTGGCCATTAAGGTCCTGCGTTTGCGCGAAACGCCTGCGTTTTAAGACCTTCGGATGTTTCTTATTACACCGTATTATAATACGTTACGTTATGACCACGGGCCGCAGAACCATCGGGAGGGGGGGGAGGGAAGGAGCGATTCGAAACCGTTTTTTGTGTTTTTTTTTTTTTTTGGCACAGTTTTTACAAGCGACGAGCCACGTTTGACGAGCGATTTTCGCGTCCATGTTGGTCTTGAGCGACGTGCGATTGTCACGGTTTATACACGATCGGGATTAAACGTGTTCAATATTTTGTCATACGTTTTATCGCATTGAAGTATTATATCATAATTTGTTCGAATATTAAAACGTTGAATTGTTGTTAAATAATATTCAGACGCGTGAAAAATACCGAATCACATAATATTATATTATTGTTCGATCGCGTCACGAACGGACGATTGTCGACCGGTGGTTCCTTTTTGGGGACCGCGCGGTGTCCATTTTTGAGTATAACTATTTATGATTTTACCGTATAGGTTTATTTCAAACACCGTCGTCGCTAGCTCAACCGGTCGATGACATTTCAATAAAATATAAAATACAATACGAATATTATACGAATCGCCAAAGGAAAAAAAACGCTCGCGAGTATTTACACTTTTGTCGCTTATCATTCGACCTGCTCGTCTAACCGTTTTAAACCGCTCGTGAAATCACCGCTAGTAAATCGTAGCCGAACGTATATTATTTTATCGCGCGATAGACCCAGCATATAACAATGCGATTTGATTTCGGTTTCGGACACTCGCCGGAAATCGAGAACGAGATCGATTTCTGGCGAATTAAATGTGAACAAAAAAATTACCTAACCGTTTAGTTTTGAGCGAACGTTCGCGACGATTTAAAATCGCGTTCGCCGCGCGCGAAACCAATATCGTGGTTCAATGGGCGACGGTTTTTTTCTTCTCTCGCCCCCCCGTCGATACGGCGGAAATATTTCCGCGGATTTAACGCGCCAATTTTCTCATTTTCTCGGGCGTTCGCCGCCGTCGCGACGACTACGCGCGCGTTGCATAACGTATTTTAATATTTTATTCTAAAAATGATGGCGAAAATAAATTACGTATGGACCAATTGGACGCCCTCCAAGCGAATAATTACAATCCCAGTGTCGTGCGTCGTAATGTACCTTCATTTTTCGTATTTACACTCGTAATCCGTCGAATTCCGTTCTAAAATAAGTCTATGTAATTAAAATAAATACGCGCCGTCGTCTATTCCGGTGGCCAATATTATATGCCGGTCTGTCTGCGACCTTGGCGACGACGGTTTTCTCTAACGTTTTTTTTTTTTTTCGCCTTTTTATTTATTACCGTAGAAAATACTAAGAAAAACAATACAAAACGGGTACAATACAAGTCTATTTAAATCGACTTTGTTATTCACAACGCGGGGAAATCAATTTCATAGAGAGAGAGAGAGAGAAATAAAATTTCATTATAAAACGTGTAGTTCGGTTTTAGTACGGGTATCTAAATATAGAAGAAATTTCAAAATAAAAATGTTTATATTATTATTCTTTTGTTGTACGCGAATCCGTTAAGAGTACAACGGTCGTAAAAATACATTATAGTCTTTACAGAAAAAAAAAAAAATCAATGATTTTTTACATTCTTTTACGCGGAAATCGTGCATTTCTAAACCAATTCATAAACATGTCGATTGACCACGAGTTATAAAATACTTTCTAATTTTCAGTATTAAGAGTATAAGTCAAATAATTACGACCAATAGAAATTCGATTGTTGTCGTTCCCTTTATATTACGTCGTATAATTATTATTAAAATTAGATTTCCAATATTTTGAAATATGCGAATGATCATAAACACTTAATACAATTTTACACGGCAGTGCGTTTTGATGTAAATTGAATATAATATGAATAAAAATGAATTAAAATTCAAAAATAATAAAAATTATTTCACCGAAGATTGGAGTTGATATATATAGAAGAAATGTGATTGATATTGTGATGGTCTTTTGAAAACGAATATAACATTGCTTTAGAAAAACGATTCCGAGCGAAAAAGGGTGAACGGATTATCCTGTAATTTTTTATCCAAATATTCTATTTCGAGCAAATTTGAAGAAGAAAAATTAGCAGATTTTGACGAAGACCGGTATTCTTTAAAAGTTTTCCCTGGTTTCCCCGTCATTTCATTCTCAATTTTTGGCGGAAAAAAACCGTATAGGGAATTTCAAAATCGTTTCCCAAAGTATCGATGATCATATAGACGTTGTTTGCCATCAAAAACCACTCGCCCCCGAAATTGAAATAGGATCGATAATATACCAAGACTAGAAGACAAACGTCCGCGTGACCACGGACGCAAATAATAAAAACCACACATCCTAGTAAAACCACTGCTATATAATATTCTCGCTTCACTCAGAACCAGAAATTTCTAAGCCAAAATATCGTATTTTATTACGGCGTAGATTTATTTTTGTGTTTTTTCTTCCGTGCGTATAACAGACGCATTTTTCGCTCGTGTACGCGCTATAGACTAGACCGAGATTAATTAATCGAAATTTACGGACGCACAAAACACCATATTAAACATGTTATTTTACACGGAAGGTCACGACGACGAGGAAGAATGTTAACGTCGGACAGAAAAAAAAAAAAAACGCTCGGACACGACGTTCGTGTTTATCGCGCCCGTCATCGGAATCGTCGTCGTTACACGGGGAGACATAATAAAAACGGAACGCGTTTCGGGGCGAGCGATTTTCGATACGTAGTTTGGTTTTTCTTCACCGCGACGAATGTGCAATTCGGTACGCGGTTATTATTATTTATCGACCATTATCATCGTCGCGGTATTCTCGAAAGCGGCGGGGCGGGCGGCGTTCGACGAAAACGCGTTTTTATGATTTTTAAAATGACCAACAGTCGTCTCCGAGAGACACGACGAAGTAGTACGGCGGCGGCGGCGGCTCCGGTGTACACGACGCGCGCGCTGGTGTGCGTCTCTCGGTTTGGCCCCGGTCCAGTTGGCACGCGTCCGCGCGTCCGAGGAGAGGAGAACGGGACGGGAAAAAAAAATAAAAAAATAAAATAATAATAATAATAAATAAATAAGAAGAAGAAGAAGAAGAAGAAGAAGAAGAAGGGCGACCGGCGGCGGCGGAGGAGAACGGAGAATTTTTTTTTTTCCGTACGCGAAATTATCGTCACTCCGACGACGTTATTACATTCCGCGAGAGATTCGTCCGACCTCTGATCTTATCAATCACGGGGGGGCCAAATGAACTCGACACGCGTTGGCAACCCCCAGGGAAACGATCAAACATCGACGCCGAATTTTGGCTAGAAATCAATACGAGATTCCGGCGCGTATAACAGTATTACTACGCGTATGAATGTAGTAGTAGTAGTAGTAGTAGTACTCTCCTTTGTAAAAACACGCGTTCGCCGCGAGAAAAACACGCATTTTTCCGTCTCTCCCCGTCGTCGTCGTCGGTTCGGAAATTGGCGAGTTACGCGCCGGGGGGCGGGCGGTCGGTCCGAGGAGAGCGCCTTTTAAGCCGTTAGTCATGGTTATATCGACCGGACCCATATCCGGTTCGACACGCACGCCGCGGCGATCGCCGTAATTAAAAAAAAAAATAATAAATAAATACCGCGAGAAACGGATAGAAAATTCGTTTAAGAAAACGCGAGTGCGGCGGCGCCCCCGCGAACTGATCGATCGAGTGCGAAAAACGTTTCGTTACAACACCGAGCTATTTTATCGCATCGTTTCGTCTACATTTCGTTGAACCCGATTTTATATTTTCCGACTATTACGTATGGTAAATAAAATATTATAATAACACGCGAGCGTGACGTGTGCAGTAATAACGTCATAATATCCGTGTTCAACTTTACCGAAAATTAATTTATTTTTCTACGACGTGTTCGATTTAAACATTCGATTACATATTATTATATTTAATTGAAAATTGAAAATATTCGTCAGAGACTCAACAATTTTTCAAAATATGTATTGCAAACAATCTAATAATGTCATACTGAGACATAATAGTTATTATTAACACAGTGAGTAGGAGAGAAAATCAAACAAACAAGACGAAATAAAAATAAACGCGACAAAGTTCCATCGTGCGTTATGTATTATTTTATACGTACATGGGTAATAATTTTAATAATTTCACTTCGTTTTCCCAATATTATTTAAAAATCTATTTGACCTGAGTGTACGTATTCGAAAGAAGTTTTTATTTTGGCTACATCCGCATATTTTATATATTTAAATCAATTGTTTATATTTTGTTACAACTCAAGAAATATATATATATATATATATTTATTAAATCTTTTAAATTTCCAAATTTACATCAAAGTGTTAGAAAAAAATTAGAAAATACTCGAAAACCTATTAAATTGCAATAGAAATAAATTTTTATACCGTTTTGAAAACGAAAGAGATAAATAACTTTCTTTTCTTTTTTCTTTTTTTTTTTTCGTTAATTTTAGATGCACGCCACGCTTCGTCGACTAACTTAATGCAGTTGATAAATATCGTATCATTTATTATTAACATTCGAATAATTACGCAGCAAACGAGCAACATTACATCCATCACTTCTACTCTTATGAGAATATTTCATATTGTAGGTCACTCGTTCAACGAATGCCTAAAAATAATATGCTTGGTTTTTATTCGGAAATAAACAAACGCCCGTTTGTGTCTGTTATGCGATACGTTATTGTAGGACATCGACAGAACAGAGTACTAACCGACGCGTTTATTTCGTTTGTTATAACGATATTGTAATAACTGCAATGGAAAAAAAAACCCCGAAAATCGCGTTTATTTTAATTATTCAAACGAGTACGAGTAGTAGAGAAAAACAAAAAACCAAAAAAACGCGTAGCCGATAAATTCGTTTATGAAATCGAAGAAAAAGTAATTAAGAAGGAGTCCGAGAACGAGCCGGCTAATCGTAGTGACCTCAGACATCATTTGAACCGGTGGTGGCGCGATCCAGACCCTCTCAAATGCAACAATTTAATAAATCATTAAAACAATAAATAAAATTACGTTGTAATAATGACGGTCTAGAGTGGAAGAGCTAACCCTGGGTACCCCAAAACAAATATATTAGTACCTTCTACACGTTTCACTAGTTATGATTTTATTAAAAACAACAACGTCGTGTGTATACTTAAAAATAAACTCGACGAGCTTTCATTTGAGCGAACGACGCGGTAATAATTCCCTCTGAACAAATCATTTCTAACATTTAAGTAAATATTATCAGAACGTAAGAATAATAATTGTTCGGTATGGTTTTAAGCTCCGATTTGAACATGTTTATTTTCGTCAAAAATTAAATTTTTTCCCCTTTGTAAAACTCGAAAACAGACAATTCTAGACACTCGGTTATTTCCATAACAGTTTCCTAGAGACTATATAGCACTGTAGAATCGTTTCCAAACGATTTGGACTCTTTATAGAAACCGATTTAACCAGCACTCCAGCGCCGAATAATCCCATTGTCTCTTCGAAGAAACAAACTAATAATAATGAAAATCAATACAATCGCGCGTCGGTGGACGGGATTCGAGCGAAAAAAAACAAACTCTTTACGCGCGCGTGTACCTACACTTGGTCTTGTCGAGAACAAAAATTACCATCGGTCTGCGTCGTCACGTACGGGCGAAATATTATATTTTACATTCTGTGTTTCGGTCGACGCGCGCGCGGTATAATGTCGGGGTACTCTCTCGTTGTCTTTAAATTTCGCTTCGCGTGTCGTCGTCGCTATCGGTTTCGCGTATGGAAATGCGGGATGAAAATATTCACCAGCCAACTGTTGCGACGAAATTTGCGTTTTGCATTTTAAATTAACAGGTTACTTGCGGAGGTTGAGCGAGTGGTGTGCACGTACACGTTATACGAGCGCGCGCGCGTGTGTGTGTGTGTGTATCATCATCCGCGCGATACTCGACTGCTTTCTATCGAGTTGAGAGTTTCAAAACTTTCGTCGAGTAAAAAAATAAAACTCACCTCAGTTGTTTTCTCTATAACGAGTATATCCCTCGATATACGGTTAAAACTTTTCCTTTTTTTTTTTTTTTTTTTTTTTTTTCGTTTCGTGGGCCACCGCAAGTTACTGTCGAGAGAACAAAGATCCAATTTCGGAATTCATTGTGCGATCGGTAGCTAAAGACGCGGGGGCTGGTGGAAGGGCGAATCGGTAGGTATGGCAATAAATCTAATTGTTTTTTCTCTCCGACCTGCAGACTTAAAATCCCCGGATACGTCACGTTCTGAAACGTCTGCGAGCGAGAGGGCGGGGTTCTATTATATATATATATAGGTGAGCGACGGCGGTGGCGGCAGAGACGGCGGGGAAATAAAAATGTCCCTTTTATACTTGTTGCAGCACAGTCGGCGAGCATACGGCAGAGGGCGGCCGGGGGTAAAAATAATTGTATTTCTTCGACCTGAGCCCGCAAAACCCCTGTCACCGTGGTTCGCGTCCTCAGGGACGGTTTATCGTGTTTGGCTTCCGATGTATATATATATATTATATACACACATATACGTATATATATATACACCGATGGCGAGCCATATAAGAGGCGAAGAAGAAGCAGACGACGAAGAGAACGAGAAATTACTTGGTCTTTGAAGCCACCTCGATAAGGAGGATGAGAAAATCATAAAAAAAAAAAAAAGGAAAAAAACTGACCGGACTTGAAAAATCGATCTATAGTACAATATATATATATATATCGCACGGGATACCGCACTGATACCTTATTGATGGAATTCGGTTGGACGTAATGGGTTTTTTTTTTTTTTTTTTTTATCGAGACCGTTCTCAATAAAATAAATGCACCAATGACTTTGTATTGATGTTATAATAAAATAAATATTTAAAACGTTATATTATCATCATATCGAATAAATAAACGTCTATTCGTAAGCATAATAGCACTGCGAAACTAGAAACGCTAATTTTTATTTTCTTGTCGCGCGAGTCGTTCGCGTGAGTAAATCGCGCTGTTTCGTATCGAAAAACGATTCTTACGCGGCTTCTTTATAATATCAATTAGGTATCAGTGATTTGTCGAGATTTCTAGTCGGCTGTGGACAATTCTTCTATAATAACAGCAAACGTTTTATATATATATATAAAAATAGAAAAAAAAAACTATATCATAAATCGATTTCGTTTGTGAAATAAACACAAATAATGTTTTTTAAAAACAAGACTTGTAAAAAAAAATAAAAAATATTTTCGGAATAATGTCGAAAATATACGATTTATATTTTAAATTAAAAACATGTATTATATATACGTATATATATTTTTTTTCAACCACTACTGTAAAACAACTTTTTTTTTCTTTTTTTTTATATGTGAAAACTCGCAAATAACTCATCGAAAATCGTAAAACCTAACGAATAATTCATCGTTTGAAAGCTGGCCGTTGCGTTAGGGTCCACCGTGGTGATATATGACACTTCATTTTTATAATGCATTGCCTTTTTTTTTTCTCTTCTTCTTTTTTTTTTTTTTTTTTGTCCCGTCGCTGTCCGAATGGAAAACCACTTTAAGTAAACGACAGAAATTCCTTAAAACGATAATTTTTTGTTCGAGCCACAAAATATTTCAATCGCCAACAAACATTCCGATAATTTCCGACGAGAGGAGAAGGGAAGCGACCCCCGGCGCACCACTTCTGATTTATATCTAAAAGCGTTTTAAAACTTTCCCATACATCTAAATAAACGTTAGAAGGAAAAAAAATGCGATATAATAGAACATAAAGTTAGATTTCTCGCGTTCGGGCGCGGGGGGACGCGTTTGACAATACAGTAAAAATATAATACACGCCGTCAAACACGGCGTCGTCGACCGCAGCGATGTAAGCCGGGATTCTCAACGTTATACTTCGAGGAAGTTCCCGCGCGCGACGTCGAGAAAAAAAAAAGAAGTCCCGGTCAATAAGATTTTCTCAAATATTAATTTGTATTCGATTGTAAGAAACTCATTGGTGCATTTAAAACACGACTAACTATAGAGACCGCGTAGAAATCAGAGTTAAAAATCGGACCTTCTGGCCAAAAACGCGACGACAGACGCGAAATGAAAATAAAGGAAACGCGACTGCACGCGTCGCAATAAAATCGATAATACGCATTATGCTCGTCGTCCTGACACAGAAACTATAAGAAAATTGTAGAAATCGGTTCGGCCGCATAATAGTCAAAAAATACTGATAACGAAAAAACGACAAAATATAAACGCGTTTTGTGAAATATTATTTGTTACATTATGTGTGCGAAACGCCGCCGCGCCGCGCCGTGTCGTATATGTGTTTGTCGCTTTTATCAGAATAAATTACTTCGCGGCGGAATTCTTTGGAAATTGTTCGCGTGTTCTCATTGTGTGTGCGCGCGCGGGAGACTTAACGCCGGCGACTTGGCGTGCAATAAACTAATCCGATGTTCATAATGAATTATAATAATGGAGAGGGGCCGCCGCCGAGGCCGATAAAAGTGGCGGCCGACACTGGCCGCCGGCGCGTGTGAGCGGGGAGGGATTTTTTTCTCGTCGCCCCCGCGGCAAAGCTGACAAGTTCGAAATAAACTTTCCGAACCCTTATTAACAATGCTGGCTGCCCGTGATGATGTTGTGTATATTATACAACAGTATTTCCCTCGCGGAAAACCGAATTAACGACGAGGACGGATCATCTACCTAGCGCGGGACCGACGACGGCACAGACACCGTCACAACAGTCGTGTAATATAAATATAATCACTTTGAGATTGTTTTAATTCGAAAACGCTCGATCGAGATAAGGACGAAACGGGAATAAAAAAACGTCGTCGTCGTCGTCGTTCGCAAAGGAATCGTATACGAATAATAATTATAATATTGTGAACGCACGCCACGCGCGCGTTTTTTATAGGTGTCCGAATCACGGAAACTCGACGTTTTCTATCCGATTATTCATTCCGGTGGCCCGCGCACACAACAACAAACTACGACGACGACGACGATACTGGTTTTAAAAATATTATTATAGCTCGTTGACACGCTAACCATTTATTTTTTTTTTTTTTTTTCCTCGATTCCGAGTGCTTACTTTATATTTTTATTTATTATTATTATTATTTTTTTTTTCAGTCTCATTTTGTACTTAAAATCATGTTAAAACACGTATACGCGTTCGCCGAGGTATGTAATTACCAGACATCTAACAAGCTTATCCACTTAAATGAAATAATAATTAAGTGCGCTGTTCCACGTGCAGCGTGCTTCCCAGCGAGCAAAACATTTCGATTACAACGGAAAAAAATCGACTCGGCAAAATATAATAACAACTATCGTGTACGCCGCCGTTTTAGAATGCCTTATTAAGTTATTTCCTCGATAGCGACAAAAAGCACGCGCTTTTACTATCGTACGAATCCGTCCGATTAGTAAAAGGCACCGCGCGGTCACGACGGATGCTAAAATTTTATACCGAGCAGTGAATCCTCGGACGATAATCTCAAAGACACTTGCAGGAGAGGTTTCGTCATTTTGTCGTCGAAAGATTACGATTATTTCGAGTGCCAGAAAATATATACGCGAGTGCGGTACTGAAAACGGTCGAGGGGCCGCGACGACGCGTGTGTTCGAAAATCGCAAAGTTCGAAAGGATATTCTTACGAAAAGTCGTGAAAACGAGCCGTATCGCGCCGATACGAAATTATATTTCTCCGCGTCGTCGTCGTGTGTACGAAAACGATCGGTGGACTTAAATTGAGTGTATCGCTGAACAAATCGACGATACGGAATCCGAGAAGTAATCATCGCGTCGTCCGTGATTATGAAAGAGACGCAACCGTGAGATCGAAGATCAAATAAACGAACGAAATTAATCGGGTCGTTGTCGTCGTCACACGCGACCGCCTACTACCTGGACGAGACAATAATGGTGCCTCGAATGGGCGTGGTGTAGAATGGACGGTTTTGTTTTTTTTTCTTCGTTCGAGTTCTTCGTCTTTGCTCGGCGCGTCGTTGTAACGGATACGCGTGGTTAGGCGAGCGCGACGGGAAATAATCTCTCGGACATTATAATAATGATATTATACATAATAATATAATAATTGGAGATCGGATGTCGACGAAACGTACCGATTTTTTCCCTTCAACTATGGTCCTTAACTCGGTCGATTTCGATAAAAACGTTAAATATTTAAAACACGAAAATGTTTATAAAAATATTAGTGATTGGCCGGGGTGAAACGTTTGTCTGTACACGATGACGATAATATCATGAGCGTGAGAATTTATGAACTCTGCGTTATGATATTATCCAAACACGTCGCGTCGCATGTTTTCTACGTATTATTGCTACACTTTATAGACATCGCGAGTTAATTTTTATTCATTCTTTTTTTTTTTTAACAGGAATTCGATTTATGTAAATACATATCCATCGAATTATTTCGCTGGACGTAAAAAAACTGTCACGGGAGCCATGAATTCATTGTTTCGATCTAAAATCAACACGTTGGCGAACGCATTTCTGTGCACGAAGACGATTCGACGTGGAAACCGGTGCAGCGCGTTGAGATGAGACTCGCACACGAATCTGTGCGGCCACTAGTGAAGGACTATGTCGAGAAAAACGCAGGAGCAATCACCGTCCGATGTAAGTAGTATAGAATATCCGAATCGTAAACCTCGGAGGATAATAAAAACTAATCGGTCGCATATCGAAAAATATTTTTTATTGGCTGCAATTCGTGTTGTTATCGAATAAATAATAAATAATTCACGTTTCTAATATATAATTTCGAAACACATTTTTATCGTCGCTTTTTTCAGCTCGTTTGAGCGTTTATTAATTTTTTTTTAGTTTGTCGGCCATCTCTACTAATGACATAATATTATACGTATTAATATTATCTACGCGCGGCGCACGTGTGTGAGTGTGTTATTATTATTTTTGCGGTTCGCGTGTGCTTTTGTTTCTAACGGCGGCGCGTGGCGTTAGCGGCGGGGTAGGCGTGCTGAATGGCAATCAATATCAGGGGTGACGAGGCGGAGGAGCAGGACGAGGAGGCCTTGTTTCCAGTTTCCTTTTGTGCGCGCGCCCCATAACAACCGCGGGAGAGTAGTTATCCTCGGCAAGATTCCCATTCAATTCCATTTCCATTACGAGGCGCTCGCGCGGACCGCCGAGGCCGTGGCACAACACTCGGGCCGTCGCCACTCCTCGCCCGCCGTCCGCGCCGAGAGCCCGAGAGGCTATCGGACCATCTGATTAATTGTTTTCACCGTTCCACACCTTTGGCGAACGCGGCGTCCCGTCCCCTCGCCCGTCCTCAGCGGCCGGTCGTTAGAATAATATGACCGCCGATCGGGAAAAAATTACTTGGGTAGTGTTTAATATTTAACCGAAAATCGTATAGCACCTCTGAAGAATCCAAATCTCGAATCTAAATTCTATTCGACTTTTTTTTTTTTACCAAACCGTAATCGAATAAACGACGTTGTCACTCGAAAATAACAAAATCCACTCGACGCATATCGACGACCAAGTTTTTTTTAAATTTTAAAACGTGAAAAATAGATTTTTTTAAAAATACGAATTGAAAAATATTTATTTTTTTATAACGATGGTTAAAAAACGTCGTCGGGGTTCGGGTGAATTATCAGTAATTTTAGGCTCCCGGAAATGTATATATTATGTGTGATCGATCCTATATTATGTCTGCAGTAAAGTCGATCCATCATCCATCTCCTCTCG